>OZ024920.1:2029841-2244762 GCA_964017225.1 Netelia inedita | reverse complement strand
AATGTTTTCCACCCTCGACCAATCGAGAACTCTGTCACAATTCGTAAAAACGTAAATACAGTATCAACACCCCCCCCCCCCCCCCCCGAACCTGAAAGGTCGATTCGTTGTTACGCGAAAAACTTTCTTCGTCCAATGATTCTGTCCATTTTTTCTGTTTTTTTTCCATAAATGATTTTTTTAATGAACAACGAATGGAAAGTGCCACTTGTGTGCAATATTTTGTTTCTTAAAAATTTCACCGGTATAAACCAAAATTGTCACTGCAGTGATCTGAGTACCGTGAAATACGAACTGGCAGTTTTTATAATTGTTGTAAAAGTGTCCATTGATATGAAGAAATTTTTCCACCTGACAGTTGACACGGCTGAGCTGACTTCATCATCATCATTGTCAGAAGACGTCGTGATCGGAACGAGGACGTGTACCAATAAGACTTGTAACTGAAACAATGAGAAATTTTGTTTGTTAATTTCGTTACGTCGTACGACAAGATCGAGGCAATTCAATTTTGTTCTTATTACAGACGAATGTTGATTTCTTCACTGTGATCTATCAATAATTGACCATGCCAGCAGCCAAAGAACGAATGAATAACTTGACCAAAAGCATAAATGCTGTATCGTAATACAAGATTTGGGTCGTCTCCGTTCATCACCGTCTGTATCAACAGAAACGACAAACAATATGTAAGTTCAAGCGTTAAAAATCAAAAATTGTAAACGTTGTTTTTAAAAACTTACCTGAACACCTGTGAAACTCATAAGAAAAATATTCAGTCCAATAGCTAGAAAAAAATACGTGGTGTAGGTAGTCTCGATGAGGTCGACGAATCTGGCGAGGAACAGATAGTAATGGCTGTTATCAGTGATATCAACGTCAAATTCCCCAAGTCATCAAAAGATTGTCACGCACTCTATAGCTTTTTTGTGCTTTTTTACACACTCGGTAATATGTCGATAGACGAGATCATCCTCCTTGTTCACATAGAGACTGTCGTCCTTATTTTCGACAGGTGTCTCCACTTTATCACTAAAAATGAAATCATGATTTTTTTCTATCGGTTTTTCCGCGTTTCCACCAGAACTTACCCCAACTCGTCGAATATCGCGCAAGCGTAGTGCACGTAAGAGCTATACATGGTGTCGAAGGCTACGACAATAACCATCGATATGTTGGTTGTTATCAGCGCGTGAAGGAAAATTGGAAAAAAATAATGTTCCTGATCGACGAAGTATTCCGTGCGAAAGAGGGCTTCGCGAGGACGCGACGCGTTGAGGGGATGAACGACGTCAAGGACCAACGGCAACAAGGGTACGCAAACGTATAGTGTGCCGCCAATGAACATGTAGACTGCGAGTCAACGTGGAAAACAAAAGAAAAAAGCACGAAAGCATTAACGTCGTGAAAAAAAAAGAAACGATGATTAAATATTCGGGATTCTTACAGGCGTAGCCCAATCCTATTATTCTTCCACGTTCCGCGTATTTCCTCAATGTAGGACTTCCGTCCTCGTCCACTCGGGACTTCCAGTCTCGTTGCATGTGTTGCAATAATTTCATCATCTACGTCACCCTCTCGCATTATGATAATTACTGAACTATACCGTAAAATGGGGTTACATTGACATTACGGGTAACCTTGACAGTTTTTGGGGCTACTTCAATAGAATGCCGAAATACGGTTTAAATGTGTAGGCAGCGATGAAAAGGTCGAAAAAGTGATTATTTCCGTAAACAAAGAAAGCGCGAAGAAAAAGAACTTACGTCGTCCATGTGGTTGGCGCAGGTGGTGCATTTGACGATGGATAGAGCGTGAAGTCCTAGGGGTGGAATGCACTCGAAGACGATCTGAAGGTCGTCCAATACGTCGATCAATTTGATGATCTGAATGGAAATTCGAATGTTTGTTTAATGTTCGCGAGCAATCGAGACGGAGTTGATGACAGGATGGACCTCGGGTATCACTATCGTCATCATCGTCAAAACCAGAAGCGTTCGTATAAATCGTCTCGTCCACGGCGTCTGACCGGGCCACTGTCCCAGAAACGACAAGAGTATCTTCGACATTTTGTAGTAACGTTTCTCGAACAATTCCATCCTTGTTCCTGCGACGATCGGACGCTACTGTCGCGACTGGTTTTTTGTCCCCACGGATAGCTCTGGTACCACGTGACCCAAACATGTCTGACCCGAGGGCCATTTTTTCTAGAAACTTTTGATTGAGTTAATTAAGACCCGAGTACGAAGACTTTGTTTCCAATTACTTTACCGCGCCTCTTATTCGTCCGGAAATATCTAAGAATGGTTGAACAGTAATTGAAGACCGTGGCGTGTTCGATTAGAACGTTACCACGATTGGTCACTTTTTGGTTTACACAGGGATGAAAAAAAATTCGACCCTCGATCGCAAAACTCACCGTGTCGACGATGATCATTAGGTTAACTAACACGAGGGCGTTTATTTTACTTTGTCCAATGGAAGAAACTTCTCTGTTATCGAGGTGACGTGATCAACTTTGTTAGCTCATAGCGAAGAACAAACTTGCGACGTGACTGAACGACTCGTAAGCTCCTCGCACATAATTTGATTTTTTTCGGTATGTTGTTCATTTTGTAATTAATAAATGAATATATCAATCGAGGATGAAAGAATCGATTGTGACATCGATAGGTCAATTTTTCGATCTCGAAGAATTTGAACAGTTTTGCTATTTTTATTATAACGCTCTTTCTATAACTAATCGTGAACGTACAGAGTCATACCAGGTATATCTTCGAATAATCAAACTCATAATCGCGGTAGTATCTGCGAAAACAAACATTACAATAATAATTACCTTCATTATTTTTTTGACGAAAGGAGTCTAAAAAAGAGTCTCACCATCGTCAAAAATTGTTTATTGAAACGAACTGAGCACCGTGAAATACGACATCGCCGTTTTTACAATCGCTGTGAAAGTGTCCAACGATATCAATAATACTTTTCCACCGGTAAGTTGACACGGCTTGAGGCTTCTCATCATCATCAGGCTGAAAAGTCGACGAGAACGAAACGAGGACGTGTGCCAGTTGGACTGATAACTGAAAATCAACGATGACAATCGTTTCGATCGTTTGTTCGTATTACCACGATATCACGTAAGGTGCACCCTTATTTATTTATTTTCTTCTCATTACACATCTACGTTGACTGCCTCACTGTGATCAATCAGTAATTGACCGTGCCAGCAAGCGAAGAAGCAATGTATGACTTGCCCAATGCCATAAACGGTGTATCGTATAACCAAGTTTAGGTCGTCGGATCTCATGACCACCTAAAAAATAAACGAACAAAGTAGACGTAACGAGGGTCGTTCGTAGACAAAAAATGTAAAATTCTTGCAATTTTCTACGAAACTTACCTGTACACCAGTGACACTTATCATAATCATATTAACACCAAGCGCGGTAAGGAAATAAATGGTGTATGTGAGTTCCATGTGATCGATGAATCTAGCGAGGATAAAAAATAGTTACGGATGATTTTCAACAATGTCGAGAGAGTAACATTTTTTGCATTAGCCAAAACGAAGCTTCGTCCCATACTCTATAGCTTCCTTGTGTTTCTTCACGCACTGGACTATTTGATGATAATAATGATCGTCCTCCTTACTCACGGATAGATTTTCGTCCTTATTTTCAATCGCGTTCTTCATTTCATCGCTGAAAAATCAAGCGACAGTGTTTTTTTGTTATTTTCTCCGTTGAATTTGGCGCGCTCGCTGAATCGCCCGCGCGCATGCGCAGCTTACCACAATTCGTTGAATATCGCACATGCGTAGTGTACGTATGCGCAGTAAAGCGTGTCGCAAGCGGATACGATGATCATCGATATAGAGGTCGTCACGATGGCGTGTAATAATATTGGAAAAAAATAATCGTCCTGATCGACGAAGTATTCCGTGCGAAAGAGAAATTCACGTGGACGCGTCTCGTTGAGGGGATTGACATAGTCGAAGAGCATCGGTAGCAGGGGTGCGCATACGTACAGTATACCGCCGTAGAACATGTAGTCTGACAGGCGAATGAAAAGAATAAACAAAAACAAAAACGTCTAACGATACGTGACGAATTATTGAAATATATTTTTGGTAATTTCTAACTTGCGTAAAACCACGATATCAGTCGTCCGCGTTCAGCGTATTTCTTCAGGGTCGGACTTCCATTACCACCCTCGCGCGACTTCCAGTCTTTTTGCATTTGTTGCAACAATTTCATCATCTACGGGCCAAACCCTCTCTCGACATTACAATTAATTAATGGAACGGAAATTCGGCTCGTAAGATTGTCACGACGTAAGAAAAGAAAATATACACACGCAAAAGAAAAACAAACACAAACACTTACGTCGTCCATGTGACTGGCACTTGCGGTACATTTGCTGAAGGACACTCCGTGAAGGCCCAGGGGTGAAAGGCACTCGACGATCGCTTGCAGATCATTCCGGACTTCGTACAATATGATCAGCTGAATGAAAAATTCGTGCGTTTTGTTATCTTCTTTGATTTATTTTTTCCTTCGTTCTCGAATATTTAAGAAACATTGATGGACAGGACTGACGTCGTAACGGACCTCGGGTATGATTATAGAGAGCATCACTATCGCCAACGCAGTTCTTATGAATCGTCTCTTCCATGGATTTTGTTCCGGCCACTGGCCGAGAAAGGACATTAGAGTCTTGCTCTGCTTGTAATAATGTGTCTCGAATAATTCCATCGTTGCTGCTGAAACGATCGAACGCGACTGAGGGGACGCAATTTTTTTTTGCCCCTCGACGAACGCTTTTTCGCATACCGGAAAACTTTTATTTCTCAACGTTTAATTAAAGACTCGGCGGTCCTTTTTCTTTTCTCGTGTCGAAGAAACAACGAAGAGGAACGCTATAAGTAAAGACTTTCAAGAATTCTTTCGCTCTTTATTTCGCACGAGGGTTGTAACTGTAACCACCCCTTGATCACAAAACTCGTCGTCGGTGATTATTACCCTTGGCTCACCGTCGACGCCCATTCTTCGCTTTGTCACACGAAGTAAAAAACAACTAAACTTGTGCGTTATCGGGGTCACGTGACTAACCCCCTACGACGAAGAAAAGAAGCTCGAGTCGTAGAAAGAACTACCCCCAATCGTATATGCGCTTTTTCTCATTAGCGATTGTGAATTTCTCGATTCTACAACACGATCATTAACAACAACAATTTTCTACAACGAATAAGCGTCACGAAATTCGTGACCTTCGCCTTATTTTTTTATCGTCGAATGCTATAATCGTCTATCGTTCGTTGCTCGATGAAAAAAAATCTTCATCAACGAGAGTGTTCATCGTAGCGAGGCGAACACCGTAAAGTAGGAGGTGGATGCTCGAATGACCTTGAAATTTGGAAATATCAATCGTCAAGGTGAAATTTGTCAAGAGGGTGGTTTTAAGATCGCAAGGTTTTTCGTATTACCGCTCCAAAATTTTCTAACGACAAATCGTACAATTTGCCAGCCGTCAATCTTATCGGCGTCAGTGTACGCAGCATGATTATTCTCACGAGAGTTTTTCCTCTTACAGGCAGATAGTACCATTTACTAAAATACCTGATAAAAAGAGCTTGATGTTGTCATAATTATCAGCTGAAAAAAAATATTACAAAAGAATACGTCGAGGTGCAAACTCACACGGAATCTCGAAAGTTGACGCTTTCATCGAGTAATTTTTGACCGGGCCAGCTGTTGAACAGAATGTGAATAAACTGAGCGAGATTGAATTGAAGCAGTCTGATCATCTCTTGATACTGCCCAAATTTTATCAACAGCTGAGAGACGAACGATAATTAATTCATCGTGTTTGGAACGACCAGGGAACGATTTCGACGTACCTGCACTGCTGATATGCTCAAAAGTACCATGCTCACACCGGTTTGTATCAGAAAAGCAGCGGAATGAGAATTCTCGATCAGACCAGCGAATCTTGGTTAATACGAAAATGGTATGAGTTCTTACGTGACAAACGTTAAAAATAATCCACTGATAAATTCATACAACGATCACGATTAAACAATCAAATTTGTTAATCAAAATTTTTGTATATAAAATACTCGATTTTTATCCATCTTTGTGCGAAGATACAAACTGTAGAGTTTTTAAATGTCGATCGACGCACAGCACGAGTTCTCGGTAGGTTCGTTCGTCGTCCTTCGATGGATCCATATCGCGATTGTTCGTCAATATTTCCAATCGATGTCTGTAAAATCGGGATACCACGATTTTCCCGTTGAGAATATTTTTTTGATAATTATTTTGTAAATTTTGATCCAATAATTACCCAACAATTCGGAGGGTTCCACAGGCGTGTTGTACGTAAGACGCGAACATGGCGTCGGCAGCGGTAATTCCGGAGATCGTTATTAGTGTTGTTACGTAAGTGTGGAAAACTATCGGCCAGAAATATTCTTCAGGGTCTACGAAGTATTCCGTCCAATAGAGATACGTGTGAGGTCGGCTCTCGTTCCTCGGCAAGACTATGTCGAGAACTTTAGGAATTAGCGGTAGTATCAGATAAAGTCCCACGGTTCCGTACATATAAACTTGAAAGAAAGAAAAAATCATTAATTTATCAATCAAACGATATGAACAAAATTTCGAACGATCGACCATTTTGATTATTTTAATTTTTCTACTTGTATAAATCACACTTAGCCTTCGTCCTTCCTCCGCGTATTTTGAAAGGATCTCAATCTCTTCCTTCTTCTTCAGATTGGACCAATCTCTCTTGATCGCTTCCAAGAGTCTCATCATCTGTGCTTGTTAATATTGACTCGATTATAAAAAGTGTTATCGTGTAATTTCACTTTTTTTCTTTTTTAGCAAACCTCACCTTTTCCTGATTCAACGTGCAATTTAGACATTTGACGCAAGAACAAAATTGCACCCCCATGGGGGTAAGACACTCGATCATAATATCCAAATCACCCCAAATCTCGAACAGTCTGATTGCCTTTGTTTTGTATCAGACGCAATTGAAATATCGATCGATTAATTTATTCAAGAAATTAATTAGTTAATTAATTCAATCGATCAGTCGATCAATCGTAAGGACGAATCAGAACCGACCAATACCTGTACTAATATAACTGACACGACACTAATTTGAAACAATATCTGACGTATTCTTCGTGTCTTTCGCTCTTGATACGGCCACTGGCCTACGAACCCCAACATTCTCGCGTTGATGCGATAAAAGCGACTTTTAAGAATATCCATGAGCGAGCAACGTCGTCAGCGAAATAATTATCGAACATGTATCGAGAGGACCGCGATGAAGATTGTGTGAATCGTTCGACGTGGCGCATGCGTGACGCATTAAATATTCCGTCTGTAGTCGCAAATCCAACTCTATAATTACTCACTTGCAGAGAGGGTGCTCGCTACAGTCGGGGTAAGAAAAAAAGCACCCTGTCGAAGCGAGGGTTGAATTTAACATTCCTTTGTCGTATAATCTGTTCTCTAGCAAAGTTCATTATTACCAGACAATAAACTCGGTAAAATTATATTGTCACCAGCCACGAAACGGGACACTTTGGTGGGAATATTCGTCGAATTATGTTTTCTTAATTGTTCGAGGGGTCGAATCTACCGTTCTTCGTATAAAGTGTATTTCTGCGAATAGCGGATTCCATCATTTCCCTCGACAGTGATAATTTTTCCACGATTGAAAAAAAGCTTTAATAACCTTGAGAATTAATTTTGAAAATTGCAACCCAGTTGGTAATGGTTTGACCTTGAAATACATCGCGTTTGACACACTGACGACAAGGACGCGATGAGCAAGCATGATCCTGAAGAGGTAAATGTACTGACCGTGGGGTGAGTGGATGTTAAGGGAAAGTCGGTGGGGGGTGGTATCGATCAGTTGGCTTCTACGGGTGCAAACTAAGTTCGCAGCTGGAAATGCAGCAGTTGCAATCTACCGACCATGTTGGTCGGTGTTGTGTCATTCCGTTCGCGCTGTCCCGTCGATTGTGAGACAAAAGGTCAACGATTGTCAATAATAGTTTTTCACGGTGTAATTATATGTTTACACCCTTCTGAAAAAAATGTAGAAATTTATTCCTACGTCGAAATCCGCACCGTGACACAGGTGAAAACTATTGTTTAATGGCAAAGGAAGAAAACAAAAAAAAAACAAAAAAAAACAGGTGAAATAATTGAAATAAAATGGAGAAAAAAATTCGTTCGCGAGCGAAACCGCGTTCAAAAATCGAGGGACAAGTGTCAACTCCCGATCGGGATTATTACCCGAGCTCCACATCCTTCGCCTGAAAGTGCAAAACAATGAAAATAATCGATCGACTCGATTTACGTAACGAAGGAGTAAGCGCAACTTTTTTTTACTTTTTTTTCTTCTTTTTTCTATAGTCACTTCCTCGTGATTCTTATCGAAGAAGATCGCTTATCGCAACGACGCTAAAACTGTAAAGTACGATATCGATGTCTGAAGAAACTGCAATCAAGGTCAAATTCTTCATGATAAATTTGCACGTTGTTTTGTTCACAAGGGTTGTAAAAAAAGCACAAACCTTCCCATAATTCTCCATTGACATTTCGTAGAGTTTGCTCGCGGTGATTTTCAGCGGCATTGCCGCTCCCATCATCACGATTCTTATCAGATTTCGACTCCTGAGTGAAAAACCGTACCAACCCGCGCAGTAACTATGAAACAAAAATTGTCCGACAGAGATCGATAAATACGATTTGTTGCGTTAAAAAAAACGATTTAAAAAAAGATCTTCACATAGATCTACTGAAATCGGCGCTCTGGTTAATCAATTTTTGTCCCGGCAAACTGTTGAACAACAGATGAAACAATTGTCCGAGTGTGAACTGCATGATTCTGTACATCTCCTCGTACTGTCCGAATTTTGTCAAGATCTTTAACAAATTATTGAAAAATGTTAATTTCTAATTTAAAAAAAATGTAAAAAAACAAATGTTTCACTTGTTTCGCTAAAAAAAAACGAAAATCGATGATACTTGAAGCAAAGACACGCTGATGAGACACATGCAGATGCCAAGTTGAAAGAAAAAGGCGTTCGAGTAAGACGATTCGACGAGCACGGCGAACCTTGTTACGTAAACGGAAACAAAAGACGCACCAGTTGGTAATTAAGTAACGAATAGCGAAAAATATTTGAATATTAGTCACCGCCGACATTTATGTACTTGATGGCCTCCTGATGATTCTTGATGCAATCTCTCAATTCCCAATAATAACCATCCTGCTCAATCTCGACATTAGTATTTAATTGGATCAAATCAATATTCTCCGCAGTTTTCTCCAATCGATAACTGTAAAATCGTCGATTGCATTTGATTAATCTTAGCCATGATGTGACTGAGTTAGTTTTTTTTCAACCCTTACCCCACGATCGCGAGTATACCACAAGCGTGCTGGACGTACGTCGTGAACATCGTGTCGACTGCGATAATAATGAAGGTCGTTAATATACTAGCGGTATACGTGTGCAACGCTATAATGTAGAAATTTTTTTCCTCGTCAACAAAGTACTCCGTTAGATAGAGATACGTCAATGGACGACTCTCGTTGAGGGGCGATATCACATTTAGTATCTGTGGCATCATGGGAATCATGATGTAGGCGGTCGCCGTTACCGATATAAAACCTGTCAAAACGAAAGAGTTACGTGGTACGACGATCGATCGTTCGATATTCGATTGATCGATTATACTTATCGGATACGAACTGGCATAAGCCAGAGTCAAGATTCTTCCATCCTCCGCATATTTTTCAAGAATTTGGATCTCCTTCTCGTTGGTCAGCGACGACCAATGTCTCTTCATACGAATCAGAAGTTCTGCCATCTGTCACGATGAAACGAAGAAAAAAAATTGAGATTATACGAAATTTTCATCAATTATTATTGACGAACATTTTAGAGTAATTAACGCATGTACCTTATGACGATTGCTCATGCTATTCATGGATTTGATGCAAGCTACCATTTGACACGACACTGGTGTAAAACACTGTATCATAATGTCGATGTCGCCCCACATGATCAACATTTTGATAACCTGACAAGATCACAGATTTTGCAACGATTTTCATGATCGGTATAAAATAGATAAATAAAGTATAAAAAACTTTGCGTGCCCTGGATGTACCTGAACTGTCATTACGGAAAATATACTAAAGTAAATGAATATTTGTTGCAGACGTTGCCACTTGGTAGCTTGATAGGGCCATTGACCGATCAATGTCAAGAAGATGACATTGAGTCTGTAAAAACGATTTCGTACGAAAAAGTCCATCTCTCAAGGTCCAACGTATCGATAGCGTGGCGTTGGTCGAAGATGTGAGAACAAAAATCGTTTATACGTGAAACTGTCAACCCCCTCCCCCCTCCGACCCCTACCGTTTTTGTCGTCAATATACACACAATGAAGAGGCTCATTAACAATTCTTTCAGTGAAACGATTGATGTAACAATTACGCTCGTGCACAAAACCGAGAGTACAGAGAAGATATAATCAAAAGAATAATAGATAGTAGGGTATTTTCAACGAAGAATCAACGTCTGACGAGACAATTTCTTTTTCTTCTTTTTTTATGCGTTGAGTTTGTTACCTTTGTCGAGAGAGGCATAACGAATGTGAAAGCCCAGAGGGAAACATCGGGTTGTGTTTTAATGTCAATCATGACGATACTTTTAAGTTTGCAGACAGGTTCATTGTATCGTCGATTAATAACTTTGAGACGTTTACAAGATGTGATTGTCGTAAAGTTTTATAAGCATTAGTTTTCTATTTTATTAAATTGTTAACAGGGTATTGACAAAGAAAACGGGAAGATTCAGTTTATAATGTAAATATGGAACTACCCTTGTTAATCATCCCTTATTCGTTTGTCGAGTGTTATTGTGAGTGTCATTGTAAAGGTCGATTAACTTCAGCATTGTCAAAATTAAGAGTGTTGTGAAATTCGCTTCATACACGCTGTATGATAATTTTATCAGAATTTCTGTTGAGCCGTTGGAAATGTTGATTAAAGACTCGTGTAGGATAAAACCGGTGTAAAGTGCCTTGTATTTAGCGGTGAGGTACTGGGACGAGGGAGTCTATAATTGAAGACCGTGACGAATTCGAGGAAAGCAGTGGTAGCATTGTTCACTTTTGTTTTACATAAGGGTGAAAACGACATTCAACCCCTAATTAACCCCTCGGGGGTGATTGTTAGCCCGACTTCCTGTTGACGCCCATTTTCGATGGTAAAAAACTTGTCGGTTATCGGGGTCACCGTGAAGTGAAGTGAACAACAAGTTTCCACGATCAGCGAATTAATCGATCCTAATCTATTTGCTTATCTTTTTTTTTTTGACAACTGTAATAGAGAAACGTTATGGACGATGATAAATTTATAATATTTCGATGACTTATACAATAAAATTATAATACAAAACAGTCAATGTTTTAACAAGGGTCGTGAGTACTATTGACGAACCGCTTCCCTGGAAATCGTATTTTCGATCTCGCTGACTATCGATACTGGTGGCGATCCACTTATTCAACGATTCATCTAAATTCGGTGAGCATAGTGAAGTACGACAGTGACGTTCTCATGATCTTCGAAATAAATATTTCGTTGAAAATATTGAAAGAATATAAAAAAAAATCGGTTGAAAAAGTGTGAAAAGGATCAATTTACCATACTAAAATTCGTCAACGACATTTCGTAAAATTTTCCAGCCGTTAATTTGCAAGGCTGGATGCTTCTCATCATCATGATCATCAACAATTGTTTCGAGCGCGAACTCGCCCTGTACCATTTAGCGGCGTATCTGTCGAAGCGAAATATTTCCTTGTGATAAAAAAAATGCACGTGATATTAAAATTTTTTATTTTATCCACACTTACACCCAATCGTGCAGTAATTCGCTGTGATCGATAAGCTTTTGTCCCGGCCAACTGATGAAGAATATATGAGCGACCTGAGCCAGCGTATAAACGGCAAATCTTATCCCTTCGGTCGGTGTGTCCATGCTCACGACCATCTATCGAATTCAATCATCGTTGACGTAATTTCAAATGAACTTAATTTTTTTATTTCATCCCCATTTTTTGCCTTCGACTTAGTTTCTAGCACTTTGCTCGAGCTAACCTGGTATCCTGCAAGACTCATGCACAAAACGCTCAGACCAAACACGAAGAAGAATACGATCACGTGTATGGATTCGATCGCACCGGCGAATCTTGAGAAAGCGTTTTCATAAAAAACAAATCAATCAAAACAATCGTGTCAATATCGATCCGATCGATAATTCGTCCATGCACTTCGATCGGACGATTTTGTGAAATCGTGCTCAAAGTACAAAGAATTCAATCACCAACTCTATCGTTCTCTTGTGAATTTTAATGCACTCCACGATCGACCGATACGTCGTCTCTTCCCGTTTGTTCGCACTGACCAAGTCCAGGAATTCGTTATCGTCCGAATCGATCAAATTCCTTAATCGTTCACTGATCGAAAGAAAAGTCATTAAACGATCATTGAATGATCGATCCGATTCGATTAAAAAAGGACACGGGTGATGGTTTTACCCCAATACCGCAAACATCCCGCAAGCGTGTTGTACGTAAACGGTGTACGACGTGTCCATCGCGACGATCGTAGTAATGACGAAGAGAGCCGCAAAATTTGCGTGTAGAACTATCGGAAGATAATATTTCTCACCGTCCAAGTTGCCGTATTTCGTGGGGATCAGATTCGGGGCTGGTCTCGATTCGTTCAAGGGCATCACGATATCCATCAACTTGGGCATCACTGGCATTATCACGAACATCGTAACTGTCATGTACATGCAAACTGCAAAAGTAACAGAGCGACCCGTGTATACGAGGTCGGGGAATCGAACGAAGAAAAGTAACGAGGATTAACGGTATAAATTTTTATACGTCGCACCACTATAAAATTCCGTCAGTTTTTTTCCCTCCTCCGCGTACGCTTTGAATACTTTCAATTGTGGTTGAAAAATATCCGAGTTCCAGTCATTTTGGATATGAACCAAAAGTTTTTTAATCTGAGATATAAAGTTGGGAATTTTATTTTATTCCTTTTTTTTAATATTGGAATATTTAAAAAAATAATAAGAAAAAATAACAATTACTTTACCTTGGCCCCATTGAAAATATAGTTAAAAAACTTGAGACAAGTTGCGAATTGAACGGCGAGGATCGATATACAGTCGATAACGAGATCCAATCGACCCCAAACATCCAACAATAAACAAATCTGTAAAACAAAAAGAATACAAAAAGTTCCAATGTTCTGTTTTTAAGTAAGAATTGGCAGCGCGATAATTTTTATGACATTTCGAATATTTGTTCGATGGGACAAAATACTTGAAGGATGTACCTCCGGTACAGTCAGACCCACTACGACAATCACGTATAAAGACCTAATGAGATTTTTGTAAAGAGTTTTTTGGTAGGGCCATTGACCGATACAAGTAAGAAGAATCTTATTTATTCTGTAGTAAGGGCTTTCGAGTATGTTCATTTCCATCGTTGGAAGTCGCGTCACTTGACTGATGGGCGACGTAACCCGGTGGCGGATCCGACCCACCGCACTCGCAATCGTCCTCATTAAGGATTCTCTCAGAGCACGCGACGGCAGATGGCATAATTACCCTCGAAAGTGAGAAACTTCGAGCGCGCCACATCGATTGAAAGGTAATGTTTGCGAGGGAGTTTTTTTTTACTTTTTGCTAGATTCGACATGAGCTCTCGTGCCGAGCAAAAATGACACGCAATTGAATTATATTGTTCGGAGAAACGAGGGACAAGAGCTTGGGGGTTTCGTGGGGAAATAATGTCGGTGCACAAAGTGAAAGCGATACGCTACAAAGTGTGAGAGAAGGGGTAGTTTCTGTGCCAGATTCTTTCTTAACGTAGAACAACAGTGATAGCTCGCAGGGGTGGTACGTCAGATTATATGTTACTCTCAGTCACAACAGCATACTTTTGCGTTTGCAAAGACATTCGCTGATTCAGCGATTCGGAATTTAGCAACATTTGCAAGTTTTGAATTTCTCACTATTTTGAATTTTTATCGTAACAGAGACAAAGTTTTATTTTTGTTTATATTGAAAACGACACATTGAAGACAAATTTGACAAGAATCGTTGTATAACGTAAAATTTGGGAATATTAATTAAGAACTCGTGTGAGATGAAATGGTCTTAGAGTGTCTTTTATTCGTCGGGCAAGTTTTTTGGTTCACACAGGGGCGAATACAACTTTCACCCCTTAATCATCCCCTATATAGTAGCCATTATTCTGACGCGCTGCGATAAAACATGTGTGTTATAGGGGTCACCGTAAACACAGTGAAGAACAAATTTTCACGACCAGCGAGTAAACTATCCCTACTCGTGCTTTTTCATTACGTAACATCATTAGACCAACTATGATTTTCTTTCTCTGGTTTTCCCATCTGTAATCAAGAAACTTTATGGGTGATAGTGAATTTATAAACGATCGATGCTCTACGACGAAATTATAGTACCTAATATGGCCGATCTCTTAATAAGGATCGCGATCACTATTACCGAACTGCGGGTCCGGAAATCGTATTTTCTATTTCTGACTATCGATGCTGGTGGGTGTCTAATTTCTCGAGAATTCATCTGAAGGAGGTGAGCATAGTGAAGTACGACATTGACGCTCTCATGACCTTCGAAATAAATATTTTGATAAAGATATAACAAGAATTTAAAAAATCCTTTGAAAAATCTGTGAAAATGATCAATTTACCATACTAAAATTCGTCAACGACATTTCGTAAAATTTGCCAGCCGTCAATCTGCAAGGCTGGATACTTCTCATCATCATGATGATCAACAATTGTTTCGAGCGTGAACTCGCCTGGTACCATTTAGCTGCGTATCTGCCGAGGCGAAATATTTCCTCGTGATATAAAAAAAAGCACGTGACATTACAATTTTTTAATTTCGTCCACACTTACACCCAATCGTATAGTAATTCACTGTGATCGATCAGCTTTTGTCCCGGCCAACTGATGTAGAAAATATGAGCAACCTGACCCAGCGTAAAAACGCCAAATCTTATCGCTTCGGTCGGAGTGTCCAAGCTCACGATCATCTGTCGAAGTCAACCATCATTGACGAACTTTTAAATACACTTAATTTCATTTTTCAACGCCATTTTTCGTCTTCGATTTAGTTTGTCGCACGGTGCTCGGGCTAACCTGATATCCAGCAAGGCTCATGCACAAAACGCTTAAACCAAGCACGAAGAAAAATACGATCACGTGAACGGATTCGATCGCACCGGCGAATCTTGAGAAATCATAATGTAACAAAATAAACACACATAAATGATCGTATCGATATCCGATCGAGTATTCGTCGTGCATTTCGATCGGACGATTTAAAAAAATTGAGGCTGATTTTTTTAAAAAACGTCCTCGAGTACAAAGAATTCAATCACCAACTCTATCGTTCTCTTGTGAATTTTAATGCACTCCACCATCGACCGATAAGTCGCCTCTTCCCGTTCGCTCGCGCTGACCTCGTCCAAGAATTCCTCCCCGTCCGAATCCATTAAATTTTTCAATCGATCTCTGATCGAAGAAAATTCATTAAACGATCATTGGGTGATCGATCCGATTCCACCAAAAAAAGGACACAAGTGTTGGTTTTACCCCAATACCGCAAACATCCCACAAGCATGTTGGACGTAAACCGTGTACGTCGTATCCATCGCGACGATCGATGTGACGACGAAGAACGACGCGATATTGGTATGAAAAAAGATCGGTAAGTAATATTTCTGCATGTCCAAATTTCCATATTTTACTGGGACTAGAGTTGGGACCGGTCTTGATACGTTCAGTGGCTTTACAACGTTCAGCACCATTGGCATCGCTGGCATTATCACGAACATGACGAGAGTCGTGTACATGCAAACTGCAAAAAAAATAGCAAAGTGACACTTATACAGAAGGTCGAAGGAACAAACAAAGAAAGGTAACGAGGATCGATAGTGTAAATTTTGATACGTCGCACCACTGTATATTTTCGTCAGTTTTTTCCCCTCCAACGCGTACGCTTTTAATACTTGCAATTGGGGTTGGAAAACATCCGACTTCCAGTCATTTTGTATATGAATAAATATGTTTTTAATCTAAAATAAAAATCAGAAATCAAAGTTTCAATCGTCTTGAATCTACAGAATTGTTTACCTTGTCCGCATTGAAAATATAATTGAGGAATTTAATGGTAGTCGCGACTCGAACGGCGAGGATCGAGACACAGTCGATAACGTGATCTAATCGACCCCAAACCTCCAACAACATATAAACCTGTAAAAACGAAAATCAAAAAGTCTTGTTCCTTCTATCTTTGAGTAAGAAATACTTGTAAGATAATTTTGATAATAATCGAATAATCGTAAGATGGGAAAATACACTCGACGAGATACATGAACGCACCTGCGGTATAGCCAGGCCACCCACGGCACCCGCGTATAAAAACCTTAAGAGATTTTTATAAAGAGCTTTTTGGTAGGGCCATTGACCGATACAAGTAAGAAGAAACTTATTCATTCTGTAGTAAGGGCTTTCGAGTATGTTCTGTTCCATCGTTGGAAGTCGTGTCGCTCGACTGATGGGCAACGCAACTCGGTGGCGGATGCGACCCACCGCAACTCGCAATCGTCCTCATTAAGGATTCTCTCAGAGCACGCGACGGCAGATGGCATAATTACCCTCGAAAGCGAGAAACTTCGAGCGCGGGACATCGATTGAAAGGTAATTCTTGCGAGGGAGCTTTTTCACTTTCTGCGAGCGTCGTTGTAAACTCTCGCGTTGAGACCAAATTACACATAATTGAATGATGTTATATGGAAATGTGAGGGAGAATCCGTTATGGATCCAGATTCATGGGATAATAACATCGGTGCACGAAGTCGAGTCAACTTGTGACAAAATATATGAGGAGGGGTAGTTCGTGTGCTAGAACCTTTCGCATGGAGGGGTGGGAGACATTGTATCTTGAAGTCAGATACGTTGATTCGTCCATTAATAGCGTTGCAACATGTACCAGTTAGAATTCTTCTGCTATGTTGTATTTTTATGAAAGTCGAACTACCCCTCCTTATCATCCCTCATACGTTTGTCGACTGTTATTTTGTGTGTTGTTGTGAAGTTTATTGCAACCATTATTTTCTGGCATTGTCGAAATGAATTCATGACTTATCATTTATGCACCCTCTAACCATTCTCTCGGCATTTATTTACGCCGTAGACAAAAATTGATTAGACTCGTTTAAGATGAAATTGCCTAAAAGTGCGTTTTATTTGCTTGGAAAGCAGTGGGACGAGGGAGACTGTGATGGCTGTAATTGAAGACCATGACGAATTCAGCAAGCACAATGGTACCATCGTGCAGTTTTTCCTTCACATCGTGGTGAAAACAACCTTCAGCCCTTAATTCCGGAGTCGCGTCTCCGGAAATCGTATTTACGATCTCTGGCTATCGTTACTGGCGGGGATCTAATTTTTCGACGCTTCATCTGAACGAGGTGAGCATAGTAAAGTACGACATTGACGTTCTCATGACCTTGGAAATAAATGTTTTGATGAAAATATTGAAAGAATATTTAAAAAACGTTTGAAAAAGGTGTGAAAGGGTTTAATTTACCATACTAAAATTCGTCAATGACATTTCGTAAAATTTGCCAGCCGTTAATCTACAAGGTTCGATGCTTCTCATCATCATGATGATCAACAATTGTTTCGAGCGTGAACTCGCCTCGTACCACTTAGCGGCGTATCTGTCGGTGCGAAATATTTCCTCATGACAAACAAAAAATGCACGTGACATTATAATTTTGAATTTTATCCACACTTACACCCAATCGTAGAGTAATTCGCTATGATCGATTAGCTTTTGTCCCGGCCAACTGATGAAGAACATATGGGCGACCTGAGCCAGCGTGTAAACGGCAAATCTTATCCCTTCCGTCGGCGATTCCAAGCTCACGACCATCTGTCGAAGTCAATCGTCGTTGACGAAATTTCTAATTCATTTAATTTTTCTATTTCATCGTCATTTTTCATCTTCGACTTAGTTTCTCGCACTTTAGTTGGGCTAACCTGGTATCCAGCAAGACTCATGCACATAATGCTCAGACCAAGCACGAAGAAGAATGCGATCACGTGAATGGATTCGATCGCGCCGGCGAATCTTGAGAGAGCGTTTTGAAAAAAATAAAATAAAATGAAAAAATAAAAATAATCTTGTCAATAACGATCCGATCGATTCTTCGTCGTGCACTACGAGCGAACGATTTTTCAAAATCGTGCTCAAGTACAAAGAATTCAATCACCAACTCTATCGTTCTCTTGTGAATTTTAATGCACTCCACGATCGACCGATAAGTCTCCTCTTCCAGTTTGATCGCGCTGACCTCGTCCAGATATTCGTCGTCGTCCGAAGCCATCAAATTTTTTAATCGATCTCTGATCGAAGAAAAGACAATAAACGATCATTGGTTGATCGACCTGACTCGGTTACAATAGGACACGGGGGCTGGTTTTACCCCAATACCGCAAACATCCCACACGCGTGTTGTACGTAAACCGTGTACGTCGTGTCCGTCGCGACGATCGTAGTAATGACGAAGAGAGACGCAAAATTGGCGTGCAGAACTATCGGAAGATAATATTTCTCCTCGTCCAAGTCGCCGTATTTCGTGGGGATCAGATTCGGGGCTGGTCTCGATTCGTTCAAGGGCATCACGATATCCATCAACTTGGGCATCACCGGTAGTAACACGAACAATGTAACCGTCACGTACATGCAAACTGCAAATGTAACCGAGTGACCAGTGTAAACGAGGTCGAGAAAACGAACGAAAAAAGTAATGAGCATTAACAGTATAAATTTTTATACGTCGCACCACTGTAAAATTCCGTCAGTTTTTTTCCCTCCTCCGCGTACGCTTTGAATACTTTCAATTGTGGTTGAAAAATATCCGAGTTCCAATCATTTTGGATATGAACCAACAATTTTTTGATCTAGATAAAATTTATAAATTTGTATGTGTTTTTTTATTTAAATAATAACATCACGTTACCTTTTCCGCATTGAAAATATAATTGAGGAATTTGACGCTAGTCGCCATCTGAACGGCAAGAATCGACATGCAGTCGATAACGAGGTCCAATCGACCCCAAACGTCCATCAACAGATAAACCTGTAAAAACGAAAGAAAAGTAACGTTTTTTTATTTTTCAATTAAAAATTAGGTGCGCGAAGTTTTTTGTGAAGTTCGATTATCCGTTGGATGGGAAAATGCACTTGACGAAATACAGAACGCACCTGCGGTATGACCAGACCCCCGACCGCACTCGCGTAGAAAAACCTTAAGGCATTTTTATAAAGAGGTTTTTGGTAGGGCCATTGACCGATACAAGTCAGAAGAAACCTATTTATTCTGTAATAAGGGCTATCCAGTATGTCCATTTCCATCCTTGGAAGTCGCGTCACTTGACTGATGCACGGTGTAACTCGGTGGCAGATCCGACCCACCGCACTCGCAATCGTCCTCATTAAGGATTCTCTCAGAGCACGCGACGGCAGATGGCATAATTACCCTCGAAAGCGAGAAACTTCGAGTGCGGGACATCGATTGAAAGGTAATTCATGCGAGGGACCTTTTTTTACTTTGTGCTAGAGTCGAAGTAAGCTCTCTCGTGCCACGTCAAAATGACACGCAACGGATCATATTGTACGGAGAAATTATGGAGAAACATTCCAGTGATGACATTCACTGGAGAATAACGTTGATGTGAAAAGTTGTGATAATACGTGACGAAGTGGGCAAGAGGGGGTAGTTTGCTTGTCAGATTGTTGCGTTCATCCTCAGTGCTGACATGCCTCACGGAATATTTAGTACGATGTTTTTAACGTTTATTTGCCTCAAAATTGGTTTCCCTCTTCGTAGAGCGGTTTAATTAAATCCTTTAGTGGTTTAATTACACTAAGGTAATCTTGAGTGACTTTTGAGACGACATATTGGACAGAATAGCAATCCATTATCAAAAAATGCTGAAGGTAACGAGGGTGAAAAAGTGAACAAGCCGGTGATAAAGTATCAAAAAGTTGTTGGGGTTGAATCGAATTTTTGAAAAACACTGAATCTGCCTAATCAAGTTCATGCTGTGAAAAACTTAAAATCTTTTTGAAAAACACAACGCAGTCAGAAATTAATGAAACGATGTTTGTACAGAAACAAAGTACGTCTCGCAATTGAGCTATAATTATAATTAATATTTATTGACATTTTCCAAAGTTATTCAGATTCCGCATCATTCCCTAAAAGTATAAAATACGCGAATGAATGGATCGATTGATTCTGCAAAACAAAGGCGTACGTTTATCCCATTTAATCGGTTAATTACGTTTATTCGTTAAAGTCGCCGGTCCTACAATCGTCATAAAATCCGATTTATCGCAACGAGGCTAAAACCGTAAAATAGGATATCGAGGTCTGCATGATCTGCAATCGAGTTAAAATTCATCATTTATAATTTTATCAACTTTCATTCGCAACGACGTAAAAAGCACAAACCTTTCCAAAATTCTCCATAGACATTTCGTACAATTTGCCCGCGGTGATTTTGATCGGTATAGTCGCTCCCATAATGGTGATTTTGATCAAACTCTTACATCTCGCAGAGAAATGGTACCATTCGGCGCAATAACTATAAAAAAACAAGAAATTTTTTTAAATAGCTCGATGAAATGGACCAACTCGATTATCGATAGGAATTGCGCTTCGAAAGCTCCTCACATCGAATCCCTGAAATCGGCGCACTGATTCATCAACTTTTGTCCCGGTAAACTGTTGAAGAACAGATGAAACAGTTGACTCCCGGTAAACTGAACCAGTCGGAACATCTCCTCGTAATGTCCGAATTTCGTCAAAAGCTTGGGCGACGATAAAAATTTTCATTACGTATAAAAAAAGCCCCCCCCCCCCCAAACAAAAATTACACATTTTTTGCACTAAAAAAAGCAGAAATCGAAAATACCTGAAGCAAAGACACGCTGATGAGAACCATGGAGATGCCGAGTTCAAAGAGAAAGGCGCTCGAGTAAGACGATTCGACGAGCACGACGAACCTTGTTTCGTAAACAGAATCAAAAGAAACGCGAGTTGGTAACCGAGCAATGCGTCACGAAAAATATGAAAATTAGTCACCAGCGACGTTTATGTACTTGATGGCATCCTGATGCTTCTTTATACAATCCAACAATTGCCAATAATATACGTCCGGTTGTATCGCGACGTTCTCGTCGAAATTTGACATATTGTCACTTTTCGTTATCGACTCGAATCTGTAACTGTACGATCGTAAAGCGTCGTTGGTACTCAAATTTTTCAACCGCATTTATTTTTTATTTTCTTTCATTATTTTTGCAATTTTCAACGCTTACCCTATGATCGCGAGTATGCCACATGCGTGTTGTACGGACATAGAGTACATAGTGTCAACCGCCACGATAGTACTGACCGTCATTATTGTAGCGCTATAAGTATGCAACGCAATCTCGTAGAATTGTTCTTCCTGATCGAGTATAAAGTACTCTGTCCTATATAGATGCGACAATGGACGACTTTCGTTCAGCGGCGACACGACGTCGAGTATCTGCGGCATCATAGGAATCAAAAGATACACGACCAGCGATCCGAACAAAAAACCTGTTTAAAATAAATATTATCCAACGTGAAAGATGCTATTACACTATTATTAATATTTTTGATAATCTACATCGAGCACGAACTTGCATAAGCCAGTGTAAGCTTTCTTCCATCCTCGGCATATTTTCCAAGAATTTTAATCTCTTTTTCGCTCTCAAGTGACGACCAATCTTTTTCTATGTGAAAAAGAATATTCGCCATCTGGTCACGATGGAAAAAAGAAAGAACGTAATAAATTAAATAAAATAATAACAATGGCTCTTGAATTTTTTTGTTGAAAAAAGAGACAAATCAGCAGAGCAAAAATTTTGATACAAGATCAAATTTGATCCACGGATTCACCTTTCGATGATTGATCATATTGTTCAGGGATTTAATGACACTGATGAGTTGCACCGCTGCCGGTGTAAAACACTCAATCATAATGTCGATATCACCCCACGTCGTCAACAACTTTATAATCTGAAGTAAATCAAAGATTGTAGAATTAATTTCAAGATCAGAGTAAAGAAAAATAATAAATAACGTCGTTAACGTACGACGAATAATTTACCTGTACTGTCATCACGGAAAATATACTCAAGTGAATAATTATTTGTTGAACGAGTTGCCATTGGGATGTTTGATGCGGCCACTGACCAATAAACGTCAAGAGTATCACGTTGATTCTGTAGTTGTGATTACGAATAAAAAATCCCATTTTCGAATCGTCGAAATTCGTCGATGGTGACGAAGCAACGTTCGACGAAGATGTGAGCTACGAGGGGTTCGTGCTTACGTCAATGATGCCGAAGCGCGCCCCCCCCCCCCGCCGCGCCGCCTTGACGCCGGCTTGTGTCAATTTTGATTCACGAAACGCAGCTCATTACCAATTCTCTCAGTACCACGACACGATGCGATAATTACGTTGGCACACTCAACGAAACTCGCGCGAAAAAATCTATGAGACAAAAGAATAATAAAGCGTAGTGTGTTTCAGACGGGACTGGAACAGCTGGCGATCCAATTTTCTGCTCCTCCCAAGCGCCAGTCGAATAATTGGTCTTACGACGAGACAGCGCTCCATAGAACTCGTCAGTCTACGTTTTAATATCGGTCCTAACGGTGCATTCGCAGTGAGATTTGTCAATCGATCAAAGAAAAAGGGTAAGCATCGAAAAAAAAAGTGAATCATAAATTCCAACGAACCGTTTAAAAGTCGATATTCGTCGAGCTGTTTTCCGATATTCTCGCAAATTTATTGATAAGTGTACATTTCTTTTTATCACTGCGTGTCGATGGATTAAAATAAAGAATTAATTGCAAAAAAAAACGAAAAGGAGTGAAATGCTAAATCACACTTCTTGACCATTATGGAATATCTCTCGTCTGTCACAGGGAAGTATGCGTCATCTGCAGCATAGCCCTTGGAAATTCGTTAGTTCGAGGTAACAGGAGGCGAAAACGTACGTCGCTGATTATTTGTTTTTTTCTTTCAAGCAACTCATCGCATCGACACCAACACCGTAAAGTATGACATCGAAGTCTGAACCACCTTTAAACAATTATCCAATTGGTTAAAGGAGAAAAACGCAAATGATAAAAATTTAATTGGAAATTAATTTAAAAAAAATGCTAACCGTTGCGAAACTTTCCATGGACATGTCGTAAAGTTTGCCCGCTGTCATCTTGCAAGGCTTCATGCTTCTCATCATAGCCAGTCGCAGAAGATGTCTACAACGCAACAGGAATCTGTACCATTCGGCGAAGTAACTAGAAATTCCGCATTTTTAATGTTATTTTAATTATTCTTTTGATTTCCGCGTGCGAACCCCGTTCTAATGTGTCAATCGATCTTCGAATCAATCTTTGGCGTACATCGATTCGTGAAATTGTTCGGTATGATTTACCAACATTTGACCGCACAAACTGTTGAAGAAGAGATGAAACAGTTGACCGATTATGAATTGTCCAAATCTAAAGGACTCGCCGTGGTTTCCAAGATTCGTGATAATCTATCTTTGACGTTCGTACGATAAAGAGAGAAGAAATCATGAAGTTTAGATTTTTCGTAGGAGAAACAAAAGTATCTTACCTGTAATCCCGTTGCACTAATTAGCAGCATGCTCGTTCCTATTTGAAAGAGGAACGTCAACGAGTGCGCTGCTTCGATGAGATTGGCAAAACTTCGCAATTGAAAATAATGTACATATTGGATAGTTCCAATGGGAATAATAAACAATGATTATAACCCAAGGATAATCATAATAACAAGGATTATATCCCATAATGAAAATTAATGTTTCGTCGTGAATTCGATGAAACTGCGTTACATTACGATCACAATGCTAAAATAATTCAATAATGTACTGACTCGATTATTTGCGCATGAACGTTGACACATGTGGCGATACGTTGATAAATTTCGTTACTACCGGCGTTCCACTCGACAATCACGTCGATATCGTTACCCTTCATCGTATTTTCCAATCGCTTTCTGGAGATGAAAAAATAAAAATAGGAGGCAAAATAAAGTTCGCGCCAGGTTTAATCTTTCTTCGTTCTTACCCTACAATCGTGAACATTCCACAGACGTGATAAATGTAGCCCATGAGCACCATGTCGGCACTGACGATCGCGATAATCGCGAGTATCGATCCAACGTATTCGTGGACCATGATAGGGACGTAATATTCATCAGGA
The DNA here is from genome assembly GCA_964017225.1 of Netelia inedita. NCBI lineage: Eukaryota > Metazoa > Arthropoda > Insecta > Hymenoptera > Ichneumonidae > Netelia > Netelia inedita. Next base: position 2,220,247 of record OZ024920.1, on the reverse strand, counting down.
TCTACATAATACTCGGTCTGGTACAAGAATCGTCGCGGACGTGTCTCGTTGAAGGGTAAAATTATATCGAGAAATTGTGGGATCAAAGGGACGAAGAGATACACGACCATGCTCGACAAGATAAACCCTGAATAAATATCGATCGATTAACGAATCGATTAATTGGTAATTTTGTCGATTCGACGGCTCACCTGCATAAAGCGTGCTCATTACGAATCCTTGTCCTACGTAACCCATGAGAATCTTCATCTCCTGCTTATCGGTCAGCCTGGCCCAATCTTCCTTCATTAGATCCAACAATTTTCTCATCTACGTACGATTTCACAAACTTCGTTAACTCGATCGTACAACGAGACAATTATCCGATCAAATACCTTGACCGCATTGGAGATACAATTTGATGCCTTCAATATAGCAACGAACTGCACCCCCATCGGCACAATGCACTCGACCATCACCTCTAACAATAAGTCACCCCACACTCATTCACAAACTTTTAATTAAATCATTGGGAATGACGCAATTTCAACGGATGAAATTGGGAATTATAACATTTTGCCAATAATTCAAGATATATAAAGGAAATGAGTCGATAAAAAGAAAGTTCTCAACTGTTCTAAAAAATAATTAATAAATTGAGAATATTATGAATTTCGAAATAATCGATGAACATCGGGTTACGTTTGACTTCACCTCGGGAGCTGAAGTCATCATTCAGAAAATGTCACCGATTTTAAATATATTTCACAAAGTTGAAGATTCGTCTACCTGTGCAAGGATGACAGTCGAGACCAACACGAACATATTCGTCGCTAATATCCTTCGCTGATTGAGTGGCTGATAAGGCCAATTGCCGATACTCCAAATGAGATACTTACGTAATCTGTAGTATCGATGCTCGAACAATTCCATTATGGCTTTGTCGGGTGTCACATAATAACTGCTGTGGGGTTGGCATTGAGTTGGGCGAAGCGAAGGACGAGGGAGGGGGATGCGAGCACTATGCTGCTCGTCTGGGGTAGTGCAAGAGCCCGAACGCACATCGCATGATTGTTCCTAATTATATATTCCTTTAGTTCGACTCAACTCGGTGGTATAGCACGATGTACATTGAAAATAATTACTGGCGTGTGAAAGCGACATCAAAAGAACGTCAGTGCAAAGTTTCGTGCAATTTTTAAAAGAGACAAAGAGTGAGGTATTGTATGAAATGTTTTAACCTGAAGTGAAGATAATCCAACAACTAAGAGCTGACAGAAAAAGGGTTCTAGAGGTGCAATTGAGTGAGTATTGGCAAGTGGACAAAAAATTTACAACGGAACGACGATTTTCCAAAAATAATTGAACGACATTGGAAAGGAGAGTTCGTGAAAAGATTCGTGGCGTTCGTGGCAAAATCACAGATTTTTCATTTATTCGGATTTGTTCGTGACTCGCACGAGATCCGTTGCGTTTGCATAACGTTAAGCTTTGAAATAATAGACGTATGTTACGGTCGTCAATCGTAGCTAGAATCTCTGTACATTAATCTGGGAAGTCATCGTTGTCGTATAAACGCTCTTGATTTGTTTATCGAAGGGACACCAAAACCGTAAAGTACGACATCGATGTCTGCACGACCTTCGATCGACAAGGTTAAATTTGTTATTTTCTTAAAAACCCCTTTCACCCTACAGACTTAAGAAAATTTCGATAATCGGCAAAAAATGGATATCCAACCTTAGCGAAACTCTCCATCGACATGTCGTACAATTTACCAGCCGTCATCTTGCAAGGCTTGAGACTTCTCAGCATCGCGAGCCTCATAAGATGCCTTCCTCGCAACGGGAAACGATACCATTCTGCGAAATAACTGAATATTTTCGTCTCTCGTTCATCAAATTGTTTCTGTAACAATAATATTGGTTCAAGGTCGTTCGTAATCTCGTTTGCTTACACCGAGTCACGAAATTGTTGAGTATGATCCATCAACATCTGGCTGGGCCAGCTGTTGACGAAGAGATGAACCAATTGACCGATTATGAATTGTCCAAGCCTAAAAACCTCGTGATAACTCCCAAGATTCATGACGACCTGTTTTCGATCAAAATCATGATCGACTATTTTTTGTTGTTCAGTAATTTTTGCATAAACCAGCAGAAATCACCTTTACGTACCTGAAGTCCGGTTGCACTAATCATGAGCATACTCGTTCCCATTTGAAACAAGAAAGTCATCGAGAAAGCTGCCTCGACGAGACGAGCGAATCTTGAAAGAAAAATTATTGAAATATTCCCATCCGATTTTCATTCCCGTCGTACACAATGTACCGACTCGATGACCTCCCCGTGCTCCTTGATGCAATTGGCAATGTCACCGTAAATCTTTTCGCTCTCGGTGTTCCAGTCGAGGATCACATCGACCTTGGAATTTTTCATAGTGTTCTCCAATCGTAGTCTACCGAAAAGAACGAATAAATGTAACCGATCGTCGATCGTGACCTTGGGAACTGATCTGATCGTTAACGATCGTTTCTCACCCTATAATCGTGAATATTCCACATATGTGATGAACGTAAGCGAGAAGCATCGCGTCCACACTCACGATCACCGTGATCGTCAACAAAGTTCCCAAGTAATTATGAATCATGATCGTGGCGTAATAATCGTCCTGATCAACGTAATACTCCGTCTGGTACAAGAATTGTCTCGGACGTGTTTCGTTCAAGGGTAAAATGACGTCGAGTATTTGCGGCATCAGCGGTAGAATCAAATAAATCGTCACCGAACCGTAAACACAGGCTGTTTCAATCGCTAAAGTAACGAACGACGTTAAAATTTGTCTCGTTGTCTCACCTCCGTAAAAGACTCCAAGGAAGAATCCTTTCCTAGCGTATCCCATCAAAATTCGTATCTCTTCTTCGTCGGTCAGTGTGGCCCAGTCTTCTCTCATCAGGTCCAAGAGTCTCTTCATCTACGACGTGACCTTGTGATTCAACGATCATTCGGGAATTGTCGAGTCGAGAAAGTACCTTGACACTGTTGGTGATGCAATTCGACGACTTCATGAAAGCAACGACCTGCACTCCCATCGGTACCATGCACTCGACCATCATATCGATATCTCCCCACAGCTGCACGAGCTTGATACCCTACAAAACGCCATCAGCGCTCTTTCGGTGCTCTCGTCATCAAATTCATGCGACATTTTTTTTCAACCCCCTCAACATCCTCGGCAACTGTGCCATCTTTTCGCATATTTTTGCTAATAACTTTCTCATAATAAAATTTCAATCACGTGCCAAAGTGCAGAAGAGTGCGATGGTGCGTTTGTAAAAAATGAATCAAATGAGATTTTATCGAGATTATCGAGATTATCGAGTTAAAAAAAAGGAAATAATTTTTTATTCGTTTCCCGTACCTGTACCAGGGTGACGGTCCCGATGGTCAGATACAAAAAAAAGCACTGTACACGTCGTTGGACCTGTGGCTGATAGGGCCACTGACCGATAGCACCCATGAAAAATCTGTTCATCCTGTAGTAACGATTGTCGAAGATATCCATCGTTATTTGTCGAGCGTCACTATCGCACTGGCTGATGACGACTGCGAGTCAGTCGTCCAGTGGCGAGGGTGGTTCACGTGACGTTGGCTGTCTAGGGTCGAATGAGCCGAGGGCATATTCGCCGCGATAGTTCCTAATTATATATTCCTTTAGTAGACAGCCCTGTACCGCTTGGCTCGTCGATTCACCATAATTATAGCAGTCGAGATGCGTCGCATCAAAAGAACTTGTCGACTAGGATCGATTTCATTTCCTAGTACCGGCAGGCAAAACAAAAAGGAAAGTAACAATGGAAAAATCATTTAATTATTCGTTCCCCACCATGGAGTACTTCGTACATTGTTCCATTAGGTTTGATGACGGCGCGAGGGTGAAACGCCACGGGGAATTAATTTCAAAGGATTCAAGGTCAAATAATTCGACCCGAGAGAATATCAACGTTTCAAAGAATAACTTTATTGCCGAGTGTACAAGGGAGGTTCTTCAGTCTTCGGTGGCGATCGTGTGTCATTCTCGTTACAAGCTTGTCATTGCAGCGAAGTAAGCAGGGTAAAATAAGACATTGACGTTTGAAGTACCTTGAAACAAATTCGAAGATAGAAGAAAATATTTCATCATCGAAACCATATTTGTTTCTGAATTAAATTAAACAATTTATCGAACAAAATCATATTTCATAAAACGTAACGAAAATTGATAGTTTCGGCTCACAGAGCAAAAATTTTCCATCGACATGATGTAAAGTTTTCCAGCGGTGATCGTGAACGGTTGAATAGTTTGTCGTAAAAGAAGAATTACCAATTTTCTCGATTTCAGTGACATGAAGTACCATTTGCAATTATATCTGAGACAAAAAATATAAACATGTAATCAAAAGAAATTAATCGAAATAAAATCTTTCATTTTCTCGACGATTATCGGCGTACGCAGAATTTCGAACGAGCGAACTCGAGTCCATAATCCATTGGCCCGGCAAAGTGTTGCAATAGAGATGAACCGCTTGCGAGACGGTAAAAAGGGCGAATCTCAGAACATCGACAATCTCGGAACTACCGACGACACACTGCACGAAGCAAAATAACGGATAATGTTTACAGCGTTATTTTGCTCATAAAATTGCAATTTATCGTCCGACCTACCCGTGCACCCGAGAAACTCATGACGACCATATTGCAGCCGAGTATGAAGAACAGAGACCACTCGCACGAAGATTCCATGGTACGTACGAACCTTTCCCAAAGAAAATTGCAAAGAAAATTAATTAGTTGATTCGATCGATTATTGGCCGGATCGGCCAAGGTCGATCAAGGTTGATCAAGGTCAACCAAAGTCGACCAAGGTTGGACCGATGGTGGTAAAAGCGATTATCGGTCTGGCTAACCGACCGATCCATCGACTCGACTAACCTTTTTTCATCCATGAACACGTCGGTGGAAAATCAAACATTACCAATGATACGAGTGTGCGATGATGACATTTGTAAATCGTTGCCGTACGAATTGCCAGCCGGATTGATTATCCGGTCGGATTGTATTTTCAAATGTTATTTTGGTGAATGGTTTCTTAATGGATCAAAGTTGATTACTTATTTCGTGATAATCGATACGATTAACGACCGTGTTTTACCAACGATCGGTAAGTATCAAAATCCTATTTTTTTATAGGGGGGACAATCATTCGTAGGTCGTAACGGACGAATGTCTCAAAGCCAGAGTGACGAAGGCATGCAATATGGTAAACAAAGATCGATATTAATGGACTCACTCCATTGCTCGTTTGTGATCCTTGATGCAGGCAACGATTTTCTGATAATCAAGGTCCTCCTGATTACTCGGATTCAGTGCCACTGACATTTTTTCATCTCCTCCGTTAACGTTCTCCAGACGATATCTGTTCATAGTTCGAATTTAATTTCGGTGTGACTCGTCACAATTCTTGAAGAGAAATTATTTTCAAATTTCTTTTTTTTTTCATTTTTCTTCACCTCAGTATTTCGAGCATCGCGCACACATGCTGTGCGACTGACATGTAGAAAGAGTCGACGCCAATGATGATGAGTATGATGACCAAAGTGCTCGTAACCCCGTGTAGCCAGATCAAAAAGAAATATTTTTCCGGATCGATTTTGTAATCGGTCTGAAAGAGGCTGATCGACTCGCGCGACTGGTTTAACGGAAATAGAAAATCCAAAACCGATGGGGCGAACGGAACGCAAACCCATGCCGTTACGGTCATGTAGAGGAGCACTGCGATTCAAAAATTTTAATGTTGCTTTTTGTGGTTATTATTTTTGGTTTATCAAAATTTCTTATCGCTACTTTAAAATCGTGAATTATAATTCTAGGTTCATCAACTGACTGAAGTACACTATAGTGAGTTGTCTTCCTTTGTTTCCGTAATTACGTAGAACCGTTATTTCCGGCATACATCGCATGCCCTCCCAGTCGTCTCGAGTCGCATCGAGAAGTTTTCTTATCTTCGATATCGGCAAATTATAAAGATTGATAGAAAAAATGAAAAAATTTAAAAAAAACGAACAAAAAACCAAAAGGGACAATCTCGTCGCTTTTCTTCGTACACTGCTCTTACCTTGCGTGTATTGAAGACGCAATTCAGCAATTTCGTGATACTCGCGGTATTCGTTATAAGGGGGGAAATACACTCGATGACCGTGTCGATTTGGCCCCATACCTGTGGTACCCTGATGAGCTGCACAAAACGTTAATTCGAGCCGAACGCAGATGCACGAAATTAAATTATTAAAAATTAACTTATCATTTTTGTTGTTTCATTTCAAATGGAGCAAAAAGATTAAAAATAATAATGAAAATTAATCAAGAATAACTGTGAAAAATGAAAGAAAATTGAAGAAACGATGAGTGTACTTTTGAATCGATCAATTTTTTTTTCGTTCGATTTTATTCGACTCGACGATTAAAATTAATTAAATAAAAGAAAAATTAGATCGAAGGAAAAGTCGAATCGGTTAATTATTGAATAATTCTGCCAATTATATTAACTTTACCTGTGGTGTAACGAGGCTCATAATTGCAATGAGGATAAGGCCCGTTTTGATACTTCTCTCGAATAAGGATTGATAAGGCCACTGGCCGATAGCGCACAGTATACGTTTGTTAAAACTCCAGTATCGATCGTCGAAAACATCCATAACGTTCGAGTCGAAGTTGCGTTACGAACGTGCCAATCTTCTAATTTACTTCTATCCCTAGTACGCCCAGGCTTCTCGATAGGCGAAGCAACAATTTTTTTTACCAAGCGATACGAAAGAGGGAGAAAAAAGGAGAGACACGTAACGTTGCGACAATGCACGTACGACAAATATCACAAGTACATCAGGCAAATGTCGGGTTACGAAGAAACGTCGGATCTCGAGTGTCGCGACACTTGTCACTTTCGCACATTTACTGTCACGTGCAATTTCTTACGCGAATTATACGAAACGAAACGTAATGATGACGACCGATTTGTGCATACTCGATGAAAAAAGAAAAGGGGAGATAGAATGAAAATGTAGATCTTGGGGTGACTGGTTATGACATCCGTCTGTATATTCGATGACGAAGTTAAAGTAGTCGGGGTATACAAAAAGTATTCGTTCTTTGCCTACAACTCGCGTCACAATGTGAATAAAATTTTGGTCGAGTAGTAAACAGGGTGCGGAGGAGATTTACAAAAATTCGCGAAGATTTTTTTTTAATTCGTGGATGTACTTTTTATTATGTTTGCAACTAAAAAAAACAAAAGTAGAAAAACATAAAGGGGAAGTAAATTTTCAAGTTTGATGAAACGTTAGGCACGTGTGCACGTGCACGTCCTATGATCGAATCAACGCATCGACGTTAGGACCGTGAAGTACGACATGGATGTCTGTATCACCTTGAAAAAAATCGAGATTTTTATGAGGAATTTTATCGAGATCGGTTTAATCGTTCGGTAAATAAAGAATGCTCACCGCGCTGTAATTTTCCATCGAGACTACGTAAATTTTACCAGCCGTAAGCTGACACGGTCGCTGACTTCGCAGCATCACCATCACCAATAATTTTGCGGCCTTCGGGGAAAGATCCTCCCAATCCAGTTGATAACTAGAAGAAAAATACGAAGGATTTATTAAAAAAAAAAGGAAAATCGTTATTTTGTAGAATTAATGGATGAAATTAATCTCGACTCACGCATAATCGAAAACTGAGAGACTGTAGTCCATCACCTTTTGACCCGGTATACTGTTGAAATAGAGGTGAAATACTTGAGCGATCGAAAAACTTGCATATCTGATCATTAATTCCGGCTCGTCGGGATGCATGACGGTCTAAAATTTCGTGAAACGTTGACATGAATAATCGTAAGTAAGATAAAGAAATATGGGCCATAAAAATATAATTGTCGTCGAAAAAACGACATTTTTCGCGAAAAAGACGCCAAATTATTTGATTTAATTATTATTATTCGTATCCTCGATTTTTCATTAGATACCTGCACACCGGTGATGCTCAACATTATCACACAGAAGCCTACCACCGCCACGAGACAAATGGTGTAACTGGATTCGATGAGATCGGCAAAACTGGAATAGGCAACGAAAATATATTTCTGAAATGTTTTGTCCAAAGTATTGAAATCAATTTATTTTTAATAAATGTTGATATTTTTGCAGACAAATATTAACGAACATTATTGCCTCTCTGTGAAGATTGATACAGCCACGAATCATTTCGTATCCTTTGTCTCTCGTCGAATTTTGATCATCTATCGAGTCCTTTTTAACTCTCATCAAGTTTACCCTGTTCGATACATTGAGTAAAAAATAAATAAATTGATGGAAAAGTATGAAAATAGATTTTTTACAACAAAATTGATTTTCTTTCGTACCCCACGATCTCGAAGAGGCCACAGACGTGCTCGACCATCGTGAAGTACATGACGTCGTTCGAAATAAGAATCACAATTGTTATGACGGTCATGACGTACGAATGGGCGAGTAAATACCAGTAATATTTATCGACATTGACGCCATACTCTACTTCATAGAGAAAAATCTTTTTTCCAGACTCGTTTAGGGTCGCGAAGGTGTCCATTATGATCGGTATTGTTGGCATTAGGGTGTAGATGGTGGCGGCAAAATACATAAAAACTGTCAGAGACAAATCAAACGATATTCGACCCTTATGGATCTCCAAAAATTTCGCAATATAATTATCGAATATTTTTATATCGAATTATTCCAAGTGATGGACAAATTTATCGTTCGTACCATTTATGTTATTCAGTCAAAGAATTATCATTTTACCTGAATATGTTTTCGTGATGAATTGTCCACGAGCTGCGTACTTATGGATTATCTCGATGTTCGGTGACTGACCGAGACGCTCCCAGTCCCAGGCTATCCGATTGAGCATCTCCTGCATCTGCAATCATCCGAGAGGGAAATCAACGAACGATGAAAATCACAATTTTATATCGCTTACGAAAAAAAAACAAGCTCGCACCTTAGTATGATTGAGAGCTCCGTTGATCAATTGCGCCAAACTCACCGACATCACGAACATAGGAGGTAGACACTCCAGAACTGTATCGCCGTCGTGCGCTCGAGCGACGCATATTAAACGTACTACCTTACGGATGATAAATATCAAGTATCAGCTAGGTACCTGATTATCATTAAATTATCTTTCTTATTATTATTATTATTATTATTATTGTGATAATCGTCCAAAACTATTCAAGATCAGCGATACCTCTGGAGTATAAATGCTTATTATTCCGAACGATATGAGAAAAGGTAAGAGGCATCTTATGAAAAAAGATTGTTCGGGCCATATACCCAAGTACGATAGAAACATTTTGTTCAGCCTGTAATAAGGATGATCGAAAAAACTCCTCTCCGTCATCGTTTTTGTGGCTTGATTTTTGTCTTCGACCCTTCGTACGTCTACCGACTAGACTATCTTTCTCCGACCCTTCCCGTCTTCAGCCCTATCCGGAACGTTGAATTATTCAGAACGATGCCTATGATGGCTGTAAAATCTTTGTCACCCTCTTCTTATCAAGCTCTCATCGTAGATTAAACATTTCACAAGTCGACGAATTAAATCATGATCGCACGATCTAATATCGGTTCAAATTGTCTAATTGCTCTTACTAGCCATCGCACAGTAACTTCACTCGTATTTTTTAAAATCTTCACAGTATTCGTCTGTCTGTCCAAATTCAGAAGATTTGTCACCCAAAAGCTTCGCAGAGAGGAAATAAGCCTTCTCGAGAGGGAAAATGGGAAACTGCTTATTTTTTTCTGTTTCTTTGTTGCCCAGTCTCTCATGACTATACCTGTCTCGAATCGTCGGTAATTTAATAACGATCGCGGGTATGTGTGCACGTGTAGATATCGAGCTTGCAAACTGTGTGGGGCAACAGAGACACGTGACATTACCAAAGGTGCGACATAAGTGCCAAATTGTCGTTCAATTTACCGAACGACGTACCTTGATAGCTGAAAGTGAGTGACATTTATTCACCCGGTTGTTGAGGCACACTACCATTATAACGAAACAATCGAGAGAACAAGGGTTGCAACAGCACGCACATTCGACCGTCTTTCAACCATCGAGATCCATGCTTCGCCGTGGGACTTCTCACGAACGATCGACCAATGTGCGCACCTTTTTTTTCTTTATCACGAATTATACATTTATTTAATGACAACATAAAAATAATACTGTGACTTTCGAACAAAAGTATATTCTCGATCGGAAAATTCTAAAATTTCGACAGAGCTTAATTTACACAGTTTCAAACTTCACATCATATTCATTAGCCGTGGGGATTAAGAAAAAACAGTCGTGTGTACGGTTCCTACGGTCGAATCAACACATTGACGATAAGACAGTGAAATACGACATGGATGTCTGCATCACCTTGAAAAATCGAGGTTTTTATGAGATAATTTGACGATCCTAAAAAATTATACGAAAAGAAATGCTCACCGAACTGTAATTTTCCATCGAGACAATGTAAATTTTACCAGCCGTAATCTGACACGGTCGTTGACTTCGCATCATTATCAGCACTAGTAATTTTGCGGCTTTCGGCGACAAATCATCCCAATTTACTTGGTAGCTAAAAAATAATAATGATTTATTGAAAAAGCATTTTTTATAATTATGTTGGAATTCACGATTAATCTCGACTCACGCATAATCAAAAATAGAAAGACTGCAATCCATCAACTTTTGACCCGGTATACTGTTGGAATACAGGTGAAATATTTGAGTGACGCAAAAAGTTCCGTATCTGATTACTAGTTCTGGCTCGCCGAGATGCATGATGGTCTAAAATTCCGTGAAACGTTGATATGACTAAACAAGATAACGAAATGCGGACTGTAAAATCTATAACGTTAATCGAAAAAGTAACATTTTCTATGAAAAATAAATCTTAATATTTGATTTCATTATTATTATGCGTCTCCTCAATCTCTCATTGAACTCAATGATAGCGGATACCTGTACACCGGTGATGCTCAAAAGCAACAAGGCTATGCCTACCACCGCTATGAGGCAAATGGTATAACTCGATTCGATGAGATCAGCGAAACTGAAATGGCCAGAAAACAATTCATTCCTGAAATATTGTGTCCAAAAGTAATAGAATCATTTTTGAATTGATATTTTTGCAAACACATATTGACGAACACAATTGCCTCTCTGTGAAGATCGACACAGCGACAAATCATCTGGTATCCTGGATCCGATGTCGAATCTGCATCGGCACTCAACTCCTTGTCCACTCTCATCAAGTTTACTCTGCTTGACACATGCATTGAAAGAAAAATTAATTGATTAAATATGAAAGGTATAGATATATTTGTTTGCGAAAAAATTGATTTTTTTTCTTTGATACCCCACAATTTCGAAGAGTGCACGGCCATGCTCGACCATCGCGAAGAACATGACGTCGTTCGAAGTAAGAACCACAACGGTTAAGGCCGTCGTGATATACGCGTGAACGAGCAAATACCAGTACCATCTATCGGTATCGAAGCCGTACTCCGTTTCAAAGAGAAAAATTTCTTTGCTCGACCCGTTTTCAGACGCCGTCATTTCCATTATAATCGGTATTGTTGGCATTATCGAGTACAGAACGGCAGCAGTATACAGAAAACCTGTCCGAGACAGATCGAACGATATTCGTAACTCATTGTTATGTATACCTCTAAAAATTTCGCGATATAATTATCGACAAATTATATATCGAATAATTTCAAGTGATGGAAAAATTTATCGTTCGTACAATTTATATTTTTGAATCAATAAATAATTTTCGTACCTGCATATATTTTCGTGATGAACTGCCCATTAGCTGCGTACTTATGGATTATCTCGATGTTCGGTGACTGACCGAGACGCTCCCAGTCCGAGGATATTCGACTAATCATCTCATACATCTACAATGATCCGAGAGGAAAATCAACGAATGATGAAAATCATAATTTTTTATCGCTCAATGAAAAAAAATGATATTATTCGACAATCGACATTGCGAAAAACAAAACACGTTCGCACCTTTGAATGATTGAGAAATCCATTGAATAATTGTACAAAACTCATTACTATCACCATCATAGGAGGTAGACACTCCAAAACTGTATCAACGTCACCCGCTCGAGAGGCGGATACTAGACGCACTACCTTCCGAATGATAAAGATCGAGTATCAGTTCAATATCAAAACAATCCTTTCTCTAATAATTACCACGTGAAACGTGTAATCACATAATGAGAAAAAATGTGCGCCAGTTCAGTAAATTTCTTTTTCTTCATACTCGGTCGAAAGTACGTCCTTTCGACTTCGACTTCGAGACAGAAAGTCTCACATTTATGCATTGGTAGAGCCGCGCATGCGCTCTGCTACAGTGCACCGAAAGAAGTTAATCATGCACTGAACAGATACACGAAGGTGGCCGCTAGTCAGCAATCGCTACCGCTCACTCGGTTGTTTTGTTTGTTATTGCGGATACTGAGTTACGCATAACATCAAATTGCTTGCTGAGAATTTTTATGTGAATCTACATATCAGTGATTATAAATTAAGGAATTGCATGAAGTGAAATATACTTAGTAAAAAAAAAGATTTCACGATACTGCAATATAATATGAATGATAAGTGATATCAATTTTACGTTATAACTACACTCAAATGAATAATTTCATTCTGTTTTATTTATAAAATGTTAATAAAGGTGTACTGATGTACGTATATTAATTTTTACTTAAAAAGTGAGTTTACAATTGTCTTTTCAGATGTATTTGATGCCTGCCCCTGACCAGCAGCACTCGCTTTGCTCGTGCCGCAAATGTCAGGGCAGGCATCAGGAACATACTATAGGTCTAGGTGACATTTACGGCTCAAAAAAGTAAGGAAACGGAAAGAAAAAAAACAAACCGAAAAAATACTGACATGAATAAAAATGAGATAAAACGTACTTTCGACCGGGTATAAAGAAAAATAGTATACACTACCCGGGCAGAAAATTTGAGAGCCCTGAACTGCGCGCCAGATGCCCGAGGCGAAGCCGAGGGCATCATGGAGCGCAGTGCAGGAATCTCATACTTTCTGCCCTTGTAGTGTAATATACTAATTAAGTATTATTATTGTTGTAATTGTGGAAAACTGTTCAATATCGGCAATACCTCGGGAACGAAGATGCTCATTATAACAAAACATACGAGGGAAGATAAGAGGCTTCTCCTGATCAAAGATTGTTCGGGCCATATACCACAGAACGTAAGAAACTGCTTGTTCAGCCTGTAATAAGGGTGATCAAAAAAGCTCTTCTTCGCCACCGTTCTCATGGTTCGATTTTTCTCTTCGACCCTTCAGATGTTTATCGGATAATTTATCGTCTTGTTCTTGTTCTTCTTCTTCTTCTTCTTCTTCTTCTTCTTCTTCTTCTTCTTTTCAACTCTTCCCGACAACTTTGATCGATATGAAATTCTTATCGCGTTCGTCTCACGAAAATCTCATTATAGAATTTAAATTTCACAACTCGATGAATTCAATCATGATCGTACGATCTAATATCGATTCAAATTTTCTAATCGCTCTTACTAGCTATCGCACAGTAACTTCACTCGTAGTTTCGAAAATGTACACGGTATTCGTCTGACTATCCAAATTCAGTAGATTGATTTCCCAAAAGTTTCGCAGAGAGGAAATAAGACTCCTCGAGAGCGAAGCGGGAAACTGCCTGCTTTTTCTATTGGCTTTGTTGCCGAGTCTCTGATTACTACGCCGTAATTTAATAACGATCGCTACACCTACTGGTGTATTCGTAAGTGTGTCGAGCTTGCAAACTATTACGGGGTACCAGAGATACGTGACAGTACCAAAAGTACCACATAAGTACTAAATTGTCGTTCAATTTTCCGAGCGACGTACGTTGATAGCTGAGAGTGGCGTTTACTCACCCGGTTGTTGAAGCAGACTATCATTATATCGAAACAGTCGAGAGGACAAGGATTGCAATAGCACACACATTCGACCGCCTTCCAAGGTACGAGATCCATTTTCCACCATGGGACTTCTCGGTGACGCTCGCCGAATAAAAGTACTTTTTTCTCATGATAACGGATGCAATATTTCGCAATAGTTATTGTCCATTCCATTTATTCAACGATACATTTAAAAAATTACGCTTTTTCACCCCTTTAAATCACGAAAATGGTGCCTGGATTCTTAAGAATTTTTTTTCTTAATCGACTACCGAAGCCTTAGCGAGGGCTTATATTACTTACCTAATAACGAAACAATTTCGCAATAGTGAGTATTGGAAAAATTTGTGTGCACGTATTCACCGTGAAATCAACGTATGGACATTAGAACAGTGAAATAGGACATGGAGGTCTGCATCACCTTGAAAATATCGAGGCTTTCTTAGAACATATGCGACGATAAAAGTGACCCACGACTTGCATGGGCACGGTCACGATACAAAAATTGCTCACCGAGCTGTAATTCTCCATCGTGACGATGTAAATGTTGCCAGCAGTGAGCTGACACGGTCATACACTTCTCATCATACTCATGAGCTGTACTCGTTTTGCTCTCAGCGGCAGATCTTCCCAATCGGCTTCATAACTAGAAAAAAGAGAAGCAACGATCTTATCACTGATAAAATCGGTGAAATATTTTTATAATTTTTTCGTACACTGTTCAAATACAGATGACCCATTTGAGCGGCTGAAAACGTTCCGTGCCTGAACACTTCCCCGAACTCATCGAGTTGCATGACAGCCTGAAATTTCGCAACTTTACGATACAAAGATAATACACAACTTTTCACTTTTCACGCGTCCCTGCGCGACGTCTCCTGAACCTGATTCTTCGGAAAAATCTTCGAAAAAATTATTATCAATGCAGACTGTAAAAAAGTTTGAGCAGCCTCTCTGGCTGATCTAAAGAATTTTGTATACCTGAACACCAGTGAGGCTCAATATTAACACGGACACGATTATCACTCCCATAAGGCAAGCGCAATAAGTCGTTTCGATGAGATCGGCAAAACTACGATCGGTAAATAAATCAATATAGTTGTCGAACAACGTGGCAAAAAATTTGAAAATATTTTCAAAAAAATATCTTCGATATCTTTATGGAAAAATATTCACGCACTTAATAGCTGCTCTGTGAAGATCGACGCAATGGCACATCATCTCGTATGCTTTGTCTCTCGAGGCATCGTCTTTCGCTATCGATTGCTTAACCAATTTCAAGTTTACTCTGCTGGAGACATTTGATGAGAAAAAAAATCAATCCATCGAAAAATACATGATAAATACATGCATTTTTGTTTAATACGAAAATTCGTTTCTTTCTCATACCCTACGATCTCGAAGAGGGCACAGGCGTGATAGACCATCGCGAAGAACATGACGTCATGAGAAATAATGATACCGATGACAGCGGCAGTGGTGACGTACGTGTGAGTGAATATCGTCCAGTAATATTTTTCAGCATCCATTGGATAAACGCCTTGATAAAGAAAGGCCCTTTTTCTCGTCGCGTTAAGAGGCGCGACGATATCCAATATTATCGGTAATATCGGTATAACGAGATAGCACGTGGTGGCAAAATACATCATGACTGAGAAAGCGACGGATCGAGGAGCGATTGGGGAGATGCTTCGCTTTATTTTCACAAATAATTCATCAAGTAATTTTATCTCATTCGAATACGTTTCCGTCGTGGAACACGCGTGAGCAGCGTGTTTGTGAATTATTCCGAAGTTATCCGATCGAGTAACAGTGTGAACTGAAAACAATTAAAAATTTTCTCAATTCGTTATTATTTGGTGAAAACGATTTTGATGAGAAAAGAAATTAACAAAGTGAATAGTAACGTTTTTTTCTAATTGCACGAAAGCCACTCCCCTCGTGAATATCGGCGCGAGAGTTTATTTGTCGACGTTGTTTACTTTACACGTTCTCGACAGATTAACCAACTTGGCAATGACAAAGTCAAATCAATTATTATTTATTGTTCGTAATGAATGTGCGTAATAAAATGAAAAGAGCAACGATGTAAAAATGTTATTTTACTTTTGGGACCAATGAATGACTTTTTCAAAAATTATACCTCAGGAATTGTGACGGTCATTAAGAAAGCCCATATTAAAACAGGCGTGGCGCAGCATATGATCAGAGGTTGTTCGGGCCATATTCCCATTTTTGAGAGAAATATTTTGTTCCACTTGTAATACGGATGGCCGAAGAAGCTCTTCTTCTTCGTCATTGCATTGATGATTTCGAACGCACGACTCTATTCGAAATTTAGAAAATGTTAAAAATCAAGAAACGATTACGTCGCTCGATTTTCTTCTACGACTCTTCCTATATTCGAGATTTGTTTTCAATTTTCTCCCCAAGCGTACATACGTCGCGGTAAAAGCTCTTGCTTTTACTTCGACGTGGTTGATCAGGATCCGGCAAGCGAAATGAGATAAGTTTGACGCGTTAATATTCGAACGACGAGTCTTGTTGCATTTTCTAAGAATAATTCACAGAAAGCTAGCACAATGTACGCGACTTTCAAAAGCGACGATCAAAATTGGAAACATTTGCTACTTCACAGCGAAAAGGGGCAACTGCTTATTTTTTTCTGTTTCTTTGTTGCCGAGTCTCTCATTATTTTGCCTCCCTCGAACCGTCGGTAAGTGCCGAGTCGTGCAAGTAAGTGTCGAGCTTGCACATTATTGCGGGGTAACAGAGACACGTGACATTGCCAAAAGTGCCACATAAGTGCTAAATTGTCGTTCAATTTACCGAGCGACGTACTTTGATAGCCGAAAGTGAGTGACGTTTATTCACCCGGTTGTCGAAGCACACTATCATTTTAACGATTCAGTTGAGAGCACAAGAGTTGAACTTCTCACGGACGATCGACCAATGTACGTACCTTTTTTTATCTTTGTTATGAATCATTTATTTATTTAATGACAAGATACAAATAATACGGCGAATCTCGAACAAAATTTAATGCGCGAACGGAAAATTCTAAAATTTCGCCAGCGCTTAACTTACACAGTTTAAAACTTCACATTAAAGTTTCATATCCGTGGGGATTTAAAAAGAAGTTGTTGTTTGTACGTTCCTACGGTCGAATCAACGCATTGACGATAAGACAGTGAAGTACGACATGGACGTCTGCATCGCCTTGAAAAATCGAGGATTTTATAAGATAAGTTGACGATCCTGTAAAATGATACGATAAAAAAAATGCTCACCGAACTGTAATTTTCCATCGAGACTACGTAAATTTTACCAGCCGTAATGTAACACGCTCGTTTACTCCGCAGCATCATCATCACTAGTAATTTTGCGGCTTTCGGCGACAAATCTTCCCAATTTACTTGGTAGCTAAAAAATAATAATGATTTATTAACCAAGCAATTCGAAAAATAATTCTTTATAATTATGTTAGCATTCACGATTAATCTGGACTCACGCATAATCAAAAACAGAAAGACTGTAATCCATCAACTTTTGACCCGGTATACTGTTGAAATACAGGTGAAATATTTGAGCGATCGAAAAACTTGCGTATCTGATCACAAGTTCCGGCTCGTGGGGATGCATAATGGCCTAAAATTTCATGAAACGTTGGTATGACTAAGCAAGATAACGAAATGCGTACTGTAAAATCTATAACGCTAATCGAAAAAACTATATGTTTTACTAAAAATAAATCTTAATATTTGATTTCATTATTATTATGCGTCTCCTCAATCTCTCATTGAACTTAATGATAGCGGATACCTGTACACCGGTGATGCTCAAAAGCAACAAGGCTATGCCTACCACCGCTACGAGGCAAATGGTATAACTCGATTCGATGAGATCAGCGAAACTGAAATGGCCAGAAAACAATTAAGTCCTGAAATATTGTGTCCAAAAGTAATAGAATCATTTTTAATTGATATTTTTGCAAACAAATATTGACGAACAAAATTGCCTCTCTGTGAAGATCTAAACATCGACAAATCATCTGGTATCCTCGATCCGATGTCGAATCTTCATTGGCACTCAACTCCTTGTTCACTCTCATCAAGTTTACTCTGCTTGACACATGCGTTGAAAAAAAAATTAATTGATTGAATATGAAAAATATAGGTATATTTATTTACACAAAAATTGATTTTTTTTCTTTGTTACCCCACAATTTCGAAGAGTCCACAGGCATGCTCGACCATCGTGAAGTACATGACGTCGTTCGAAACAAGAACTAGAATGGTTAATGCTGTCGTGACCCACGCGTGAACGAGTATATACCAGTACCATTTATCAGTATCGATGCCGTAGTCCGTTTCATAGAGAAAAATTTCTTTGCTCGTCCCGTTTTCAGCCACAAGGGTTTCTAGTATGATCGGTATTGTTGGCATTAGGGTGTACAACGTGGCGGCAACATACATCCAAGCTGTCAGAGACAGATCAAACGATGTTCGAAACTTATCGATCTCCAAAAATTTCAGGATATAATTGTCAAAATTTTTATATCGAATTATTCCAAGTGATGGAAAAATTTATCGGTCGTACAACTTATGTTTTTGATTCAATAAATTATTTTTTTACTTGAATATGTTTTCGTGATGAATTGTCCACGAGCTGCGTACTTATGGATTATCTCAATGTTCGGTGACTGACCAAGACGGTCCCAGTCCGAGACTATTCGATTGAGCATCTCATGCATCTAAAATGATCCGAGAGGAAAATCAACGACCGATAAAAATCACATTTTTGCATCGCTCGATGAAAAAAATAATAACATTATTCGAGAATCGACATTGCGAAAAACAAAACATGTTCGCACCTTTGTACGATTGAGAGCTCCGTTGAATAATTGTCCGAAACTCATTAGTATCACCATCATAGGAGGTAGACACTCCATAACTGTATCAATGTCATGCGCTCGAGAGACGGATACTAGACGTACTATCTTCCGAATGATAATGATCGAGTATCAGTTAAATATCAAAACAATCCTTTCTCTAATAATTACCACGTGAAACGTGTAATCACATAATGAGAAAAAATGTGCGCCAGTGCAGTAAATTTCTTATTGCGGGATCGTCTCAGTATGACCCTTCGAAAAATCACTGATTTTCGCGATTTTTTTTTAATGTTGTAATAAACTAATCGGTCTGGTTTTCTTTTTATAAATAAATACATTCATGCCGAATACAAAATGATTTTTTTACGTTCATTTATTTAGTATATAATAATTAAATAAATTGTTGAAATGACACGTTAAAAAAAAAGGTCCTGTACGATGTCCACGATTACGGCCGCAATTTTGATCTGAAACATAAATTTCAAAAAGATTATTAATCTGTAGGAAGGTCGCTATCGCGCTATGGAGGTTTTTTTTAAATTTGACATAATGGCGGCGGTTTGAACAAAAAGTATCGAAGTTGGCCCTTTTTTCGACAGTTTTTCGTAAAAAAATAGGAAGATTTCAAAAAAAAAACCTTCCATAGCGCGATAGAGAATGACGTTAAAAATGTTCTCTCAAAATTGGAAATAGATATATTCAAAACTCTTCCTTTGAGAGTGGACACCGTTTTGAAAAACACCATTCCGAGAAAAACGTGTTTAAAGATTGAAGTTAGAAAATTTTAGATAAATCGTTTATTTACGATCAATCGGCGATGCCAGGTCCATACAATATCCCTTCTGCTTCCTCGAACTGCTCATTTTCGGCTGAAATTTCGTTTCGACGAGCTGTCCTGGCTTCTTTGCTGTCCAGAGAGCTTCGGCGTTCTGCAATTTTGATGCGCTCCGCCATATATTTTGCAGCGAAGTCTGCGGCTATCGGCCCTATGGTGCCCCCCTTGTCTCCAGCATTTTTAAAATTGGTTCGATCCCTTCGTTGAACTTACAGGTGGCACAATACGTCGCGATTTCTATAGTTTACTTCCCACAGAATATATGTTTGGGAGCGAGTTGCTACACGCAATGATTGAAAATCTCATTATTATTTTGAGTGTTTGCGCTCGTACATCTCTCTAACAAATCTTCGGTGGTCAAATCTTCGTAAATTGGCTTCAAAACCTCTTGGACATTGTCATCGAGCGCTGGTGGATGAGAATATTTTTCCTTGAATCCATTGGCCTCAGCTGTGCGCCATTCGCACCACGAATCTCCTCCCGAAGGACAATACTGATGCTGGGGATTCTCATCAGTTGAGATTTTGTGATAAAACGTTGCCCATATTGCGTTCCTCGTGTTCTCAACGGAATCGGAGTTTCGACCAACTGCTAAGCCATAATATTCCGAAAGATGTGTTAACAACTTTAGTGTCAATTGCGCTTTTTTTGGTTCGGCAGCAGGTTTTTGTGTTGTATTTGTTTTTCTTTTCGAAATACTCGAAAGCTTGCCTGTCTTTACTTGCTTGTCTGCAATTTGCTTCTTGGCTTTCTTCAATTGTACCAACCTTTCTCTCGCTTCGTTTCCCCTTTTGTAAACACGTTTTTTGACGTGCAGAACGCATTCTTTTTTTTTGCCGTGAAATCGTCGCCATAAGGCTTGGCTTCTAACAACATCTTGAAGGTCTTTGTATCTCCATCTCCAATATAGTATCCGTATTTTGCATTGTGTAATTCCTCAGATCTCTTGAAAATTTCGATCATACCATCAACCTCCATTTTTCCAGCGCTGCCTTCGTGATTCACGTTGCACTCCGGTTATAGTGCGTCGCATACCATGCATCGTATTCGATCGTGTTCTCTCTTCCCTTCCAAAGTGAACAAGCTCTGCAAAAGTTTGACCGAACAGCAACGTCCAAGACTTTATTGGTGTATTTTCCAATCACAGACACGATACCCATGCGCGAAGTAAAACTGCGTTTCGACCAGGATCCATCACCAGACACCGTGAGTATATCCGCGCGATTTTCCGCTTCCAAATTGTTTTCCTTTTCTTCGGAGCCTGCTTTTCAGATAACTGCCCCGTATACCGTGTTCACAACAATATGCAGCGTTTTCAGAATTCCGTAACAAGTTGTGCTGTTGAAAGTTGAGGTTAGATCCATCAATGCGGTAAAATTTCTGATGCCATGTATGCCGATGCCGAGTATTCGCATGACGAAACAGAAACGACGGTTAATTTCGTATGCATTGTTTATCAGCGGACAAGAATTGATCTCGGCCGGATCTAAACACAAACACTGAACACAAATTTTGAATCCCAATCCTAGAATCGATTTTTTATAAAATCTCACATCACTATCACACTTTTTGCACTTGAGGAGTTGTTGCAGAGCACCGAAACCTAAGAAAAATTCGATTAAAACATAGCTGAATGTTTGATCGATTCTAACGTCAAACTCCGGACTGTTTCTCGCTATTTTCACCGCCGAAGTACTTGCAAATGATATATCCGTCTCAATGAAATGTCGATTTGGTCCCTTGAACTTTGCGGGTCTTTTTCTATCACTTCGTGGATTCGTGTTCCTCGCGCCTTTTCTGTCCATCTTGATTTTTTTCTTGGGGGTTTCACTCGTATGTCTATCCGTGGTGGATGTCAAAAACGAACTGAAATGCTTGGACAGTTTATTCTGCAAAGTTATAGAACCTAAGCACCTTAGAAAGGTACACGCGCAGGTAGAAAAATAATAAAAGGATAACGGTCGAGCGGCGCGACGCACCTCGCAGATGTCCCGCTCCGTTCCCTTTCTACAAAAAACGCTGTAGCTACCGTAAAAATTTGAATTTCGATTAAAAAATTTGAGAGAATGTTTAGAACAGTGTACTATACGATACTGAACTATACGATAATGCAAAAAAGACGATTTTTTGAAAATTTCATTCTGAGACGATCCCTTAAGTATTATTATTGTTGTAATTGTGGAAAACTGTTCAATATCGGCAATACCTCTGGAATCAAGACGCTCATTACAACAAAAAATATCATGGATGATAAGAGGCTTCTCATCAACAAGGTTTGTTCGGGCCATATACCACAGAACGCAAGAACCTGCTTGTTCAGCCTGTAATAAGGGTGATCAAAAAAGCCCTTCCCCGCCTCCGGTCTCGTGGTTCGATTTTTCACTTCGACCATTTAGATGTTTATCGGAAAACTGGTCGTCTTGTTCTTCTTCTTCTTCTTCTTTTTTTTCAACTCTTCCCGACAACTTTGATCGATATGAAATTCTTATCGCGTTCGTCTCACGAAATTCTCATTGTAGAATTTAAATTTCACAACTCGATGAATTCAATCATGATCGTACGATCTAATATCGATTCAAATTTTCTAATCGCTCTTACTACCTATCACACAGTAACTTCACTCGTAGTTTCGAAAATGTACACGGTATTCGTCTGACTATCCAAATTCAGTAGATTGATTTCCCAAAAGTTTCGCAGAGATGAAATAAGACTCCTCGAGAGCGAAAACGTGGAACTGCCTGCTTTTTCTATTTGTCTTTGTTGCCGAGTCTCTGATTACTACCCCTCCCTCAAATCGTCCATAATTTAATAACGATCGCGAGTAGGTGTATTCGTGTGTGTGTCTAGCTTGCAAACTATTAGGGGGTAACAGCGACACGTCACACCAAAGGTGCGATATAAGTGCCAAATTATCATTCAATTTACCGAGCGACGTACCTTAATAGCTGAAAGTGAGTGACGTTTATTCACGCGGTTGTTGAAGCACGCTATCATTAGATCGATACAGTTGAGAGGACAAGGGTTGCAACAGCACGCACATTCGACCGGCTTCCAAGCTACGAGATCCATGCTCCACCATGGGACTTCTCATCGACACTCGACGAAGGTAACTACTTTTTTTTCTCATTATAACGAAGTATGGGATGCAATATTTCGCAATACTTATTGTCGATTCCATTTATTCAATGATGCATTAAAAATATTGCGCTTTTTCACCCCTCTAAATCGCGAAAATGGTGCCTGGGTTCTTAAGAATTTTTTTTCTAAATCGACTACCGAAGCCTTAGCGAGGGCTTATATTGTTTAATAACGAAACAACTTCGCAATCGTGAGTATAAGAAAAATTTGTGTGCACGTATTCACCGTGAAATCAACGCATGGACGTTAGAACAGTGAAATAGGACATGGAGGTCTTCATCACCTTGAAAATATCGAGGGTTTCGGAGAAGATGTGCGACGATAAAAGTCGGCCACGACTTGCGTGGGCACGGCCACGGTACAAAAATTGCTCAGCGAGCTGTAATTCTCCATCGTGACGATGTAAATTTTGCCAGCAGGTAGCTGACACGGTCATGCACTTCTCATCATAATCATGAGCTGTACTCGTTTTGCTCACAGGGGCAGACCTTCCCAATCGGCTTCGTAACTAGAAAAAAGAAAAGCAACGGTCTTATCGCCTCTAAAATCGCTTTATTTTCACAAATAATTCGTCAAGTAATTTTATCTCATTCGAATACGTTTTCGTCGTGGAACACGCGTGATCAGCGTCTTTGTGAATTAATCCGATGTTCGGCGATGAACCGAAACGCTTCCAGTCCGAAGTTATCTGATCGAGTAACAGAGTGAACTGAAAACAATTAAAATTTTTCTAAATTCGTTATTATTTGGTGAAAAACATTTTGATGAGAAGAGAAATTAACAAAGTGAATAGTAACGTCTTTCCTTACGACGATTGACGCATCGGTTTATTAATTGCACGAAAGCCACTCCCCTCGTGAATATCGGCGCGAGAGTTTATTTGTCGACGTTGTTTACTTTAAACGCTCTCGGCAGATTAACCAATTTGGCAATGCCAAAGTCAAATCAATTATTATTTATTGTTCGTAATGAATGTGCGTAATAAAGTGAAAAGAGCAACGATGTAAAAATGTTATTTTACTTTTGGGACCAATGAATGACTTTTTCAAAAATTATACCTCAGGAATTGTGACGGTCATTAAGAAAGCCCATATTAAAACAGGCGTGGCGCAGCATATGATCAGAGGTTGTTCGGGCCATATTCCCATGTTCGAGAGAAATATTTTGTTCCACTTGTAATACGGATGGCCGAAGAAGCTCCCCGTGAAAGAAATTAGTAGGGCAGCCCTGAAAAAGATCGAGGCCCGAGAGGGTTTGAATATGGATTCCCTACTAGGGATTTCCACAACACAATCCGACTAGGCCCCGACTGGGAAATAACAGGGTTGGATTATTTATTCAAAAAAGGTCGTAGCGAGGTAAGTAATAAAGGGCCCAAACGGGATTCATCAGGGCAGTAGTTATTACAGAGCATACAATATTTGCAAAGTTATTTACACCAATGTCTAGTTTTTATACTTATTTTCCATAGATGTGATGTACATATAAAGTTAATTTAAGCTTTTTAAGCGTTAATTTTACCTGCACGCATGAATATTATTAAAAAAAACTATTTTTATATTGTGAAATTTATTTTCCAAATATTCTCAATGTTTATAGAATAGAAATTTTACTATAGATAATTTGTATTCTATTATGAATATTATTATCTGTAGTAAAATTCTCAAATTATCTGTAGTAAAATTTGCATTCTATAAATATTTAGAATGTTTGGAAAATAAATTTCACAATATAAAAATAGTTTTTTTAAAAATAATATTCATGCGTGCAGGAATGACAGCACATATACCTACGTACAACACCGTTTGGTTGTTGTATGTGCTCACCGCGCGACGAGTATGTAGTTCCGCCAGCGGCCGATGGGCGGCGCATGGTCGAGCGCTTTCTCGCCGGCGTAGTCGTCGCCCGCTGGCATTATAAAGCGGCAAGCTGACCGATAATTTAACTCATTATCAATCTATGGATGCGTAACGAAAATTTAGATGCAAACATTGATTATAGAGGAATTCTATAAACAAAGGCACTAACTTTACATTTTTCACCATTTTTACTTATAAATTACACCCGGGCGAAGCCGGGCCGGGTGGATAGTAATAAATAACCCTTTACCCGAAGAAAATTATTTTCATTATTGCAAAACATCTCGCTTGAAATGTATCCACTATTATTATTATTATTTGGTAGTTTTCTTTGCACATCCTTGTCGCAAGGATTTTTACAAACTGATATGTATCCACTAATAAAGCTGGTAATTATAGGGCAGTAATAGGGTTGCTTCACGGCTTCGATTCGGTTCTGGCAGGGTTCTGTTGAGGCAACCCAGCCGGGCCCTGATTCATAGGCCTGATTAGGCCCTCATCGACAAAGTGTGACCGGCTCGTAAGGAACCTGATCGGGTGCCACGTTGGGGCCTTTATAAAGTTAGGGAAAAATAATCAGGACCCGGTCTAAGACCTGGCTGAATTCTTACACGGGTCTTCTTCTTCGTCATTGCATTGATGATTTCGAACGCACGATTCTATTCGGAATTTAGAAAATGTTAAAAATCAAGAAACGATTACGTCGCTCGCTTTTCTTCTACGACTCTTCCTATATTCGAGATTTGTTTTCAATTTTCTCCCCAAGCGTAAATACGTCGCGGTAAAAGCTCTTGCTTTTACTTCGACGTGGTTGATCAGGATCCGGCAAGCGAAATGAGATAAGTTCGACGCGTTAATATTCGAACGACGAGTCTTGTTGCATTTTCTAAGAATAATTCACAGAAAGCTAGCACAATGTACGCGACTTTCAAAAGCGACGATCGAAATTGGAAACATTTGCTACTTCACAGCGAAAAGGGGCAGCTGCTTATTTTTTTCTGTTTCTTTGTTGCCGAGTCTCTCATTATTTTGCCTCCCTCGAAGCGTCGGTAAGTGTCGAGTCGTGCAAGTAGGGGGAAGTCCCGTAACGCCGGACGGCACCTAGCGCCGGACACTCGTAATATCTCGACAAGTCGCAATGCTTACGAGTGAAAAACGGGTAAAAAAGGTGCAGGGGAGCGTAGTGATAAACAATCGCGAGACGCCGTTTGCGAGACTTGCGCGTTATCAAGGGCAGAGGTGTTGTTTGTTTCGTCTGACGGGACAATACTGTATCACGTAAGGTCGACGTAACTATTACTGCAAAATTTTTGTGTTCAAAAGTTTATGGCAAGGATTATTATACGTCGTGTTCCTTAAATATTCGAAATTTGTGAAAGTTTTTGCTGGTTTCCTAAGAAGTTTTGGTATAAAACACATTCTTTTGGGGATTCTCTGTCCCCTGGTACCGGACACAAAGCGGTCCCGTAATGCCGGACAGTGAACATATTGTTTTTTTTTTTGTAAGTATTTATACTTTTTATAATAACTGGTGTACGTTGTTTTACAGGATAGAAAACTCAGTGAAATCAAAATGGAAGGGAAGAAAAAGAAAGGATAATGTGACCGACAAAATTTGCAATCTGCGATAGACAAGGTTTTATCCAAGAAAATGAGTTTGAGAGAAACTTTGCTGCGCTATAATGTTCCAACAAGTATTGTGTATGACAGAACAGCGGCATTAAATCGTGGAGAAGAAATCACTTTGCAACCAAAGATCGGTAGATTCACTAACAACTTCTCACCATACAAAATTGGTACTGAAGAAAAAGAAAAGCAAAAGACCGTTCGGGACAAAAAGACAGAACTTGGAAAAAAGTTGAAAACAGCGATAGAAGAGAAGGGGAAACAAACCAAAGGTGTTAAAAACCAAAGGAAAAAGTGGAGCAAAAAAAAAGAAATGCAAATTTGTAACATGAAAGCCACTTGCGTAGTATGCTTAGAGGACCATGCCGAAGACTGAATACAGTGCTCCAGCAGCCGTGGATGGGCTCATGAAGCATGTGCAGACACTCCTGAAAGTGCAGGACCCTACATATGTGATCGGTGCACGATGTTTTGAAGATTTCCGGCGCTGAGGGCTCGAAATTAACACTGTCCGGTACTAGGTGCCACTTGCCGTGATTGAGGTTTTTTTTACCAAAGTTTAATTTATGTTATTACTTATGTGCATGCACATGTTGCATTTTTGTCCATTGATTGTGATTTTATAGTTCATTGACAATGTTATTTCACAAATAAAGTTATATTTTTCGAAACAGTTTTGTTTTTATTGTCTGAAAACCTTAGGTGTCCGGTACTGCGGGACTTCCCCGTAAGTGTCGAGCTTGCACATTATTGCGGGGTAACAGAGACACGTGACATTGCCAAAAGTGCCACATAAGTACTAAATTGTCGTTCAATTTACCGAGCGACGTACTTTGATAGCCGAAAGTGAGTGACGTTTATTCACCCGGTTGTCGAAGCACACTATCATTTTAACGATTCAATTGAGAGCACAAGAGTTGAACTTCTCACGGACGATCGACCAATGTACGTACCTTTTTTTATCTTTGTTATGAATCATTCATTTATTTAACGACAAGATACAAATAATACGGCGAATCTCGAACAAAATTTAATGCGCGATCGGAAAATTCTAAAATTTCGCCAGCGCTTAACTTACACAGTTTAAAACTTCACATTTAAGTTTCATATCCGTGGGGATTTAAAAAGAAGTTGTTGTTTGTACGTTCCTACGGTCGAATCAACGCATTGACGATAAGACAGTGAAATACGACATGGACGTCTGCATCGCCTTGAAAAATCGAGGATTTTATGAGATAAGTTGGCGATCCTGTAAAATGATACGATAAAAAAAATGCTCACCGAACTGTAATTTTCCATCGAAACTATGTAAACTTTACCAGCCGTAATGTAACACGGTCGTTTACTTCGCATCATCATCATAACTAGTAATTTTGCGGCTTTTGGCGACAAATCTTCCCAATTTACTTGGTAGCTAAAAAATAATAACAATTTATTAACGAGGCAATTCGAAAAATAATTCTTTATAATTATGTTAGCATTCACGATTAATCTGGACTCACGCATAATCAAAAACAGAAAGACTGTAATCCATCAACTTTTGACCCGGTATACTGTTGAAATACAGGTGAAATATTTGGGCGATCGAAAAACTTCCGAATCTGATCAGAAGTTCCAGCTCGTTGGGATGCATTATGGTCTAAAATTCCATGAAACGTTGGTATGACTAAGCAAGATAACGAAATGCGTACTGTAAAATCTATAACGCTAATCGAAGAAACTATATTTTTTACTAAAAATAAATCGTAATATTTAATTTCATTATATTATTATTCGTGTCCTCAATTTCTCATTGAACTCAATGATAGCGGATACCTGTACACCGGTGATGCTCAAAATAAACAAGGACATGCCTACCACCGCTATGAGGCAAATGGTATAACTCGATTCGATGAGATCGGCAAAACTGAAATGGCCAAAAAAATTCATTCCTGAAATATTTTGTCCAAAAGTAATGGAATCAATTATTTTGTTATTATTGCAAACAAATGTTGACGAACAAAATTGCCTCTCTGTGAAGATCGATACATCGACAAATCATCTGGTATCCTCGATGCGATGTCGAATCTTCATTGCCACTCAACTCATTGTTCACTCTCATCAAGTTTACTCTGCTTGACACATGCGTTGAAAAAAAAATTAATTGATTGAATATGAAAAATATAGGTATATTTATTTACACAAAAATTGATTTTTTTTCTTTGTTACCCCACAATTTCGAAGAGTGCACAGGCATGCTCGACCATCGTGAAGTACATGACGTCGTTCGAAATAAGAACCACAATGGTTAAGGCTGTCGTGACATACGCGTGAACGAGAAAATACCAGTACCATTTATCGGTATCGATGCCGTACTCCGTTTCATAGAGAAAAATGTCTTTGCTCGTCTCGTTGTTAGCCGCAATGGTTTCCATTATGATCGGTATTGTTGGCATTAGGGCGTACAACGTGGCGGCAATATACATCCAAGCTGTCAGAGACAGATCGAACGATATTCGACACTTATCGATCTCCAAAAATTTCAGGATATAATTATCAAAAACTTTATATCGAATTATTCCAAGTGATGGAAAAATTTATTGTCCGTACAACTTATGTTTTTGATTCAATAAATTATTTTTTTACTTGAATATGTTTTCGTGATGAAATGTCCACGGGCTGCGTACTTATGGATTATCTCAATGTTCAGTGACTGATCATGACGGTCCCAGTCCGAGGCTATTCGATTGAGCATCTCATGCATCTACAATGATCCGAGAGGAAAATCAACGACCGATAAAAATCACATTTTTGCATCGCTCGATGAAAAAAATAATAATATTATTCGAGAATCGACATTGCGAAAAACAAAACATGTTCGCACCTTTGTACGATTGAGAGATCCATTGAATAATTGTACGAAACTCATTACTATCACCATCATAGGAGGTAGACACTCTAAAACTGTATCAATGTCATGCGCTCGAGAGACGGATACTAGACGTACTACCTTCCGAATGATAAAGATCGAGTATCAGTTAAATATCAAAACAATCCTTTCTCTAATAATTACCACGTGAAACGTGTAATCACATAATGAGAAAAAATGTGCGCCAGTGCAGTAAATTTCTTATTAAGTATTAATTATTGTTGTAATTGTGGAAAACTGTTCAATATCGGCAATACCTCTGGAACGAAGACGCTCATTATACCAAAAAATACCAAGGAAGATAAGAGGCTTCTCATCAAGAAAGTTTGTTCGGGCCATATACCACAGAACGCAAGAACCTGCTTGTTCAGCCTGTAATAAGGGTGATCAAAAAAGCCCTTCCCCGCCACCGGTCTCGTGGTTCGAATATTCCCTTTGACCATTTAGATGTTTATCGGAGAATTTGTCGTCTTGTTCTTCTTCTTCTTCTTCTTTTTCTTCTTTTCAACTCTTCCCGACAACTTTGATCGATATGAAATTCTTATCGCGTTCGTCTCACGAAATTCTCATTATAGAATTTAAATTTCACAACCCGATGAATTCAATCATGATCGTACGGTCTAATATTGATTCAAATTTTCTAATCGCTCTTACTAGCTATCGCACAGTAACTTCACTCGTAGTTTCGAAAATGTTCACGGTATTCGTCTGACTATCCAAATTCAGTAGATTGATTTCCCAAAAGTTTCGCAGAGAGGAAATAAGACTCCTCGAGAGCGAAGCGGGAAACTGCCTGCTTTTTCTATTTCTTTGCCGCCGAATCTCTCATTACTATGCCTTCCACAGTTCGTCCGTAATGTAACCACGATCACGAGTAGGTGTGTTCGCGGAAGTGTCGAGCTTGCATACTGTTGCGGGGTAACAGAGACACGTGACATTACCAAAAGTACCACATAAGTACTAAATTGTCGTTCAATTTACCGAGCGACGTAGTTTGATAGCTGAAAGTGAGTGACGTTTATTCACCCGGTTGTTGAAACACGCCATCATTAGATCGATACAGTTGAGAGGACAAGGGTTGCAACAGCACGCACATTCGACCGGCTTCCAAGCTACGAGATCCATGCTCCACCAGGGGACTTCTCACCGACGCTCGACGAATGTAAGTACTTTTTTTCTCATGATAACGGATGCAATATTTCGCAACAGTTATTGTCCATTCTATTTATTCAATGATACATTAAAAATAGTACGCTTTTTTCATCTCTCTAAATCGTGAAAAAGGTGCCTGCGTTCTTAGGGATGTTTTTTTCTAAATCGGCTACCGAAGCCTTAGTGTGGGCTTATATTATTTAATAACGAAACTACTTCGCAATCGTGAGTATAAGAAAAATTTGCGTGTACGTATTCACGGTGAAATCAACGCATAGACGTTAGAACAGTGAAATAGGACATGGAGGTCTGCATCACCTTGAAAAAAACGAGGGTTTATGAGAACATGTGCGACCATGGCCGCGATAAAAAGATTGCTCACCGAGCTGTAATTCTCCATAGTGACGACGTAAATTTTGCCAGCAGTCAGCTGACACGGTCGTAAACTTCTCATCATAATCATGAGCTGTAATCGTCTTGATCTCGGCGGCAGATCTTCCCAATCGGCTTCGTAACTAGAAAAAAGAAAAGCAACGATCTTATTACCTATGAAATCGGTGAAATATTTTTATAATTTTTTCGTATCGACGAGTCGAACAATTATTGACCCACGCGTAATTAAATACGGACAGGCTGTAATCCATCAATTTCTGACCCGGCACACTGTTGAAATACAGGTGACCTATTTGAGCGGCTGAAAATGTTCCGTGCCTTAACACTTCGCCGATCTCATCGAGATGCATGACAGCCTGAAATTTTGCAACGTTACGATACAAAAATAATACACAATTTTTCACTTTTTACGCTTCCCTGTGTGACCTCTCCTGAACCCGATTCTTCGGAAAAATCATCGTAAAATTTATTATCAATGCAGACGGTAAAAAAGTTTGAACAGCCTCTCGCTGATCTACATAATTTTGTATACCTGTACACCAGTGAAGCTCAATGTCAACACGGACAAGCTTATCACTCCCATAAGGCAACCGCAATAAGTCGTTTCGATGAGATCGGCAAAGCTACGATCGATAAATAAATCAATATATTTGTCAAAAAAATTAGCAAAAAATTTGAAAATATTTTCAAAAAAATATCTTCGATATCTTTATGGAAAAATATTCACGCACTTAATAGCTGCTCTGTGAAGATCGACGCAATGGCACATCATCTCGTATGCTTTGTCTCTCGAGGCATCGTCTTTCGCTATCGATTGCTTAACCAATTTCAAGTTTACTCTGCTCAAGACATTTAATGAAAAAAAAAAATCAATCCATCGAATAACACATGATAAATACGTGCATTTTTGTTTAATACGAAAATCCGTTTCTTTTTCATACCCTACGATCTCGAGGAGGGCACAGGCGTGATCGACCATCGCGAAGAACATGACGTCATTAGAAATAATGATATCGACGACCGCGGCACTGGTGACATACGTGTGAGTGATTATCGTCCAGTAATATTTTTCGGAATCCATCGAATATAAAAAAGGCTTGATAAAGAAAGTGGCGCGACGATATCCAATATTATCGGTAATATCGGTATAACGAGATAGCACGTGGTGGCAAAATACATCATGACTGAGAAAGCGACGGATCGAGGAGCGATTGGGGAGATGCTTCGCTTTATTTTCACAAATAATTCGTCAAGTAATTTTATCTCATTCGAATACGTTTCCGTCGTGGAACACGCGTGATCAGCGTGTTTGTAAATTAATCCGATGTTCGGCGATGAACCGAAACGCTTCCAGTCCGAAGTTATCTGATCGAGTAACAAAGTGAACTGAAAACAATTAAACATTTTCTCAATTCGTTATTATTTGGTGAAAAACGTTTTGATGAGAAAAAAAATTAACAATGTGAATAATAATGTTTGACCACGGTCTTACATACAGGTCTGGAAACTCCGGTGGAAGCGGTAGGTTGCTTATTGAAGCCGTTTTTAGTTCACTAGTCGCCGCTAGGTTCGTTGCGATCAGAAAACCCGCCGCGCCGGGGCCGGGAGGGTCGGACAGAGACAGCACTAATCTGCCATGCTTTTATCTCTCTGTCTCTGTTCCACCTTCACGTTCGTTACGCGGATATTTATTATAAGTTTGAAACACTTTTAAAAGAATCAGGAAAAGGCGTTAGTCCCGTCAATTTCGATTAATACGATCGAAAAAAATATGATCTTATTAATCGTAATCGAACCATAAACTTTCTAAATCCAAGCGAGCGTGATAAGCATGTATGATGATTCTCAAGCTATCACATTCCATGTAAACTTTAGCGGAGTGGTTCTGTGCTTCCCTCATATTCTTGTGGTTGTTAGTTGAAAACCATTTGTTTCCGTTTTTTCTTACGCAATTTAATAAAAGTACAAATACAAAAAATTCCCTGATATTTTTTTACATGCATTTTTTTCATACCAAGGTGAGCAGAATGAATTCTTTCAAATTTTGTTATGTTGCCCCTTATTAATGTTTTTTTTTCATTGTGAATCGGTTGTCAACGGTAGCATATATCTTATTAACCAGCTTCTATTCCTGAAACTAATTAAACGTATCAAGGTAAATAACCATGAAAACAATGTTTATTATATTATTCATCTTATCACGTTGATGCAATGATTTTTGTTTGTTTTTAGGTGTTCCATCAGGGTAAGTATAATATCAATAAATGAACAGAAATGTCACGTAAACATCATGGTAAAATAAATAAATAAATGCAAAGAAACTTGTTCTGTTTTATATTATGACGTGTATTTTCTGTTATTTGCAGATAAGCCAGCTGTTTCAATCCAGGTAAGTATGAATATATAAATGAACCTTTTGATATTTGTGTCCCGTAATGTTTTATATTAATTTTGTAAGTATTCCAATTGTTCAAATCCAGGTAAGTATAAATACGATAGAAACTTTTTCTCATTTTTTCATCCTAATGTCACGTTTGGTTTGTTTACAGGTAATCCAGTTGTTGACAGGCAGGTAAGTATTAATATACACAAACATTCAAACATTCTTTACAACATATTACATTGATTTTTTTGCAAGCATTCCAGTTAAATAAAGATATATATTAATACAAATCAATCCTCGTATACATTTTACATTTTTCCCGTTTTTAATTGAATTTTATTTTGTCTATTCCTGTTATTTATTCTTTAATTATCTGGAATGGCCTCTTCCCACTTTTTCCACATCACTGTGTCTTCTGGGACGGAAAACATCGAGCACTTCGCTTCTGTTCTACTGCCAGATTTACAATTCCGTACGACGCACAACTTCCCCATTTTGAAAAAATATGCTTTCAAATTATCGAAAATGAATGAAACGGAGAAAATAATTTAACAATTGTCAACAACTCAACGATGCACGTCTTAACCGTTCACTCCGTTGCTCACCGTATTGAGGTTATGTATATCTGGGTCCCGGAACCACAGCGACAACTAGTGGCGGCTAGAAGCGAAATTTGTCTTCACTAAGCGACACACATGATCGTGGCTCCCAGCATTAGAGTTTCCAGACCTGTATGTAAGACCGTGTGTTTGAACTTACGACGATTGACGCATCCGTTTACTAATTGCACGAAAGCCACTCCCCTCGCGAATATGGACGCGAGAGATTCCAAAATACTGTCGACGTTGTTTACTTTACACGCTCTCGACAGATTAGCCAACTTGGCAATGACAAAGTCAAATCAATTATTATTTATTGTTCGTAATGAATGTGCGCAATAAAATGAGAAGAGCAACGATTTAAAAATGTTATTTTACTTTTGGGCCCAATGAATAACTTTTTCAAAAATTATACCTCAGGAATTGTGACGGCCATTAAGAAAGCCCATATTAAAACAGGCGTGGCGCAGCATACGATCAGAGGTTGTTCGGGCCATATTCCCATGTTCGAGAGAAATATTTTGTTCCACTTGTAATACGGACGATCGAAGAGGCTCTTCTTCTTCGTCATTGCATTGATGATTTGGAATGCACCATTCTATTCGAAATTTAGAGAATCTCAAAAATCAAGAAACCAGTACGTCGCTCGATTTTCTTCTACGACTCTTCGGATATTCGAGATTTTTTTTCAATTTTCTCCCCAAGCGTAAATACGTCGCGGTAAAAGCTCTTGCTTTTACTTCGACGTGGTTGATCAGGATCCGGCAAGCGAAATGAGATAAGTTCGACGCGTTAATATTCGAACGACGAGTCTTGTTGCATTTTCTAAGAATAATTCACAGAAAGCTAGCACAATGTACGCGACTTTCAAAAGCGACGATCAAAATTGGAAATATTTGCTACTTCACAGAAAGGAAATAAGCCTTCTCGAGAGCGAAAAGGGGCAACTGCTTATTTTTTTCTGTTTCTTTGTTGCCGAGTCTCTCATTATTTTGCCTCCCTCGAATCGTCGGTAAGTGTCGAGTCGTGCAAGTGTCGAGCTTGCACACTGTTGCGGGGTAACAGAGACACGTGACATTACCAAAAGGGCCACGTAAGCGTTAAATTGTCGTTCAATTTACCATGCGACGTACTTCAATAGCCGAAAGTGAGTGACGTTTAATTATCCGGTTGTCGAAGCACACTATCATTTTAACGATTCAATTGAGAGCACAAGAGTTGAACTTCTCACGGACGATCGACCAATGTACGTACCTTTTTTATCTTTGTTGTGAATCATTCATTTATTTAATGACAAGATACAAATAATACGGCGTATCTCGAACAAAATTTAATGCTCGATCGGAAAATTCTAAAATTTCGCCAGCGCTTAACTTACACAGTTTAAAACTTCACATTAAAGTTTCATATCCGTGGGGCATTAAAAAGAAGTTGTTGTCTGTACGTTCCTACGGTCGAATCAACGCATTGACGATAAGACAGTGAAATACGACATGGACGTCTGCATCGCCTTGAAAAATCGAGGATTTTATGAGATAAGTTGACGATCCTGTAAAATGATACGATAAAAAAATGCTCACCGAACTGTAATTTTCCATCGAAACTATGTAAACTTTACCAGCCGTAATGCAACACGGTCGTTTACTTCGCATCATCATCATCACTAGTAATTTTGCGGCTTTCGGCGACAAATCTTCCCAATTTACTTGGTAGCTAAAAAATAATAACGATTTATTAACGAGACGATTGGAAAAAGAATTTTTTATAATTTTGTTGGCATTCACGATTAATCTCAACTCACGCATAATCGAAAACTGAGAGACTGCAATCCATCAACTTTTGACCCGGTACACTGTTGAAATACAGGTGAAATATTTGAGCGATCGAAAAACTTACGTATCTGATCAGAAGTTCCGGCTCGTTGGGATGCATGATGGTCTAAAATTTCATGAAACGTTGGTATGACTAAACGAGATAACGAAATGCGGACTGTAAAATCTATAACGTTAATCGAAAAAACTATATTTTTTACTAAAAATAAATCGTAATATTTAATTTCATTATTATTATGCGTCTCCTCGATCTCTCATTGAACTCAATGACATCGGATACCTGCACACCGGAGATGCTTAAGAGCAACAAGGATATGCCTATCACCGCTACGAGGCACATGGCATAACTCGATTCGATGAGATAAGCGAAACTGAAATGGCAAGAAAAAAATTCATTCCTGAACTATTTTGTTCAAAAGTAATAGAATCAATTATTTTGATATTTTTGCAAACAAATATTGACGAACACAATTGCCTCTCTGTGAAGATCGACACATCGACAAACCATCTGGTATCCTTGATCCGATGTCAAATCTTCATTGGCACTCAACTCATTGTTCACTCTCATCAAGTTTACTCTGCTTGACACATGCGTTGAAAAAAAATTAAATGATTGAATATGAAAAATATAGATATATTTATTTACACAAAAAGTGATTTTTTTTCTTTGTTACCCCACAATTTCGAAGCATGCACAGGCATGCTCGACCATCGCGAAGTACATGACGTCGTTCGAAATAAAAACCACAATGGTTAAGGCTGTCGTGACATACGCGTGAACGAGTAAATACCAGTACCATTTATCGGTATCGATGCCGTACTCCGTTTCATAGAGAAAAATGTCTTTGCTCGTCCCGTTTTTAGCCGCAATGGTTTCCATTATGATCGGTATTGTTGGCATTAGGGCGTACAACGTGGCGGCAGTATACATCCAAGCTGTCAGAGACAGATCGAACGATATTCGACACTTATCGATCTCCAAAAATTTCAGGATATAATTATCAAAATTTTTATATCGCATTATTCCAAGTGATGGAAAAATGTATCGTTTGTACAATTTATGTTTTTGATTCAATAAATTATTTTTTTACTTGAATATGTTTTCGTGATGTAATGTCCACGGGCTGCGTACTTGTGGATTATCTCAATGTTCGGTGACTGACCAAGACGGTCCCAGTCCCAGGCTATTCGATCGAGCATCTCATGCATCTACAATGATCCGAGAGGAAAATCAACGAATGATGAAAATTACAATTTTTTATCGGTCAATGAAAAAAAAATGATATTATTCGAGAATCGACATTGCGAAAAACAAAACACGTTCGCACCTTTGTATGATTGAGACATCCGTTGAATAATTTTGCGACACTCATTGCTATCACCATCATAGGAGGTAGACACTCCAAAACTGTTTGAATGTCATGCGCTCGAGAGACGGATACTAGACGTACTACCTTCCGAATGATAAAGATCGAGTATCAGTTAAATATCAAAACAATCCTTTCTCTAATAATTACCACGTGAAACGTATAATCACATAATGAGAAAAAATATGCGCCAGTGCAGTAAATTTCTTATTAAGTATTATTATTGTTGTAATTGTGGAAAACTGTTCAATATCGGCAATACCTCTGGAACGAAGACGCTCATTATAATAATAAATATGAGGGAAGATAAGAGGAATCTCATGAACAAAGATTGTTCAGGCCATATACCACAGAACGTAAGAAACTGCTTGTTCAGCCTGTAATAAGGGTGATCAAAAAAGCTCTTCTTCGCCACCGTTCTCATGGTTCGATTTTTCTCTTCGACCCTTCAGATGTTTATCGGAGAATTTATCGTCTTGTTCTTGTTCTTCTTCTTCTTCTTCTTCTTCTTTTCAACTCTTCCCGACAACTTTGATCGATATGAAATTCTTATCGCGTTCGTCTCACGAAAATCTCATTATAGAATTTAAATTTCACAACTCGATGAATTCAATCATGATCGTACGATCTAATATCGATTTAAATTTTCTAATCTCTCTTACTAGCTATCGCACAGTAACTTCACTCGTAGTTTCGAAAATGTTCACGGTATTCGTCTGACTATCCAAATTCAGTAGATTGATTTCCCAAAAGTTTCACAGAGAGGAAATAAGACTCCTCGAGAGCGAAGCGGGAAACTGCCTGCTTTTTCTATTTGGCTTTGTTGCCGAGTCTCTGATTACTATGCCTCCCTCAAATCGTCCGTAATTTAATAACGATCGCTACACCTACTGGTGTATTCGTAAGTGTGTCGAGCTTGCAAACTATTACGGGGTACCTGAGATACGTGACAGTACCAAAAGTACCACATAAGTACTAAATTGTCGTTCAATTTTCCGAGCGACGTACGTTGATAGCTGAGAGTGGCGTTTACTCACCCGGTTGTTGAAGCAGGCTATCATTATATCGAAACAGTCGAGAGGACAAGGATTGCAATAGCACACACATTCGACCGCCTTCCAAGGTACGAGATCCATTTTCCACCATGGGACTTCTCGGTGACGCTCGCCGAATAAAAGTACTTTTTTCTCATGATAACGGATGCAATATTTCGCAATAGTTATTGTCCATTCCATTTATTCAACGATACATTTAAAAAATTACGCTTTTTCACCCCTTTAAATCACGAAAATGGTGCCTGGATTCTTAAGAATTTTTTTTCTTAATCGACTACCGAAGCCTTAGCGAGGGCTTATATTACTTACCTAATAACGAAACAATTTCGCAATAGTGAGTTTTGGAAAAATTTGTGTGCACGTATTCACCGTGAAATCAACGTATGGACGTTAGAACAGTGAAATAGGACATGGAGGTCTGCATCACCTTGAAAATATCGAGGCTTTCTGAGAACATATGCGACGATAAAAGTGACCCACGACTTGCGTGGGCACGGTCACGATACAAAAATTGCTCACCGAGCTGTAATTCTCCATCGTGACGATGTAAATGTTGCCAGCAGTGAGCTGACACGGTCGTACACTTCTCATCATAATCATGAGCTGTACTCGTTTTGCTCTCAGCGGCAGATCTTCCCAATCGGCTTCATAACTAGAAAAAAGAGAAGCAACGATCTTATCACTGATAAAATCGGTGAAATATTTTTGAAATTTTTTCGTACACTGTTCAAATACAGATGACCCATTTGAGCGGCTGAAAACGTTCCGTGCCTGAACACTTCCCCGAACTCATCGAGTTGCATGACAGCCTGAAATTTCGCAACTTTACGATACAAAGATAATACACAACTTTTCACTTTTCACGCGTCCCTGCGCGACGTCTCCTAAACCTGATTCTTCGGAAAAATCTTCGAAAAAATTATTATCAATGCAGACTGTAAAAAAGTTTGAGCAGCCTCTCTGGCTGATCTAAAGAATTTTGTATACCTGAACACCAGTGAGGCTCAATATTAACACGGACACGCTTATCACTCCCATAAGGCAACCGCAATAGTCGTTTCGATGAGATCGGCAAAACTACGATCGGTAAATAAATCAATATAGTTGTCAAACAACGTGGCAAAAAATTTGAAAATATTTTCAAAAAAATATCTTTGATATCTTTATGAAAAAATTAGCTGCTTTGTGAAGATCGACGCAATGGCACATCATCTCGTATGCTTTGTCTCTCGAGGCATCGTCTTTCGCTATCGATTGCTTAACCAATTTCAAGTTTGTTCAGCTCGAGACATTTGATGAAAGATGATAAATCCATGCATTTTTTTAAATACGAAAATTCGTTTCTTTTTCATACCCTACGATCTCGAAGAGGGTACATGCGTGATCGACCATCGCGGAGAAGCATGACTTCATTCGAAATAATGATACCGATGACGGCGGCAGTGGTGACGTACGTGTGAGTGATTATTAACGATTAAACGATCTTACCTAAGTGACGTTCAATCGTGATTGTATTTCGCACCTCTTCCTTCCGAGATCAGAGTATGTAATCGTTTAGAGAAAGTTACGGCTACGAAAAAATTGTTACATATATTATTTTTATAAAGCTTTATTAGAATAAGAAAAGAAAAGCCAATTTTTTATAATTAACGCAACTTAATTTCTAGAATCACGGACGCCTTCAGCGAATTGCATTTTGTCCGATGCTATCCCTCGGTCATAGAATCGACCAAAGGTTGCCGATTCTCTGGCCCAACCCGCGGGTTTCCGTATTAATTCTATGTTCACACCAGCTCGTTTTTCTGCTGATGTTGCCATGTAACGTGTTGTGTATGCAGTGAAAACGTTCACGTCTACGCCGCTTTCAGATAATACAGTTTTTATCCAACGAGATAACGTCTGTGTGGTAACTGCCCTACATGGCTTTTTATAAGAAATAAAAAGTTTTTGAACCGTGTTACGAAAGTCTTTATTTCTTAATAAATACGTTTCGAGGGCTGACGCTATACACAAAGATTTATCTTTTGTAAAAAAAGGCAAACGCAATATCGGTTGTTTTCTCTCGGGAGCTGACCTTTTAATCCTATCGGGAATTTTTATCTCATAGTTCTGTATGTTTACTTTATGAATATTACGAATATCAATCAAGGAAACGTCTGCAAGAGATGCCCTGTCATTAACGCCAGTAAAGTTATCAATTATATTTTGCGCCTCTTCCGATAGATCCCAATGTAGTCCCCCCTCCCATGCTCGAATTACCATACATTTTCAACGACCATCTAGGGATTTTTCTGTCCCCTATGGATGGGTGCCCCGCCCTGTGAACTCATTCTTCTTCCATGTGCCGAAAGATCCACACGTCGTAAATATAATCTGGTCTTATTGGAATTTCAAGAATGAGTTCTCGCAGTTCAAGAAGTAGGTCCAGGGATGGAAAAAATGCTCTCGAAGAAAGAGTCAAGAGACTCGAGAAATTAATGACTGAGAAAAAGCATCGGAAAAAACATAGGAGTAAGTATCGTTCCTCGTATGTGCAAAGCTAATTTGACAGATGCTTTATATGCTAGATTCGTCATATCGTCGCTGGATTTCGGGTGAAGTGAGACGAGCCCCTCGTATGGGCTCTAACCCATACGAGGCAGAGTTATTACTCGGGCGATAAATCAACAGAGAGCGTTAAATATGGTTTAACCTATTCAACGCGTACGTTTGACGTACCCAGACATGAATCTCATTGCGTTTGGATACAATGGGCTTTATTTTTCTTCGTCAGGACGTCGACACGGTTTGACCGCTTCTGAGGAAGGACGGAGGAAGGAAAGGAAGGAGGATCGTAGACGATCGAGATTCTCATTACCGGAGTATACCGAGAAAGACGTCTCAATAGATTTCGCACCGGACTTAGGTGTTGCGAAAGCTGTATCTGTGCCGAGAGCTCGAATTGCTCCTTTGGAGTCGTCCCAAGCTCATACTGATATTGTCGAGCCCTGTCAGATTTTACCTGACACAGATCATCATACACCTCTGTCGAGATCGACACATGAAATATCTCTGGACCTTCAGATATTAGAGGTTATGGGGAAAAGGTTTTTGGAGGAGCGAGTACTGGATGAGGATATTCCTTCGGAAATGACAATCAGATGGGACGAGATCCTTAGGAAAGGATTGCCTGCGGATGACCAGTCTCTTTTGATTAAAAAATAACCGCCTCCAAAAAATGCAAAGTGCATTGATCTGTCAGCGATAAACCCGGAGGTGAGGGCTGTTCTCCCGAAGACAGTCATCAAGAGAGATGAGCGAATTACGGCAAAGCAAGCTAAGCTTGCAGCTTGTATCGCTGCTGTGGGGAAGATGTTTCTTGGAGTCTTGAATGACACGCAAGAGAAGCTTGCTCTCCTCGAACGTTTGAGTGATACATAGAAGCTATTGACGGATCTTATCCATGACGAGTCAGCAGTTAGGCGAAGCCTCGTTCTGGCCAACATGGGTTCGGCTTTTAGGGAGGTCCTAAGTTCGTCGACAGCTGATGATTTTCTGTTCGGGAGGCAACTGGATGAGAAAGTAAAGGCTGCAAAAGTGCTTGAAAGTACCAGTCGAGAGCTAGGTGCATTGCGAAAGGACTCGGAGGCGAAAGGGTCAAAAAACTTAAAGTTCCCGCCTCGTCGCTTCTCAAGCGGCCATCGCCAACGATCGACGGGTGCAGGGGGGAAAAAGATACCGTTACCTGTGAAAAATCGCAGCATTTTTCCGAGGCAGAAGGGTCCTGGTCGCCGCGGTTCGCCGAGAGGGAGACCGAACCTTTCTCCAATACGCAGACGCTATATTTGTCGGTAAGTATGGTAGCCGGAAGATTGCGTTTTTTCGCAAGGGAGTGGAAACAGCATACAACAGATAAGCGTGTCCTAACGTGGATATCGGGTTATGAAATCCCTTTCTCCTCCGTGCCGAAACAACGGTTTTTTTCCAGAGACAAAGCGAATGCGGGAAAAGAAATTGTGGTAATTAAGGATCTCGTGACATCTGTGTTAAATAAGGAAGCGATAGAATCGTGCCAGAATAGTCACGATCAGTTTTTATCGGATGTATTCGCGGTTAAAAAATCCGGAGGAGGTTTTCGGCTAGTTTGAAACTTAAACAGCTGAATGAATTCGTGCCGACGTCACATTTTAAGCTTGAAGATCGTAAAGCAGCAGTGAGTCTCATAAATAGAGGCTATTTCCTCGCTGCGATCGACTTGAAGGATGCGTACTACGCGATCCCTATAGCAAAAAAGGATAGAAAGTTTTTGAGATTTATGTTCGGGAATATCGTTTACGAGTTTACTTGTTTACCGTTTGGGCTGGCGACAGTCCCGTTTGTATTTACGAAGATTTTAAAACAAGTTATGGCAGAGTTGCTCAGTAAAGGCTTACTTTCGGTTATCTATTTGGACGATATTCTTATTATTGAAAAGTCCTTTGTAGAATGTCAAAATAATCTGTTGGAAACTAGGAATCTCATTGAGTCTTTGGGTTTCATAATCAACGAAGACAAATCGCAAACTACGCCATCGACGAGATGTCGATTTGAGAACAATGCAGTTAGAGCTACCAGATGATAAGAGAGTCAAGGTGAAGGCCTTGGTTTAGAAATTTTATCATAACAAGAACTGTAAAATTCGCGATTTCGCGCGTTTTTTGGGTTCTTTAGTGGCAAGTTGTCCGGCGATCCCTTATGGTTTCGCCCATACAAAGATGTTCGAGAGATCGCGTTTTTTGGCGCTGTTAGAGTCGGAAAACTGTTTCGATACAAACATGAGATTAGGGCACGAGTTACAAGCCGAGTTTATCTGGTGGCTAAGAGCCATTGAGAACCCGAGGAATTCGATAAAGCCTCTAGAATTCTCGTTGGAAATCTTTAGCGATGCATCGTTATCTGGTTGGGGAGCTGTTTCAGGAAAAAAGAAATCACATGATTTCTGGAGTAAAGAAGAGAGTCAGACCCATATCAACATTCTCGAATTAAAAGCGGCGTTTTTTGGTTGTGATGTTTTGCCGAGAATCTGGAAAACAGCAATATTTTGTTGCGAATAGATAACACCACGGCGATTGCATACATTAACCGGATGGGAGGTACGCGTTACAAAAAGTAAATAATGCGGCGAGATTGACATGGGATTGGTGTGAAGTACGAAATAATAGAGTCGCGGCATCGTTCATTGGTTCAAAAGAAAATGCAGATGCTAATTTTGAATCGAGGAGGCTTTATAAAGAAACGGAGTATTCTCTGGGGGACTGGGCGTTTCAGCAGATCGTGAAGACATTAGGAAGTCCTGAAATTGATTTATTTGCTTCGCGTATTAATACAAAGTGTGAGTGCTTTGTTTCTTGGTTTAGAGATCCAGACAGTTCAGCTATCGATGCTTTTACAATCCAATGGGGGGTTTTCACTGGCCTATGCGTTTTCCCCATTTGCCGTCATTCTGAAGGTTTTGCGGAAGATTAGAGAAGAAGAGGTAAGGGTAATCATGGTGGTGCCTCAGTGGCCTACGCAGCCCTGGTACCGTCGCTTTCGGGCATTATTATGCAAAGAGCCGGTGTTTTTTTCGCCAGATAAAACCTTATTATTGTGTCTTAGCAATCAACCGCATCCGCTTTGGAGGGACCTTACCCTGGAGGCTTGTTCTGGGTTGTCTCTGGGTTGTTATCAGAAAAGCTTTCCAGCTAAGGCAGGTTCCGAAAGTAGCACTGGATTTGATGACGGCGTCTCTCCGTGAGGGATCGATAAAGCAGTATGATTGTGCGTTGCGAAGATGGTGGAGTTTTTGCATAGATCATAACGTCAATTTCTACAAGCCATCCATCCAGAATATTCTTACGGTCCTCCCTAT
Organism: Netelia inedita; assembly: GCA_964017225.1. Lineage (NCBI taxonomy): Eukaryota > Metazoa > Arthropoda > Insecta > Hymenoptera > Ichneumonidae > Netelia > Netelia inedita. The sequence goes on along the minus strand of OZ024920.1, from coordinate 2,176,287 downwards.
GGAGTTTCAGCGAGGCGCATCGCACGGATCATTGAATTCTCTGACATCGACGATCTCGCTGATCGTAGGGCCGTATGTCGGGCAGGACGCAAGGATCAAGCGGTTTTTTAAAGGAATTGTTGAATGTCGGCCGTCCAGACGAAAATACGATTTTACGTGGGATCCTAAGATAGTATTGGACTATCTGGAAGCGCTTGGTGATAATAGCACGTTATCATTAGAAGTGTTAGCGGAAAAGCTTACTACTCTTCTGACCCTGGCTGATTAAGCTCAGAAACATAGTCGAAAGTGGTAATACCATTCGGATCAAGATTTCGGACGCTATAAAGACGTCGGGCCGCGGTCGATCTCAACCTCTTCCAAAATTTTCAAGATACGAAGCTGGAAGGAATATTTGCGTAGTTAGGACCCTTGAATTGTATAAAGAACGAACTGATTCCATACGGGGGAGTGAAGATTCACTTTTCGTCGACCTGAAAAAATCGTTCAAGAAGGTTTCTGCTTCGACGCTCTCCCAGTGGGTTAAAGGAGTTTTGTCAAACAGCGGGATTGATACTAATATTTTTTCGGCATGCAGTACACGTCACGCATCCTCATCAGCCGCGAAGCGAAGAGGTTTAAATTTAGACATAATAAGAAAATCGGCCAGATGGTCGAGAGGATCTCAGACTTTTGCGCATTTTTATGATCTCCTCTTATTGGCCGATGGTTCAGAATACGCGAGAACGATCTTGCAATTGGAACTAAAAAAACAATGATATCAGGATATTCATTCCTTGTTGTTGACAGGCAGTCATTGTTTTTAAGTTACAACCGTTTAGTTAGAAATAAATTTTAATGTTGTATATGTGCCGTATATGGACCTTAAACATCTACATTGCGATCTATCGGAAGAGGCGCAAAATACAATTATACGATTAAACGAACTTACCTTAAGTGAAGTTCGATCGTAATTGTATGAAACGCCTCTTCCGATAGATCACATCCCACCCTGGTAAAAATTAAATACGCATAATACTTATGTTTACCTGTTACCCAATATCTCGGGCGGGTATTCCCCATCAATACGGCAGTACTTTGGAATAATGAGTTCACAGGGCGGGGCACCCATCCATAGGGGACAGAAAAATCCCTAGATGGGCGTTGAAAACGTGTGGTAATTTGGGCATGGGAGGCGGTACTACATTGGGATCTATCGGAAGAGGGGCTTCATACAATTACGATCGAACTTCACTTAAGATAAGTTCGTTTAATCGTATAATTTCATAGAGAGCTTCGCTAAAGTAATTTCTTCGTTTAATCCCCATTTTAAAAATAACTGCAAAACGACCTTTGGATTCCATGTTGATTCGTAACGCGGTGTCGATGGTCTAAATTTTGACACGCCTTTACAAAATCTTTTTATCGTGTCGTGTTCCCCCAAACATGACCCAAGAATGAGTGATAAAGCTGATCGATAACAATTTAGTGTGCTATACGACGCATCATTTCCATATTCTCTTGTGAGGAAGGAAAGAACATTCGTTGTCGTGCCCAACAATGGATCAATCCCGTTTTTATTGCAGAAGCGCCACCATTTTTTCAAACCGCAATCGTATTGTTGGACGGTTGCATCCGTAAGAGATGCAATTAAAATGTCAATCGACTCTGATGGGGCCTGTCTCAGGATGAGTGCTTCCCGGATAGCCTGCCGGCAACCATTGTAAGTTACCCCAATCGTGGATGGTGTCCCCTGTTAGAAGAACATAACAAATTACATTGCGGTTTGAAGAAAATTAATTCGCCAATCACTAGCGAAAAAAATAAAGGAAACCACGGCTGGGATTCCCAGTGAGGTACAGCCACAATTCCTTTGGCGCCATCATGAATAATTTTTCGCAAAACTCTCGAAACGATCGAGAATGGAGGAACGGCATAAAAATACCATTGATTCCACGTAATGGTGAAAGCATCAATCGCAAACGAATCGGGATCTCGGCACCGAGACACATACCGTTTACATTTCTTATTCACTCGCGATGCGAACAAGCCAATTTGGGGTTCACCGAAAATCTTTACAATTTCTTGAAAAGCGTAACTGGCAAGCTCGAATTCTGTGTCCGGTTGTAACTTTCTTAACTCACGATCTTCTTGTATAGTCTTACATGACGCGATATATCCTGGAACTATCCAAATAGTCCGTAGAACATGTGAGCGACCTGGGCCAGCGTGTAAACGGCAAATCTTATCCCTTCCGTCGGCGATTCCAAGCTCACGACCATCTGTCGAAGTCAATCATCGTTGACGAAATTTCCAATTCACTTAATTTGTTTATTTCATCGTCATTTTTCATCTTCAACTTAGTTTCTCACACTTTGCTTGGGCTAACCTGGTATCCAGCAAGACTCGTGCACATAATTCTCAGACTAAGCACGAAGAAGAATGCGATCACGTGAATGGATTCGAACGCGCCAGCGAATCTTGAGAGAGCGTTTTGAAAAAAATAAAATAAAATAATAAATAAAAATAATATTGTCAATATCGATCCGATCGATTCTTCGTCGTGCACTACGAGCAAACGATGTTTCAAAATCGTGCTCAAGTACAAAGAATTCAATCACCAAGTCTATCGTTCGACCGATAAGTCTCCTCTTCCAGTTTGATCGCGCTGACCTCGTCCAGATATTCGTCGTCGTCCGAAGCCATCAAATTTTTTAATCGATCTCTGATCGACGAAAAGACAATAAACGATCATTGGTTGATCGACCTGACTCGGTTAAAATAGGACATGGGGGCTGGTTTTACCCCAATACCGCAAACATCCCGCACGCGTGTTGTACGTAAACCGTGTACGTCGTGTCCGTCGCGACGATCGTAGTAATGACGAAGAGAGACGCAAAATTGGCGTGCAGAACTATCGGAAGATAATATTTCTCCTCGTCCAAGTCGCCGTATTTCGTGGGGATCAAATTCGGGGCTGGTCTCGATTCGTTCAAGGGCATCACGATATCCATCAACTTGGGCATCACCGGTAGTAACACGAACAATGTAACCGTCACGTACATGCAAACTGCAAATGTAACCGAGTGACCAGTGTAAACGAGGTCGAGAAAACGAACGAAAAAAGTAATGAGCATTAACAGGATAAATTTTTATACGTCGCACCACTGTAAAATTCCGTCAGTTTTTTCCCTCCTCCGCGTACGCTTTGAATACTTTCAATTGTGGTTGAAAAATATCCGAGTTCCAATCATTTTGAATATGAACCAACAATTTTTTGATCTAAGATAAAATTTATAAATTTGTATGTGTTTTTTTATTTAAATAATAACATCACGTTACCTTTTCCGCATTGAAAATATAATTGAGGAATTTGACGCTAGTCGCCATCTGAACGGCAAGAATCGACATGCAGTCGATAACGAGGTCCAATCGACCCCAAACATCCATCAACAGATAAACCTGTAAAAATAAAAGAAAAGTAATGTTTTTAATTTTTAAACTAAAAATTAGGTTCGCGAAATTTTGTGTCAAGTTCGATTATCCGTTAGATGGGAAAATGCACTTGACGAAATACAGAACGTACCTGCGGTATGACCGGACCCCCTACCGCACTCGCGTAGAAAAACCTTAAGGTTTAAGGAGCACGGTGTAACTCGGTGGCAGATCCGACCCACCGCACTCGCAATCGTCCTCATTAAGGATTCTCTCAGAATACGCGACGACAGATGGCATAATTACCCTCGAAAGCGAGAAACTTCGAGTGCGAGACATCGATTGAAAGGTAATTCGTGCGAGGGAGCTTTTTGTACTTTGTGCAAGCGTCGAAGTAAGCTCTCTCGTGTCACGCCAAAATGACACGCAACGGATCATATTGTACGGAGAAATGACAGAGAAACATTCCAGTGATGACAATCACTGAAGAATAACGTTGGCGTACAAAGTTGTGATAATACGTGACGAAGTGGGCAAGAGGGGGTAGTTTGCTTGTCAGATTCTTGCGTTCATCCTCAGTGCCGACATGTCTCACGGAATATTTAACGTTTATTTGCCTCAAAATTAGTTTCCCTCGCTCGACTCTTCGTAGAGCGGTTTAATTAAACCCTGTAGTGGTTTAATTACACTGAGGTCACTTGAGTGACTTTTGAGACGATAAATTGGACAGAATAGCAAACCATTATCAAAAAATGCTGAAGGTGACGAGGTTGAAAAAGTGAACAAGCCGGTGATAAAGTATCAAAAATTTGTTGCGGTTGAATTGAATGCTGTGAAAAACTTAAAATCTTTTTGAAAAACATAAGACAGTCGGAAATTAATGAAACGATATTCGTTCAGGAACAACGTATGTCTCACAATTGAGCTGTAATTATAATTAATATTTATTGACATTTTCAAAAATTATTCAGATTCCGCATCATTCCCTAAAAGTACAAAATACTCGAATCAATCGATCGATTGATTCTGCAAAACAAAGGCGTACGTTTATCCCATTTAATCGTTACGTTTATTCGTTACAGTCGCCGGTCGTACGATCGTCATAAAAACCAATTTATCGCAACGAGGCTAAAACCGTAAAATAGGATATCGAGGTCTGCATGATCTGCAATCGAGTTAAAATTCACCATTTATAATTTTATCAACTTTCATTCGCAACGACGCAAAAAGCACAAACCTTTCCAAAATTCTCCATAGACATTTCGTAAATTTTGCTCGCGGTGATTTTGATCGGTATAGTCGCTCCCATAATGGTGATTTTGATCAAACTCTTACATCTCCCAGAGAATTCGTACCATTCGGCGCAATAACTATAAAAAAAAATTTAATCGCTCGATGAAATGAACCAACTCGATGATCGATTGGCGTCGCGCTTCGAAAACTCCTCACATCGAATCCCTGAAATCGGCGCACTGATTCATCAACTTTTGTCCGGGTAAACTGTTGAAGAACAGATGAAACAGTTGACTCCCAGTGAACTGTACCAGTCGGAACATCTCCTCGTAATGTCCGAATTTCGTCAAAAGCTTGTTTGACGATAAAAATTTTCATTACGTATAAAAAAAGCCCCCAAAAAACAAAAATTAGGCATTTTTTCACTAAAAAAAGCAAAAATCGAAGATACCTGAAGCAAAGACACGCTGATGAGAACCATGCAGATGCCGAGTTCAAAGAGAAAGGCGTTCGAGTAAGACGATTCGATGAGCACGGCGAACCTTGTTTCGTAAACAGAATCAAAAGAAACGCGAGTTGGTAATCGAGCAACGCGTCACGAAAAATATCAAAATTAGTCACCAGCGACGTTTATGTACTTGATGGCATCCTGATGCTTCTTTATACAATCCATCAGTTGCCAATAATATCCGTCCTGTTCTATCGCGACGTTCTTGTCGAAATTTGACATATTGACACTTTTCGTTATCGACTCGAATCTGTAACTGTACGATCGTAAAGCGTCGTTGGTACTCCAATTTTTCAACCCCACTTATTTTTTATTTTCTTTAATTATTTTTGCAATTTTCAACGCTTACCCTATGATCGCGAGTATGCCACATACGTGTTGTACGGACATAGCGTACATAGTGTCAACCGCCACGATAGTACTGACCGTCATTATTGTACCGCTATAAGTATGCAACGCAATCTCGTAGAAATGTTCTTCCTGATCGAGTATATAGTACTCTGTCCAATATAGATACGACAATGGACGACTTTCGTTCAGCGGCGATACGACGTCGAGTATCTGCGGCATCATAGGAATCAAAAGATACACGACCAGGGATCCGAACAAAAAACCTGTAAAAAATAAATATTATCCAACGTAAAAGACGTTATTACACTATCATTAATATTTTTGATAATCGAAATCAAGCACGAACTTGCATAAGCCAGTGTAAGCTTTCTTCCATCCTCGGCATATTTTCCAAGAATTTTAATCTCTTTCTCGCTCTCAAGTGACGACCAATCTTTTTCTATGTGAAACAGAAGATTCGCCATCTGGTCACAATGAAAAAAAGAAAGAACGTGACAAATTAAATGAGATAATAACAATGGCTCTTGAATTTTTTGTTGAAAAAAGAGACAAATCAGCCGAGCAAAATTTTGATACAAGATCAAATTTGATCCACGGATTCACCTTTCGATGATTGATCATATTGTTCATGGATTTGATGACAGCGGTGAGTTGCACCGCTGCCGGTGTAAAGCACTCAATCATAATGTCGATATCACCCCACGTCATCAACATCTTTATAATCTGAAGTAAATAAATAATTGTAGAATTAATTACAAGATCAGATTTAAAAAAAATAATAAATAACGTCGTTAACGTACGAGGAATAATTTACCTGTACTGTCATCACGGAAAGTATACTCAGGTGAATAATTATTTGTTGAACGAGTTGCCATTGGGATGTTTGATGCGGCCACTGACCAATAATCGTCAAGAGTATCACGTTGATTCTGTAGTAACGATTACGAATAAAAAATCCCATTTTCGAGTCGTCGGAATTCGTCGATGGTGACGAGGCAACGTTCGACGAAGATGTGAGCTACGAGGGCTTCGTGCTTACGTCAACGATGCCGAAGCGCCCCCCCCCCTCGCTGCCCCCTGTTTGTGTGAATTTTGATTCACGAAACGCAGCTCATTACCAATTCTCTCAGTACCACGACTCGATGCAATAATTACGTTGGCACACTCAACGAAACTCGCGTGAAAAAATCTATGAGACAAAAGAATAATAAAGCGTAGTGTGTTTCAGACGGGACTGGAACAGCTGCCGATCCAATTTTCCGTTCCTCCCTTGCGCCAGTCGAATAATTGGTCTTACGACGAGACAGCGCTCCATAGAACTCGTCAGTCTACGTTTTAATATCGGTCCTAACGGTGCATTCGCAGTGAGATTTGTCAATCGATCAAAGAAAAAGGGTAAGCATCGAAAAAAAAAGTGAATCATCAATTCCAACGAACCGTTTAAAAGTCGATATTCGTCGAGCTGTTTTCCGATATCCTCGCAAATTTATTGATAAGTGTACATTTCTTTTTATCACTGCGTGTCGATGAATTAAAATAAAGAATTAATTGCAAAAAAAAACGAAAAGGAGTGAAATGCTAAATCACACTTCTTGACCATTATGGAATATCTCTCGTCTGTCACAGGGAAGTATGCGTCATCTGCAGCATAGCCCTTGGAAATTCGTTAGTTCGAGGTAACAGGAGGAGAAAACGTACGTCGCTGATTATTTGTTTTTTTCTTTCAAGCAACTCATCGCATCGACACCAACACCGTAAAGTATGACATCGAAGTCTGAACCACCTTTAAACAATTATCCAATTGGTTAAAGGAGAAAAACGCAAATGATACAAATTTAATTGGAAATTAATTTAAAAAAAATGCTAACCGTTGCGAAACTTTCCATGGACATGTCGTAAAGTTTGCCCGCTGTCATCTTACAAGGCTTCATGCTTCTCATCATAGCCAGTCGCAGAAGATGTCTACAACGCAACGGGAATCTGTACCATTCGGCAAAGTAACTAGAAATTTCGCATTTTTAATGTTATTTTAATTATTCTTTTGATTTCCGTGTGCGAACGTCGTTCTAATATGTCAATCGATCTTCGAATCAATCTTTGGCGTACATCGATTCGTGAAATTGTTCGGTATGATTTACCAACATTTGACCGCACAAACTGTTGAAGAAGAGGTGAAACAGTTGACCGATTATGAATTGTCCAAATCTAAAGGACTCGCCGTGGTTTCCAAGATTCGTGATAATCTATCTTTGACGTTCGTACGTTAAAGAGAGAAGAAATCATGAAGTTCAGATTTTTCGTAGGAGAAACAAAAGTATCTTACCTGCAATCCCGTTGCACTGATTAGCAGCATGCTCGTTCCTATTTGAAAGAGGAACGTCAACGAGTGCGCTGCCTCGATTAGATTGGCAAAACTTCGCAATTGCAAATAATGTACATATTGGATAACTCCCATGGGAATAAAAAACAATAATTATAACCCAAGGATAATCATAATAACAAGGATTATATCCCATAATGAAAATTAATGTTTCGTCGCGAATTCGATGAAACTGCGTTACATTTCGATCACAATGATAAAATAATTCAATAATGTACTGACTCGATTATTTGCGCATGAGCGTTGACACATGTGGCGATACGTTGATAAATTTCGTTACTACCGGCATTCCACTCGACAATCACGTCGATATCGTTACCCTTCATCGTATTTTCCAATCGCTTTCTGGAGATGAAAAAATAAAAATAGGAGGCAAAATAAAGTTCGCGCCAGGTTTAATCTTTCTTCGTTCTTACCCTACAATCGTGAACATTCCACAGACGTGATAAATGTAGCCCATGAGCACCATGTCGGCACTGACGATCGCGATAATCGCGAGTATCGATCCAACGTATTCATGGACCATGATAGGGACGTAATATTCATCAGGATCTACATAATACTCGGTCTGGTACAAGAATCGTCGCGGACGTGTCTCGTTGAGGGGTAAAATTATATCGAGAAATTGTGGGATCAAAGGGATGAAGAGATACACGACCATGCTCGACAAGATAAACCCTGAATAAATATCGATCGATTAACGAATCGATTAATTGGTAATTTTGTCGATTCGACGGCTCACCTGCATAAAGCGTGCTCATTACGAATCCTTGTCCTACGTAACCCATGAGAATCTTCATCTCCTGCTTATCGGTCAGCCTGGCCCAATCTTCCTTCATTAGATCCAACAATTTTCTCATCTACGTACGATTTCACAAAATTCGTTAATTCGATTGTACAACGAGACACTTATCTGAACAAATACCTTGACCGCATTGGAGATACAATTTGATGCCTTCAATATAGCAACGAACTGCACCCCCATCGGCACAATGCACTCGACCATCACCTCTAAGTCACCCCACACTTGAACGAGTTTCAATCCCTACAAACGGCATTCACAAATGTTTAATTAAATCATTGGGAATGACGCAATTTCAATGGATGAAATTGGGAATTATAACATTTTGTCAATAATTCAAGATATATAAAGGAAATGAGTCGACAAAAAGAAAGTTCTCAATTGTTCTCAAAAATAATTAAAAAATAGAGATTATTATGAATTTCGCAATAATCGATAAACATCGGGTTATGTTCGACTTCAACTGGAGGGCTGAAGTCACCATTCAGCAAATGTCACCGATTTTAAATATATTTCACAATGTTGAAGATTCGTCTACCTGTGCAAGGATGACAGTCGAGATCAACACGAACATATTCGTCGCTAATATCCTTCGCTGATTGAGTGACTGGTAAGGCCAATTGCCGATACTCCAAATGAGATACTTACGCAATCTGTAGTATCGATGCTCGAATAATTCCATTGTGGCTTTGTCGAGTGCCACATAATAACTGCTGTGGGGTTGGCTTTGAGTTGGGCGAAGCGTAGGACGAGGGAGGGGGGTGCGAGCACTATGCTGCTCGTCTGGGGTAGTGCAAGAGCCCGAACGCACATCGCATGATTGTTCCTAATTATATATTCCTTTAGTTCGACCCTACTCGGTGGTATAGCACGATGTACATTGAAAATAATTACTGGCGTGTGAAAGCGACATCAAAAGAACGTCAGTGCAAAGTTTCGTTCAATTTTTAAGAGAGACAAAGAGTGAGGTATTGTATGAAATGTTTCAATGTGAAGTGAAGATAATCCAACAACTAAGAGCTGGGAGAAAAAGGGTTCCAGAGGTGCAATTGAGTGAATATTGGCAAGTGGACAAAGAATTTGCAACGGAACGACGATTTTCCAAAAACAATTGAACGACATTGGAAAGGAGAGTTCGTAAAAAGATTCGTAGCGTTCGTGACAAAATCACAGATTTTTTGTTTATTCGGATTTGTTCGTGACTCGCACGAGATCCGTTGCGTTTGCATAACGTTAAGCTTTGAAATAATAGACGTGAGTTACGGTCGTCAATCGTAGCTAGAATCTCTGTACATTAATCTGGGAAGCCATCGTTGTTCTATAAACGCTCTTGATTTGTTTATCGAAGGGACACCAAAACCGTAAAGTACGACATCGATGTCTGCACGACCTTCGATCGACAAGGTTAAATTTGTTATTTTCTTAAAAATCTCCTTTCACCCTACAGTCTTAAGAAAATTTCGATAATCGGCAAAAAATGGATATCCAACCTTAGCGAAACTCTCCATCGACATGTCGTACAATTTACCAGCCGTCATCTTGCAAGGCTTGAGACTTCTCAGCATCGCGAGCCTCATAAGATGCCTTCCTCGCAACGGGAAACGATACCACTCTGCGAAATAACTGAATATTTTCGTCTCTCGTTCATCAAATTGTTTCTGTAACAATAATATTGGTTCAAGGTCGTTCGTAATCTCGTTTGCTTACACCGAGTCACGAAATTGTTGAGTATGATCCATCAACATCTGGCTGGGCCAGCTGTTGACGAAGAGATGAACCAATTGACCGATTATGAATTGTCCAAGCCTAAAAACCTCGTGATAACTCCCAAGATTCATGACGACCTGTTTTCGATCAAAATCATGATCGACTATTTTTTGTTGTTCAGTAATTTTTGCATAAACCAGCAGAAATCTCCTTTACGTACCTGAAGTCCGGTTGCACTAATCATGAGCATACTCGTTCCCATTTGAAACAAGAAAGTCATCGAGAAAGCTGCCTCGACGAGACGAGCGAATCTTGAAAGAAAAATTATTGAAATATTCCCATCCGATTTTCATTCCCGTCGTACACAATGTACCGACTCGATGACCTCCCCGTGCTCCTTGATGCAATTGGCAATGTCACCGTAAATCTTTTCGCTCTCGGTGTTCCAGTCGAGGATCACATCGACTTTGGAATTTTTCATAGTGTTCTCCAATCGTAGTCTACCGAAGAGAACGAATAAATGTAACCGATCGTCGATCGTGACCTTGGGAATTGATCTGATCGTTAACGATCGTTTCTCACCCTATAATCGTGAATATTCCACATATGTGATGAACGTAAGCGAGAAGCATCGCGTCCACACTCACGATCACCGTGATCGTCAACAAAGTTCCCAAGTAATTATGAATCATGATCGTGGCGTAATAATCGTCCTGATCAACGTAATACTCCGTCTGGTACAAGAATTGTCTCGGACGTGTTTCGTTCAAGGGTAAAATGACGTCGAGTATTTGCGGCATCAGCGGTAGAATCAAATAAATCGTCACCGAACCGTAAACACAGGCTGTTTCAATCGCTAAAGTAACGAACGACGTTAAAATTTGTCTCGTTGTCTCACCTCCGTAAAAGACTCCAAGGAAGAATCCTTTCCTAGCGTATCCCATCAAAATTCGTATCTCTCCTTCGTCGGTCAATGTGGCCCAGTCTTCTCTCATCAGGTCCAAGAGTCTCTTCATCTACGACGTGACCTTGTGATTCAACGATCATTCGGGAATTGTCGAGTCGAGAAAGTACCTTGACACTGTTGGTGATGCAATTCGACGACTTCATGAAAGCAACGACCTGCACTCCCATCGGTACCATGCACTCGACCATCATATCGATATCTCCCCACAGCTGCACGAGCTTGATACCCTACAAAACGCCATCAGCGCTCTTTCGGTGCTCTCGTCATCAAAATCATGGGACATTTTTTTTCAACCCCCTCAACATCCTCGACAACTGTGCGATCTTTTCGTATATTTTTGCTAATAACTTTCCCATAATAAAATTTCAATCACGTGCCAAAGTGCAGGAGAATGCGATGGTGCGTTTGGAAAAAATGAATCAAACGAGATTTTAGATTATCGAGTTAAAAAAAAGGAAATAATTTTGTATTCGTTTCGCGTACCTGTACCAGGGTGACGGTCCCGATGGTCAGATACAGAAAAAAGCACTGTACACGTCTTTGGACCTGTGGCTGATAGGGCCACTGACCGATAGCACCCATGAAAAACCTGTTCATCCTGTAGTAACGATTGTCGAAGATATCCATCGTTATTTATCGAGCGTCACTATCGCACTGGCTGATGACGACTGCGAGTCAGTCGTCAAGTGGCGAGGGTGGTTCACGTGACGTTGACTGTCTAGGGTCGAATGAGCCGAGGGCATATTCGCCGCGATAGTTCCTAATTATATATTCCTTTAGTAGACAGCCCTGTACCGCTTGGCTCGTCGATTCACCATAATTATAGCAGCCGAGATGCGTCGCATCAAAAGAACTTGTCGACTAGGATCGATTTCATTTCCTAGTACCGACTGGCAAAACAAGAAGGAAAGTAAAAATGGAAAAATCATTTAATTATTCGTTCCCCACCATGGAATACTTCGTACATTGTTCCATTAGGGTTGATGACGGCGCGAGGGTGAATCGCCACGGGGAATTAATTTCAAAGCATTCAAGGTCAAATAATTCGACCCGAGAGAATATCAACGTTTCAAAGAATAACTTTATTACCGAATGTATACGGGACGTTCTTCAGTCTTCGGTGGCGATCGTGTGTCATTCTCGTTACAAGCTTGTCATTGCAGCGAAGTAAGCAAGGTAAAATAAGACATTGACGTTTGAAGTACCTTGAAACAAATTCGAGGATTGAAGAAAATATTTCATCATCGAAACCATATTTGTTTCTGAATTAAATTAAACAATTTATCGAACAAAATCATATTTCATAAAACGTAACGAAAATTGATAGTTTTGGCTCACAGAGCAAAAATTTTCCATCGACATGACGTAAAGTTTTCCAGCGGTGATCGTGAACGGTTGAATAGTTTGTCGTAAAAGAAGAATTACCAATTTTCTCGATTTCAGTGACATGAAGTACCATTTGCAATTATATCTGAGACAAAAAATATAAACATGTAATCAAAAGAAATTAATGGAAATAAAAAATTTCTTTTTCTCGACGATTATCGGCGTACGCAGAATTTCGAACGAGCGAACTCGAGTCCATAATCCATTGGCCCGGCAAAGTGTTGCAATAGAGATGAACCGCTTGCGAGACGGTAAAAAGGGCGAATCTCAGAACATCGACAATCTCGGAACTACCGACGACACACTGCACGAAGCAAAATAACGGATAATGTTTACAGCGTTATTTTGCTCATAAAATTGCAATTTATCGTCCGACCTACCCGTGCACCCGAGAAACTCATGACGACCATATTGCAGCCGAGTATGAAGAACAGAGACCACTCGCACGAAGATTCCATGGTACGTACGAACCTTTCCCGAAGAAAATTGGAAAGAAAATTAATTAGTTGATTCGATCGATTATTGGCCGGATCGGCCAAGGTCGATCAAGGTTGATCAAGGTCAACCAAAGTCGACCAAGGTTGGACCGATGGTGGTAAAAGCGATTATCGGTCTGGCTAACCGACCCATCCATCGACTCGACTAACCTTTTTTCATCCATGAACACGTCGGTGGAAAATCAAACATTACCAATGATACGAGTGTGCGATGATGACATTTGTAAATCGTTGCCGTACGAATTTCCAGCCGGATTGATTATCCGGTCGGATTGTATTTTCAAATGTTATTTTGGTGAATGGTTTCTTAATGGATCAAAGTTGATTACTTATTTCGTGATAATCGATACGATTAACGACCGTGTTTTACCAACGATCGGTAAGTATCAAAATCCTATTTTTTTATAGGGGGGACAATCATTCGTAGGTCGTAACGGACGAATGTCTCAAAGCCAGAGTGACGAAGGCATGCAATATGGTAAACAAAGATCGATATTAATGGACTCACTCCATTGCTCGTTTGTGATCCTTGATGCAGGCAACGATTTTCTGATAATCAAGGTCCTCCTGATTACTCGGATTCAGTGCCACTGACATTTTTTCATCTCCTCCGCTAGCGTTCTCCAAACGATATCTGTTCATAGTACGAATTTAATTCTCGTCACAATTCTTGAAGAGGAATTATTTTCAAATTTCTTGTTTTTCCATTTTTCTTCACCTCAGTATTTCGAGCATCGCGCACACATGCTGTGCGACTGACATGTAGAAAGAGTCGACGCCAATGATGATGAGTATGATGACCAAAGTGCTCGTAACCCCGTGTAGCCAGATGAAAAAGAAACATTTTTCCGGATCGACTTTATAATCGGTCTGAAAGAGGCTGATCGACTCGCGCGACTGGTTTAACGGAAATAGAAAATTCTCGAGTCGCGTCGAGAAGTTTTCTTATCTTCGATATCGGCAAATTATAAAGATCGATAGAAATTTTTTTTTAATTTAAAGAACGAACAAATAACCAAATGGGAAAATCTCGTCGCTTTTCTTCGTACACTGCTCTTACCTTGCGTGTATTGAAGACGCAATTCAGCAATTTCGTGATACTCGCGGTATTCGTTATAAGGGGGGAAATACACTCGATGACCGTGTCGATTTGGCCCCATACCTGTGGTACCCTGATGAGCTGCACAAAACGTTAATTCGAGCCGAACGCAGATGCACGAAATTAAATTATTAAAAATTAACTTATCATTTTTGTTGTTTCATTTCAAATGGAGCAAAAAGATTTAAAATAATAATGAAAATTAATCAAGAATAACTGTGAAAAATGAAAGAAAATTGAAGAAACGATGAGTGTACTTTTGAATCGATCAATTTTTTTTCGATCGATTTTATTCGACTCGACGATTAAAATTAATTAAATAAAAGAAAAATTAGATCGAAGGAAAAGTCGAATCGGTTAATTATTGAATAATTCTGCTAATTATATTAACTTTACCTGTGGTGTAACGAGGCTCATAATTGCAATGAGGATAAGGCCCGTTTTGATACTTCTCTCGAATAAGGATTGATAAGGCCACTGGCCGATAGCGCACAGTATACGTTTGTTAAAACTCCAGTATCGATCGTCGAAAACATCCATAACGTTCGAGTCGAAGTTGCGTTACGAACGTGCCAATCTTCTAATTTACTTCTATCCCTAGTACGCCCAGGCTTCTCGATAGGCGAAGCAACAATTTTTTTTACCAAGCGATACGAAAGAGGGAGAAAAAAGGGAGAGACACGTAACGTTGCGATAATGCACGTACGACAAATATCACAAGTACATCAGGCAAATGTCGGGTTACGAAGAAACGTCGGATCTCGAGTGTCGCGACACTTGTCACTTTCGCACATTTACTGTCACGTACAATTTCTTACGCGAATTATACGAAACGAAACGTAATGATGACGACCGATTTGTGCATACTCGATGAAAGAAGAAAAGGGGAGATAGAATGAAAATGTAGATCTTGGGGTGACTGGTTATGACATCCGTCTGTATATTCGATGACCAAGTTAAAGTAGTCGGGGTATACAAAAAGTATTCGTTCTTTGCCTACAACTCGCGTCACAATGTGAATAAAATTTTGGTCGAGTAGTAAACAGGGTGCGGAGGGGATTTACAAAAATTCGCGAAGATTTTTTTTTAATTCGTGGATGTACTTTTTATCATGTTTGCAACTAAAAAAAAACAAAAGTAGAAAAACATAAAGGGGAAGTAAATTTTCAAGTTTGATGAAACGTTAGGCACGTGTGCACGTGCACGTCCTATGATCGAATCAACGCATCGACGTTAGGACCGTGAAGTACGACATGGATGTCTGTATCACCTTGAAAAAAATCGAGATTTTTATGAGGAATTTTATCGAGATCGGTTTAATCGTTCGGCAAATAAAGAATGCTCACCGCGCTGTAATTTTCCATCGAGACTACGTAAATTTTACCAGCCGTAAGCTGACACGGTCGCTGACTTCGCAGCATCACCATCACCAATAATTTTGCGGCCCTCGGGGAAAGATCCTCCCAATCCAGTTGATAACTAGAAGAAAAATACGACGGATTTATTAAAAAAAAAGGAAAATCGTTATTTTGTAGAATTAATGGATGAAATTAATCTCGACTCACGCATAATCGAAAACTGAGAGACTGTAGTCCATCACCTTTTGACCCGGTATACTGTTGAAATAGAGGTGAAATACTTGAGCGATCGAAAAACTTGCATATCTGATCATTGATTCCGGCTCGTCGGAATGCATGACTGTCTAAAATTTCGTAAAACATTGATATAACTAATCGCAAGTAAGATAAAGAAATATGGGCCATAAAAATATAAGTGTCATCGAAAATACGATATTTTTCGCGAAAAAGACGCCAAAATATTTGATTTAATTATTATTATTCATATCCTCGATTTTTCATTAGATACCTGCACACCGGTGATGCTCAACATTATCACACAGAAGCCTACCACCGCCACGAGACAAATGGTGTAACTGGATTCGATGAGATCGGCAAAACTGGAATATGCAACGAAAATATATTTGTGAAATATTTTGTCCAAAGTATTGAAATCAATGTATTTTTAATAAATGTCGATATTTTTGCAGAAAAATATTAACGAACATTATTGCCTCTCTGTGAAGATTGATACAGCCACGAATCATTTCGTATCATTTGTCTCTCGTCGAATTTTGATCATCTATCGACTCCTTTTTAACTCTCATCAAGTTTACCCTGTTCGATACATTGAGTAAAAAATAAATAAATTGATGGAAAAGTATGAAAATAGATTTTTTACAACAAAATTGATTTTCTTTCGTACCCCACGATCTCGAACAGGCCACAGACGTGCTCGACCATCGTGAAGTACATGACGTCGTTCGAAATAAGAATCACAATTGTTATGATGGTCATGACGTACGAATGGGCGAGTAAATACCAGTAATATTTATCGACATTGACGCCATACTCTACTTCATAGAGAAAAATCTTTTTTCCAGACTCGTTTAGGGTCGCGAAGGTGTCCATTATGATCGGTATTGTTGGCATTAGGGTGTAGATGGTGGCGGCAAAATACATAAAAACTGTCAGAGACAAATCAAACGATATTCGACCCTTATGGATCTCCAAAACTTTCGCAATATAATTATCGAATATTTTTATATCGAATTATTCCAAGTGATGGACAAATTTATCGTTCGTACCATTTATGTTATTCAGTCAAAGAATTATCATTTTACCTGAATATGTTATCGTGATGAATTGTCCACGAGCTGCGTACTTATGGATTATCTCGATGTTCGGTGACTGACCGAGACGCTCCCAGTCCCAGGCTATCCGATTGAGCATCTCCTGCATCTGCAATCATCCGAGAGGGAAATCAACGAACGATGAAAATCACAATTTTATATCGCTTACGAAAAAAAACAAGCTCGCACCTTAGTATGATTGAGAGCTCCGTTGATCAATTGCGCCAAACTCACCGACATCACGAACATAGGAGGTAGACACTCCAGAACTGTGTCGCCGTCGTGCGCTCGAGCGACGCATATTAAACGTACTACCTTACGAATGATAAATATCAAGTATCAGCTAGGTACCTGATTATCATTAAATTATCTTTCTTCTTATTATTATTATTATTTTTATTTTTATTATTATTGTTATAATCGTCGCAAACTCTTCAAGATCAGCGATACCTCTGGAGTATAAATGCTTATTATTCAGAAGGATATGAGAAAAGGTAGGAGGCATCTTATGAAAAAAGATTGTTCGGGCCATATACCCAAGTACGATAGAAACATCTTGTTCAGCCTGTAATAAGGATGATCGAAAAAACTCCTCTTCGTCATCGTTCTCGTGGCTTGATTTTTGTCTTCGACTCTTCGTATGTCTACCGACTAGACTATCTTTCTCCGACCCTTCCCGTCTTCAGCCCTATCCGAAACGTTGAATTATTCAGAGCGATGGCTATGATCGCTGTAAAATTTTTGTCACGCTCTTCTCATCAAGCTCTCAACGTAGATTAAATATTTCACAAGTCGACGAATTAAATCATGATCGTACGATCTAATAACGGTTCAAATTGTCTAATTGCTCTTACTAGCCATGGCACAGTAACTTCACTCGTATTTTTTAAAATCTTCACAGTACTCGTCTGACTGTCCAAATTCAGAAGATTTGTCACCCAAAAGCTTCGCAGAGAGGAAATAAGCCTTCTCGAGAGGGAAAATGGGAAACTGCTTATTTTTTTCTGTTTCTTTGTTGCCCAGTCTCTCATGACTATACCTGTCTCGAATCGTCGGTAATTTAATAACGATCGCGGGTATGTGTGCTCGTGTAGATATCGAGCTTGCAAACTGTGTGGGGTAACAGAGACACGTGACATTACCAAAGGTGCGACATAAGTGCCAAATTGTCGTTCAATTTACCGAACGACGTACCTTGATAGCTGAAAGTGAGTGACATTTATTCACCCGGTTGTTGAAGCATACTACCATTATAACGAAACAATCGAGAGAACAAGGATTGCAACAGCACGCACATTCGACCGTCTTTCAACCATCGAGATCCATGCTTCGCCGTGGGACTTCTCACGAACGATCGACCAATGTGCGCACCTTTTTTTTCATTATCGCGAATTATTCATTTATTTAATGACAACAGAAAAATAATACGGCGACTCTCGAACAAAAGTTAATTCTCGATCGGAAAATTCTAAAATTTCGACGGAGCTTAATTTACACAGTTTCAAACTTCACATTATATTCATTAGTCGTGGGGATTTAAAAACACCAATTGTGTGTATGGTTCCTACGGTCGAATCAACGCATTGACGATAAGACAGTGAAATACGACATGGATGTCTGCATCACCTTGAAAAATTCAGGTTTTTATGAGATAATTTGACGATACTAAAAAATTATACGAAAAAAAATGCTCACCGAACTGTAATTTTCCATCGAGACTATGTAAATTTTACCAGCCGTAATCTGACACGGTCGTTGACTTCGCATCATCATCATCACTAGCAATTTTGCGGCTTTCGGCGACAAATCATGCCAATTTACTTGGTAGCTAAAAAGTAATAACGATTTATTAACGAGACAGTTCGAAAAAGCATTTTTTATAATTATGTTGGAATTCACGATTAATTTCTACTCACGCATAATCAAAAATAGAAAGACTGCAATCCATCAACTTTTGACCCGGTATACTATTGGAATACAGGTGAAATATTTGAGTGATGCAAAAAGTTCCGTATCTGATTACTAGTTCCGGCTCGGTGAGATGCATGATGGTCTAAAATTCCGTGAAACGTTGATATGACTAAACAAGATAACGAAATGCGGACTGTAAAATCTATAACGTTAATCGAAAAAGTAACATTTTCTATGAAAAATAAATCTTAATATTTGATTTCATTATTCTTATGCGTCTCCTCAATCTCTCATTGAACTCAATGATAGCGGATACCTGTACACCGGTGATGCTCAAAAGCAACAAGGCTATGCCTACCACCGCTATGAGGCAAATGGTATAACTCGATTCGATGAGATCAGCGAAACTGAAATGGCCAGAAAACAATTCATTCCTGAAATATTTTGTCCAAAAGTAATGGAATCAATTAATTGATATTTTTGCAAACAAATATTGACGAACAAAATTGCCTCTCTGTGCAGATCGACACAGCGACAAATCATCTGGTATCGTGGATCCGATGTTGAATCAGCATCGGCACTCAACTCCTTGTCCACTCTCATCAAGTTTACTCTGCTTGACACATGCATTGAAAGAAAAATTAATTGATTAAATATGAAAAATATAGATATATTTGTTTGCGAAAAAATTGATTTTTTTCTTTATTACCCCACAATTTCGAAGAGTGCACGGGCATGCTCGACCACCGTGAAGTACATGACGTCGTTCGAAATAACAACCACAACGGTTAAGCCCGTCGTGATATACGCGTGAAGGAGCAAATACCAGTACCATCTATCGGTATCGAAGCCGTACTGCGTTTCAAAGAGAAAAATGTCTTTGCTCGACTCGTTTTGAGCCGCCATGGTTTCCATTATGATCGGTATTGTTGGCATTAGGGTGTACAGAACGGCAGCAATATACAGAAAAGCTGTCAGAGATAGATCGAACGATATTCGAAACTTATTGTTATTTATACCTCTAAAAATTTCGCGATATAATTATCGAAAAATTGTATATCGAATAATTTCAAGTGATGGAAAAATTTATCGTTCGTACAATTTATATTTTTTAATCAATAAATAATTTTCTTACTTGTATATATTTTCGTGATGAACTGTCCATTAGCTGCGTACTTATGGATTATCTCGATGTTCGGTGACTGACCGAGACGCTCCCAGTCCGAGGATATTCGATTGATCATCTCATGTATCTGCAATGATCCGAGAGGAAAATCAACGAATGATGAAAATCACAATTTTTCAACGCTCAATGAAAAAAATGATATTATTCGAGAATCGACATTGCGAAAAACAAAACATGTTCGCACCTTTGTACGATTGAGAGATCCGTTGAATAATTGTACGAAACCCATTACTATCACCATCATAGGAGGTAGACACTCCATAACTGTATCAATGTCACGCGCTCGAGAGACGGATACTAGCCGTACTACCTTCCGAATGATAAAGATCGAGTATCAGTTAAATATCAAAACAATCCTTTTCTCTAATAATTACCACGTGAAACGTGCAATCACATAATGATAAAAAATGTGCGCCAGTGCAGTAAATTTCTTATTGAGTATTATTATTGTTGTAATTGTGGAAAACTGTTCAATATCGGCAATACCTCTGGAACGAAGATGCTCATTATAATAAAAAATACGAGGGAAGATAAGAGGAATCTCATGAACAAAGATTGTTCGGGCCATATACCACAGAACGCAAGAAACTGCTTGTTCAGCCTGTAATAAGGGTGATCAAAAAAGCTCTTCTCCGCCATCGTTTTCATGCTTCGATTTTTCTCTTTGACCCTTCAGATGTTTATCGGAGAATTTATCGTCTTCTTCTTCTTCTTCTTCTTCTTCTTCTTCTTCTTCTTCTTTTTCTTCTTTTCAACTCTTCCCGACAACTTTGATCGATATGAAATTCTTATCACGTTCGGCTCACGAAATTCTCATTATAGAATTTAAATTTCACAACTCGATGAATTCAATCATGATCGTACGATCTAATATCGATTCAAAATTTCTAATCGCTCTTACTAGCTATCGCACAGTAACTTCACTCGTAGTTTCAAAAACGTTCACCGTATTCGTCTGACTATCCACATTCAGTAGACTGATTTCTCAAAAGTTTCACAGAGAGGAAATAAGACTCCTCGAGAGCGAAAACGGGGAACTGCCTGCTTTTTCTATTTGTCTTTGTTGCCGAGTCTCTGATTACTATGCCTCCCTCAAATCGTCTGTAATTTAATAACGATCGCGAGTAGGTGTATTCGTAAGTGTGTCGAGCTTGCAAACTATTACGGGGTAACAGAGACACGTGACATTACCAAAGGTACGACATAAGTGCCAAATTGTCTTTCAATTTACCGAGCGACGTACGTTGATAGCTGAGAGTGGCGTTTATTCATCCGGTTGTTGAAGCAGGCTATCATTATATCGATACAGTCGAGAGGACAATGATTGCAATAGCACGCACATTCGACCGTCTTCCAAGGTACGAGATCCATTTTCCTCCATGGGACTTCTCGGTGACGCTCGCCGAATAAAAGTACTTTTTTCTCATGATAACGGATGCCATATTTCGCAATAGTTATTGTCCATTCCATTTATTCAATGATAGATTAAAAAAATTACGCTTTTTCACCCCTCTAAATCACGAAAATGGTGCCTGGAATCTTAAGAATTTTTTTTCTTAATCGACTACCGAAGCCGAGGGCTTATATTACTTAATAACGAAACAACTTCGCAATCGTGAGTATTGGAAAAATTTGTGTAAGCGTATTCACCGTGAAATCAACGTATGGACGTTAGAACAGTGAAATAGGACGTGGAGGTCTGCATCGCCTTGAAAATATCGAGGGTTTGTGAGAACATGTGCGACGATAAAAGTGACCCACGACTTGCGTGGGCACGGCCACGATAAAAAGATTGCTCACCGAGCTGTAATTCTCCATAGTGACGACGTAAATTTTGCCAGCAGTCAGCTGACACGGTCGTAAACTTCTCATCATAATCATGGGCTGTACTCGTTTTGCTCTTAGCGGCAGATCTTCCCAATCGGCTTCATAACTAGAAAAAAGAGAAGCAACGATCTTATCACTGATAAAATCGGTGAAATATTTTTATAATTTTTTCGTACACTGTTCAAATACAGATGACCCATTTGAGCGGCTGAAAACGTTCCGTGCCTGAACACTTCCCCGAACTCATCGAGTTGCATGACAGCCTGAAATTTCGCAACTTTACGATACAAAGATAATATACAACTTTTCACTTTTCACGCGTCCCTGCGCGACGTCTCCTGAACCTGATTCTTCGGAAAAATCTTCGAAAAAATTATTATCAATGCAGACTGTAAAAAAGTTTGAGCAGCCTCTCTGGCTGATCTAAAGAATTTTGTATACCTGAACACCAGTGAGGCTCAATATTAACACGGACACGCTTATCACTCCCATAAGGCAACCGCAATAGTCGTTTCGATGAGATCGGCAAAACTACGATCGGTAAATAAATCAATATAGTTGTCAAACAAAGTGGCAAAAAATTTGAAAATATTTTCAAAAAAATATCTTCGATATCTTTATGGAAAAGTATTCACGCACTTAATAGCTGCTCTGTGAAGATCGACGCAATGGCACATCATCTCGTATGCTTTGTCTCTCGAGGCATCGTCTTTCGCTATCGATTGCTTAAAGGGTATGCATAACCTTGGAGTTGAAAAATCAGGTCGATTTTCAATATTTTTTTATGACTCAGGTATTAGGATGGTGAGATCGAGTTTCCACATACAGTTAGTGCATAGTCTCGAAAAGTTACAGTTTTTTTTTCATTGCGAAATATACATAAACAACATAGCTATCGTTATTTAAACAAAGCACTGTAGTCGCCGCACGGCTCGGTCCCGTACATGATTCCGGCAGCTGGATTAATCCGAAATAAAAAATGGAAAAACCTACTTCGAGTAATATGATAAAGCTACAATGTAACCGGAAGATTTTCCATAATTTTGATAATTGCGAAAATGGCAACGTTTTGAAAAAAAATCGTTTTTCGACAGAAAATTGAAGCTTTAAACATTTCTTATTAACAAATGGAGGATCATATCAAAAAATCATCCGGTCACTCGACGGAATATATTATAAATTATGTCCACTCCAAATTTGAAGTACATCGAACTAATAGATTATGAGATATGATGTACGTCATGTCGCAAAATATAGTTTCGAGATAAACGCGAAAGAAAAAAACATACAAAATCCACTTTTTTCGTATATAGTTTTCGTAGAAATTTGTGGGTCTGCTCAATATCTTTGGGGATTCTTCAATATCACAATTATTTTTTGTACTTTCAATCTGCGATTCCTGCGTCATATAACAATCCTTCTTTTTCCTTAGGCTCTAGCGCTCCGCGGAACGCTAGAGCCTAAGCCGTAGATGACGAATGCGTAACGAAACGTTCCGCGACCTGCTTCACTAAAGTCGTAAGAACTCGGCCAATTGTTGGAATTTTCACAAAATCTTTATGCCAAATAAAAGTTGAGACGCTAGGCAATGAGAAAGTGAAATAATCCAAAAATCGATTTTTTCAAATTCCAAGGTTATGCATACCCCTTAACCAATTTCAAGTTTACTCTGCTCGAGACATTTGATGTGAAAAAAAATAAATCCATCGAAAAATACATGATAAATACACGCATTTTTGTTTAATACGAAAATTCGTTTCTTTTTCATACCCTACGATCTCGAAGAGGGCACAGGCGTGATCGACCATCGCAAAGAACATGACGTCATTAGAAATAATGATACCGACGACCGCAGCACTGGTGACATACATGTGAGTGAGTATCGTCCAGTAATATTTTTCGGAATCCATCGGATAAACGGCTTGATAAAGAAAGGCCCTTTTTCTCGTCTCGTTAAGAGGCGCGACGATATCCAATATTATCGGTAATATCAGTATAACGAGATAGCACGTGGTGGCAAAATACATCATGACTGAAAAAGCGACGGATCGAGAAGCGATTCGGGAGACGCTTCGCTTTATTTTCACAAAGAATTCATCAAATAATTTGATCTCACTCGAATATGTTTTCGTCATGAAACACGCGTGAGCTGCGTATTTGTGAATTATTTCCATGTTCGAGGATGGACCGAAACGCTTCCAGTCCGAGGTTATTCAATCGAGTAACAGGATGAACTGAAAACAATTGAAAATTTTCTCAATTCGTTATTATTTGGTGAAAACGATTTTGATGAGAAAAGAAATGAATAAAGTGAATAGTAACGTTTTACCTTACGACGATTGACGCATCCGTTTACTAATTGCACGAAAGCCACTCCCCTCGTGAATATCGGCGCGAGAGTTTATTTGTCGACGTTGTTTACTTTAAACGCTCTCGACGGATTAACCAACTTGGCAATGACAAAGTCAAATCAATTATTATTTATTGTTCGTAATGAATGTGCGTAATAAAATGAAAAGAGCAACGATTTAAAAATGTTACTTTACTTTTGGGACCAATGAATAACTTTTTCAAAAATTATACCTCAGGAATTGTGACGGTCATTAAGAAAGCCCATATTAAAACAGGCATGGCGCAGCATACGATCAGAGGTTGTTCGGGCCATATTCCCATGTTCGAGAGAAATATTTTGTTCCACTTGTAATACGGACGATTGAAGAAGCTCTTCTTCTTCATCATTGCATTGATGATTTCAAATGCACGATTCTATTCGAAATTTGGAAAAACTCAAATATCAAGAAACGAGTACGTCGCTCGGTTTCTTCTACGACTTTTCGAATATTCGAGATTTGTTTTCAATTTTCTCCTCAAGCGTAAATGCGTCGCGGTAAAAGCTCTTACTTTTACTTCGACGTGGTTGATCAGGATCCGGCAAGCGAAATGAGATAAGTTCGACGCGTTAATATTCGAACGACGAGTCTTGTTGCATTTTCTAAGAATAATTCAGAGAAAGCTAGCACAATGTACGCGACTTTCAAAAGCGACGATCAAAATTGGAAACATTTGCTACTTCACAGAGAGGAGATAAGCCTTCTCGAGAGCGAAAAGGGGCAACTGCTTATTTTTTTCTGTTTCTTTTTTGCCGAGTCTCTCATTATTTTGCCTCCCTCGAACCGTCGATAAGTGTCGAGTCGTGCAAGTAAGTGTCGAGCTTGCACATTATTGCGGGGTAACTGAGCCACGTGACATTACCAAAAGTGCCACATAAGTGCTCAATTGTCGTTCAATTTACCGAGCGACGTACTTTGATAGCCGAAAGTGAGTGGCGTTTATTCACCCGGTTGTCGAAGCACACTATCATTTTAACGATTCAATTGAGAGCACAAGAGTTGAACTTCTCACGGACGATCGACCAATGTACGTACCTTTTTTTATCTTTGTTATGAATCATTCATTTATTCAATGACAAGATACAAATAATACGGCGAATCTCGAACAAAATTTAATGCGCGATCGGAAAATTCCAAAATTTCGCCAGCGCTTAACTTACACAGTTTAAAACTTCACATTAAAGTTTCATATCCGTGGGGATTTAAAAACAAGTTGTTGTCTGTACGTTCCTACGGTCGAATCAACGCATTGACGATAAGACAGTGAAATACGACATGGACGTCTGCATCGCCTTGAAAAATCGAGGATTTTATGAGATAAGTTGACGATCCTGTGAAATCATACGATAAAAAAATGCTCACCGAACTGTAATTTTCCATCGAAACTATGTAAACTTTACCAGCCGTAATGTAACACGGTCGTTTACTTCGCAGCATCATCATCACTAGTAATTTTGCGGCTTTCGGCGACAAATCTTCCCAATTTACTTGGTAGCTAAAAAATAATAATGATTTATTAACGAGGCGGTTGGAAAAGTAATGTTTTATAATTATGTTGGCATTCACGATTAATCTCGACTCACGCATGATCAAAAACAGAAAGACTGTAATCCATCAACTTTTGACCCGGTATACTGTTGAAATACAGGTGAAATATTTGAGCGATCGAAAAACTTCCGAATCTGATCATAAGTTCCGGCTCGTTGGGATGCATGATGGTCTAAAATTCCACGAAACGTTGGTATAACTAAGCAAGATAACGAAATGCCTGTGAAATCTATAACGTTAATCGAAAAAACTATATTTTTTACTAAAAATAAATCGTAATATTTAATTTCATTATTATTATTGTCGTGTCCTCAATTTCTCATTGAACTCAATGATAGCGGATACCTGTACACCGGTGATGCTCAAAATAAACAAGGACATGCCTACCACCGCTATGAAGCAAATGGTATAACTCGATTCGATGAGATCGGCAAAACTGAAATGGTCAAAAAAATTCATTCCTGAAATATCGTGTCCAAAAGTAATGGAATCAATTATTTTGATATTATTGCAAACAAATATTGACGAACAAAATTGCCTCTCTGTGAAGATCGATACATCGACAAATCATCTGGTATCCTCGATCCGATGTCGAATCTTCATTGGCACTCAACTCCCTGTTCACTCTCATCAAGTTTACTCTGCTTGACACATGCATTGAAAAAAAATGAATGGATTGAATATAAAAAATATAGGTATATTTATTTACATAAAAATTAATTTTTTTCTTTGTTACCCCACAATTTCGAAGAGTCCACAGGCATGCTCGACCATCGTGAAGTACATGACGTCGTTCGAAATAAGAACCACAATGGTTAAGGCTGTCGTGACATACGCGTGAACGAGTAAATACCAGTACCATTTATCGGTATCGATGCCGTACTCCGTTTCAAAGAGAAAAATGTCTTTGCTCGTCTCGTTTGTAGCCGCAAGGGTTTCCATTATGATCGGTATTGTTGGCATTAGGGAGTACAACGTGGCGGCAATATACATCCAAACTGTCGGAGACAGATCGAACGATATTCGGAACTTATCGATCTCCAAAAATTTCGGGATATAATTATCAAAATTTGTATATCGAATTATTCCAAGTAGGGCATGCAAACCGTAATACCGGGATCCCGGATGAATTTTACCGGTATTACAATCCTGGTATTGGCGACTCTAATACCGGAATACCGGTATTGAACAAAATCCTATTTTTATGTACTCCCATAAATTTTACATTTTTTTTGTCTCTATAGTACAGGCAAATAGGGATCCAGTTACTCTTGTCGATTCTGCATTGTTTCCCAACCGCAATTTTTTTTGATAGATAGGTTCAGTATGACGTACTGAATGTAAATCCACAAAATGCCCCCAAAATGGCGGAGCGGAAGTGCCGCCATTTTGCCAAAAACCGTTTCGGCCTATATCTCCGTAACCGTGCACTTGAGGCCAAAACTGCTAATAACCTTTATTATATATAATGAAATTTCCTATCTCTTTTCTTAAATAATTTTTTTTGTATCACTTACCGTTTACGACTTATATGACTATTACTGTTCGTTTTCTGACTTTTTCTTTTTTATTGACCGATATCTCTTCTAATAATTGTTTAAACAAAAAACTGCTAATAATCAAACTTTTAAAGCGACAAATTTTCTACAACTTTTACTTTGAACTTTTTTTTCTAAAATTAATATTTTTGAAGTTATACCGCGTTAAATGTTCGCGTTCGCGTCCGCGTTCAACGCAGCTACCGGGTGCAAGGTTAATAAAAATAAAGTATGCATAGTGTAACGATGAAAATTCAATAAATATGTGAAAAATATGCATGCTAGTGACATAATCAGCAATAAATAATTTGTCTTCTTACCTGCACAAAACAGCAACTACCTGTTGAAATATTTGTTATATTTATATCTTATTTTATACAATTGAATAGTACTTTACCTCGAATCGCTCCTCGATTATTATCAAATAATTAATAATATACTGATGGCATAATGAAACAAACAAATAAGAAAACGGGAAATTTATTTAAAAATAGATAGGAAATTTATTTTCAAATAGATACAACTGAAAGTGAATCACGCATATTCTTCTATTCTCGTGCGTTTCGCGGGCGGTGAAGATTCTAATGTTTCCTCCACTTTCTCTTCGTCATCTTCTTTGGTGGCATATAGAGATCGTAACGCCTCCATTAATTTTTCATCGAGGTGATCGGCGGAGTTTTCGTCTTCATCGATGTCGCAGAATTCATTATTGTTGACTATTATACCTTCAAAAATATTAATTTTAGAAAAAAGTTCAAAGTATTGCTGATTATGTCACTAGCATGCATATTTTTCACGTATTTATTGAATTTTCATCGTTACACTATGCATACTTTATTTTTATTAACCTTGCACCCGGTAGCTGCGTTGAACGCGGACGCGAACGCGAACCTTTAACGCGGTATAACTTCAAAAATATTAATTTTAGAAAAAAAAGTTCAAAGTAAAAGTTGTAGAAAATTTGTCGCTTTAAAAGTTTGATTATTAGCAGTTTTTTGTTTAAACAATTATTAGAAGAGATATCGGTCAATAAAAAAGAAAAAGTCAGAAAACGAACAGTAATAGTCATATAAGTCGTAAACGGTAAGTGATACAAAACAAATTATTTAACAAAAGAGATAGGAAATTTCATTATATATAATAAAGGTTATTAGCAGTTTTGGCCTCAAGTGCACGGTTACGGAGATATAGGCCGAAACGGTTTTTGGCAAAATGTCGGCACTTCCGCTCCGCCATTTTGGGGGCATTTTGTGGATTTACATTCAGTACGTCATACTGAACCTATCTATCAAAAAAAATTGTGGTTGGGAAAAAATGCAGGAAGAAATGTACTATTTGCCTGTACTACTACGAGTGTATTGTAGTGACATTGGCGCTATGCCATGTTGCCAGCACGCCGCCACTCTCGCTCGTACGCTGTTTACGGCTACCGCGTGCGTCTGACCCCGGCCATAAGTACCAAACAGTTGCAGTCAATCGCGCTTTGAACAATATTGAGTGAGTTTGATCTTTGTTTAATTTTATCTATACTTACTACTATAATAAAGAGGAAGTGTAAGAGAGTTTGGGAATTTTTTGGGGGTAGGCTCTCCCAAACTACGAAACACATTTCGATAAACGTTAATACAGACATAGCTTTCTACACGAAGATGCTCACAGGGTACTTTTATCCCGCTATTTTAACAGGGCAACGTTCAAAAAATTAATACTTTAATGTTTATCGAGTTTCCAATATCGCCAATCATTTCATCCAATCGCGTCTTACCTTAAACCTTACGATGCAATGATCACGATGATCGATGGTTTGTTAATACAGTTTTAATAACAAACCAACGCGATATCGTTGTTTGACGTCTTAAAAAAGAGAAATCTCTCCCTCACGATTTGGAAATTTACTTTAAAGGGCTGACATAATTTAATTTTGTTGTTTTTGTATGTTGTTGCTTATATATTTTTTTTTATTTTCATTAATTATAAGTAGATTTTGTTCGTTCATTTAACCTCGGTCGGTTTTTGTTATTCTATGTGTATGTATGCCTTTCCGGTTTTCCTATTCTTTATTTGATAAGGAATTAATAAACCACTACCCACCCAGCCACGTTTTGAAAAACCGGTATTAATTTCGGGATCCCGGTATTAGACGCCGAAATATATACCGAAACCCAATACCGGTATTGAGATTCATCCGGTATTGCATGCCCTAATTCCAAGCGATGGAAAAATTTATCGTTCGTACAATTTATGTTTTTGATTCAATAAATTATTTTTTTACTTGAATATGTTTTCGTGATGAAATGTCCACGGGCTGCGTACTTATGGATTATCTCAATGTTCGGTGACTGGCCAAGACGGTCCCAGTCCCAGGCTATTCGATCGAGCATCTCATGCATCTACAATGATCCGAGAGGAAAATCAACGACCGATGAAAATCACATTTTTGCATCGCTCGATGAAAATAATAATAATATTATTCGAGAATCGACATTACGAAAAACAAAACATGTTCGCACCTTTGTACGATTGAGAGATCCGTTGAATAATTGTGTGAAACTAACTACCATCACGATCATCGGAGATATACACTCCAGAAATGTATCAACGTCATGCGCTCGACAGACGGATATTAGACGTACTCCCTTACGAATGATAAAGATCGAGTATCAGTAAAATATCGAAGCAATCCTTTTCTCTAATAATTACCACGTGAACCGTGTGATCACATAATGAACAAAAAAACGTGTGCCAGTACAGTTACAGTATTATTATCATTATTGTAATTGTCGAAAACTCGTCAATATCGGCAATACCTCTGGAATGAAGATGCTTATTATACAAAGCCATACGAGGAAAGGTAAGAGGCATCTCATGAACAAAGATTGTTCGGGCCATGTACCCAAGTACGAAAGAAACATCTTGTTCAGCCTGTAATAAGGATGATCAAAAAAGCTCTTCTCCGCCATCGTTTTCATGCTTCGATTTTTCTCTTCGATCCTCCAGATGTTTATCGGAGAAATTATCGCCTTCTTCTTCTTTTCAACCCTTCCCGATAACTTTGATCGATGTGAAATTCTTATCACGTTCGTCTCACGAAATTCTCATTATAGAGTTAAAATTTCACAACTTGATGAATTCAATCATGATCGTACGATCTAATATTGATTCAAATTTTTTAAATCGCTTTTACTAGCGATCGCACAGTAACTTGACTCGTAGTTTTGAAAATGTTCACGGTATTCGTCTGACTATCCAAATTCAGAAGATTGGTTTCCCAAAAGTTTCACAGAGAGGAAATAAGACTCCTCGAGAGCGAATACCGCGAACTGCCTGCTTTTTCTATTTCTTTGCCGCCGAATCTCTTATTACTATGCCTTCCACAGTTCGTCCGTAATGTAACCACGATCACGAGTAGGTGTGTTCGCGGAAGTGTCGAGCTTGCATACTGTTGCGGGGTAACAGAGACACGTGACATTACCAAAAGTACCACATAAGTACTAAATTGTCGTTCAATTTACCGAGCGACGTAGTTTGATAGCTGAAAGTGAGTGACGTTTATTCATCCGGTTGTTGAAACACGCCATCATTAGATCGATACAGTTGAGAGGACAAGGGTTGCAACAGCACGCACATTCGACCGGCTTCCAAACTACGAGATCCATGCTCCACCGGGGGACTTCTCACCGACGCTCGACGAATGTAAGTACTTTTTTTCTCATGATAACGGATGCAATATTTCGCAACAGTTATTGTCCATTCTATTTATTCAATGATACATTAAAAATAGTACGCTTTTTTTCATATCTCTAAATCGTGAAAAAGGTGCCTGCGTTCTTAGGGATGTTTTTTTTTAAATCGACTACCGAAGCCTTAGTGAGGGCTTATATTACTTAATAACGAAACTACTTCGCAATCGTGAGTATAAGAAAAATTTGCGTGTACGTATTCACGGTAAAATCAACGCATGGACGTTAGAACAGTGAAATAGGACATGGAGGTCTGCATCACCTTGAAAAAAACGAGGGTTTATGAGAACATGTGCGACCATGGCCACGATAAAAAGATTGCTCACCGAGCTGTAATTCTCCATAGTGACGACGTAAATTTTGCCAGCAGTCAGCTGACACGGTCGTAAACTTCTCATCATAATCATGAGCTGTAATCGTCTTGATCTCGGCGGCAGATCTTCCCAATCGCCTTCGTAACTAGAAAAAAGAAAAGCAACGATCTTATTACCTATGAAATCGGTGAAATATTTTTATAATTTTTTCGTATCGACGAGTCGAACAATTATTGACCCACGCGTAATTAAATACGGACAGGCTGTAATCCATCAAGGTCTGACCCGGCACACTGTTGAAATACAGGTGACCTATTTGAGCGGCTGAAAATGTTCCGTGCCTTAACACTTCGCCGATCTCATCGAGATGCATGACAGCCTGAAATTTTGCAACGTTACGATACAAAAATAATACACTATTTTTCACTTTTTACGCTTCCCTGTGTGACCTCTCCTGAACCCGATACTTCGGAAAAATCATCGTAAAATTTATTATCAATGCAGACTGTAAACAAGTTTGAACAGCCTCTCGCTGATCTACATAATTTTGTATACCTGTACACCAGTGAAGCTCAATGTCAACACGGACAAGCTTATCACTCCCATAAGGCAACCGCAATAAGTCGTTTCGATGAGATCGGCAAAGCTACGATCGATAAATAAATCAATATATTTGTCAAACAAATTAGCAAAAAATTTGAAAATATTTTCAAAAAAATATCTTCGATATCTTTATGGAAAAATATTCACGCACTTAATAGCTGCTCTGTGAAGATCGACGCAATGGCACATCATCTCGTATGCTTTGTCTCTCGAGGCATCGTCTTTCGCTATCGATTGCTTAACCAATTTCAAGTTTACTCTGCTCGAGACATTTAATGAAAAAAAAAAATCAATCCATCGAATAACACATGATAAATACGTGCATTTTTGTTTAATACGAAAATTCGTTTCTTTCTCATACCCTACGATCTCGAAGAGGGCACAGGCGTGATAGACCATCGCGAAGAACATGACGTCATGAGAAATAATGATACCGATGACAGCGACAGTGGTGACGTACGTGTGAGTGAATATCGTCCAGTAATATTTTTCAGCATCCATTGGATAAACGCCTTGATAAAGAAAGGCCCTTTTTCTCGTCGCGTTAAGAGGCGCGACGATATCCAATATTATCGGTAATATCGGTATAACGAGATAGCACGTGGTGGCAAAATACATCATGACTGAGAAAGCGACGGATCGAGAAGCGATTGGGGAGATGCTTCGCTTTATTTTCACAAATAATTCATCAAGTAATTTTATCTCATTCGAATACGTTTCCGTCGTGGAACACGCGTGAGCAGCGTGTTTGTGAATTA
This sequence comes from Netelia inedita, assembly GCA_964017225.1. Lineage (NCBI taxonomy): Eukaryota > Metazoa > Arthropoda > Insecta > Hymenoptera > Ichneumonidae > Netelia > Netelia inedita. Next base: position 2,143,439 of record OZ024920.1, on the reverse strand, counting down.
TTCCGAAGTTATCCGATCGAGTAACAGAGTAAACTGAAAACAATTGAAAATTTTCTCAATTCGTTATTATTTGGTGAAAACGATTTTGATGAGAAAAGAAATGAATAAAGTGAATAGTAACGTTTTACCTTACGACGATTGACGCATCCGTTTACTAATTGCACGAAAGCCACTCCCCTCGTGAATATCGGCGCGAGAGTTTATTTGTCGACGTTGTTTATTTTAAACGCTCTCGACGGATTAACCAACTTGGCAATGACAAAGTCAAATCAATTATTATTTATTGTTCGTAATGAATGTGCGTAATAAAATGAAAAGAGCAACGATTTAAAAGTGTTACTTTACTTTTGGGACCAATCAATAACTTTTTCAAAAATTATACCTCAGGAATTGTGACGGTCATTAAGAAAGCCCATATTAAAACAGGCATGGCGCAGCATACGATCAGAGGTTGTTCGGGCCATATTCCCATGTTCGAGAGAAATATTTTGTTCCACTTGTAATACGGACGATTGAAGAAGCTCTTCTTCTTCGTCATTGCATTGATGATTTCAAATGCACGATTCTATTCGAAATTTAGAAAATCTCAAATATCAAGAAACGAGTACGTCGCTCGGTTTCTTCTACGTCCCAAGTAAGAATTCTGCCAGGGCTTAGACTAGGTCCCGATTATTTTTCCCTCACTTTACAAAGGCCCTAACAGGGCACCTGACCAGGTCCCTTGAAGGCCGGTCACACTTTGTCAGTGAGGACCTAAAGAGGCCTATAAATCAGGGCCCGGCTGGTTGCCTCAACAGAACCCTGCCAGAACCGAATCGAAGCCGTGAAAGCAACCCTATTAGTGCCCTATAATTACCAGCTTTATTAGTGGATACATATCAGTTTGTAAAAATCCTTGCGACAAGGATGTGCAAATAAAACTACCAAATAATAATAATAATAGTGGATACATATCAAGCGAGATGTTTTGCAATAATGATAACAATTTTCTTCGGGTAAAGGGTTATTTATTACTATCCACCCGGCCCGGCTTCGCCCGGGTGTAATTTATAAGTAAAAATGGTGAAAAATGTAAAGTTAGTGCCTTTGTTTATAGAATTCCTCTATAATCAATGTTTGCATCTAAATTTTCGTTACACATCCATAGATTGATAATGAGTTAAATTATCGGTCAGCTTGCCGCTTTATAATGCCAGCGGGCGACGACTACGTGTGCGAGAAAGCGCTCGGCCATGCGCCGCCCATCGGCCGCTGGCGGAACTACATACTCGTCGCGCGGTGAGCACATACAACAACCAAACGGTGTTGTACGTAGGTATATGTGCTGTCATTCCTGCACGCATGAATATTATTTTTAAAAAAACTATTTTTATATTGTGAAATTTATTTTCCAAACATTCTAAATATTTATAGAATGCAAATTTTACTACAGATAATTTGAGAATTTTACTACAGATAATAATATTCATAATAGAATACAAATTATCTATAGTAAAATTTCTATTCTATAAACATTGAGAATATTTGGAAAATAAATTTCACAATATAAAAATAGTTTTTTTTAATAATATTCATGCGTGCAGGTAAAATTAACGCTTAAAAAGCTTAAATTAACTTTATATGTACATCACATCTATGGAAAATAAGTATAAAAACTAGACATTGGTGTAAATAACTTTGCAAATATTGTATGCTCTGTAATAACTACTGCCCTGATGAATCCCGATTAGGCCCTTTATCATTTACCTCGCTACGACCTTTTTTGAATAAATAAGCCAACCCTGTTATTTCCCTGTCGGGGCCTAGTCGGATTGTGTTGTGGAAATCCCTAGTAGGGAATCCATATTCAAACCCTTTTGGGCCCCGATCGTTTTCAGGGCTGCCCTACTAATTTCTTTCACGGGGTCTTTTCGAATATTCGAGATTTGTTTTCAATTTTCTCCCCAAGCGTAAATGCGTCGCGGTAAAAGCTCTTACTTTTACTTCGACGTGGTTGATCAGGATCCGGCAAGCGAAATGAGATAAGTTCGACGCGTTAATATTCGAACGACGAGTCTTGTTGCATTTTCTAAGAATAATTCAGAGAAAGCTAGCACAATGTACGCGACTTTCAAAAGCGACGATCAAAATTGGAAACATTTGCTACTTCACAGAGAGGAGATAAGCCTTCTCGAGAGCGAAAAGGGGCAACTGCTTACTTTTTTCTGTTTCTTTGTTGCCGAGTCTCTCATTATTTTGCCTCCCTCGAACCGTCGATAAGTGTCGAGTCGTGCAAGTAAGTGTCGAGCTTGCACATTATTGCGGGGTAACAGAGCCACGTGACATTACCAAAAGTGCCACATAAGTGCTCAATTGTCGTTCAATTTACCGAGCGACGTACTTTGATAGCCGAAAGTGAGTGACGTTTATTCACCCGGTTGTCGAAGCACACTATCATTTTAACGATTCAATTGAGAGCACAAGAGTTGAACTTCTCACGGACGATCGACCAATGTACGTACCTTTTTTTATCTTTGTTATGAATCATTCATTTATTCAATGACAAGATACAAATAATACGGCGAATCTCGAACAAAATTTAATGCGCGATCGGAAAATTCTAAAATTTCGCCAGCGCTTAACTTACACAGTTTAAAACTTCACATTAAAGTTTCATATCCGTGGGGATTTAAAAAGAAGTTGTTGTCTGTACGTTCCTACGGTCGAATCAACGCATTGACGATAAGACAGTGAAATACGACATGGACGTCTGCATCGCCTTGAAAAATCGAGGATTTTATGAGATAAGTTGACGATCCTGTGAAATCATACGATAAAAAAATGCTCACCGAACTGTAATTTTCCATCGAAACTATGTAAACTTTACCAGCCGTAATGTAACACGGTCGTTTACTTCGCAGCATCATCATCACTAGTAATTTTGCGGCTTTCGGCGACAAATCTTCCCAATTTACTTGGTAGCTAAAAAATAATAATGATTTATTAACGAGGCGGTTGGAAAAATAATTTTTTATAATTATGTTGGCATTCACGATTAATCTCGACTCACGCATAATCAAAAACAGAAAGACTGTAATCCATCAACTTTTGACCCGGTATACTGTTGAAATACAGGTGAAATATTTGAGCGATCGAAAAACTTCCGAATCTGATCATAAGTTCCGGCTCGTTGGGATGCATGATGGTCTAAAATTCCATGAAACGTTGGTATAACTAAGTAAGATAACGAAATGCCTGTGAAATCTATAACGTTAATCGAAAAAACTATATTTTTTACTAAAAATAAATCGTAATATTTAATTTCATTATTATTATTCGTGTCCTCAATTTCTCATTGAACTCAATGATAGCGGATACCTGTACACCGGTGATGCTCAAATTAAACAAGGCCATGCCTACCACCGCAATGAGGCAAATGGTATAACTCGATTCGATGAGATCGGCAAAACTGAAATGGCCAAAAAAATTCATTCCTGAAATATTGTGTCCAAAAGTAATGGAATCAATTATTTTGATATCATTGCAAACAAATATTGACGAACAAAATTGCCTCTCTGTGAAGATCGATACATCGACAAATCATCTGGTATCCTCGATCCGATGTCGAATCTTCATTGGCACTCAACTCCGTGTTCACTCTCATCAAGTTTACTCTGCTTGACACATGCATTGAAAAAAAAATGAATGGATTGAATATAAAAAATATAGGTATATTTATTTACATAAAAAATAATGTTTTCCTTTGTTACCCCACAATTTCGAAGAGTCCACAGGCATGCTCGACCATCGTGAAGTACATGACGTCGTTCGAAATAAGAACCACAATGGTTAAGGCTGTCGTGACATACGCGTGAACGAGTAAATACCAGTACCATTTATCGGTATCGATGCCGTACTCCGTTTCAAAGAGAAAAATGTCTTTGCTCGTCTCGTTTGTAGCCGCAAAGGTTTCCATTATGATCGGTATTGTTGGCATTAGGGAGTACAACGTGGCGGCAATATACATCCAAGCTGTCAGAGATAGATCAAACGATGTTCGACACTTATCGATCTCCAAACATTTCAGGATATAATTATCAAAATTTGTATATCGAATTATTCCAAGTAGGGCATGCAAACCGTAATACCGGGATCCCGGATGAATTTTACCGGTATTACAATCCTGGTATTGGCGACTCTAATACCGGAATACCGGTATTGAACAAAATCCTATTTTTATGTACTCCCATAATTTTTGCATTTTTTTGTCTCTACGCGTGTATTGTAGTGACATTGGCGCTATACCATGTTGCCAGCACGCCGCCACTCTCGCTCGTACGCTGTTTACGGCTACCGCGTGCGACTGACCCCGGCCATAAGTACCAAACAGTTGCAGTCAATCGCGCTTTGAACAATATTGAGTGAGTTTGATCTTTGTTTAATTTTATCTATACCTACTACTATAATAAAGAGGAAGTGTAAGAGAGTTTGGGAATTTTTTGGGGGTAGGCTCTCCCAAACTACGAAACACATTTCGATAAACGTTAATACAGACATAGCTTTCTACACGAAGATGCTCACAGGGTACTTTTATCCCGCTATTTTAACAGGGCAACGTTCAAAAAATTAATACTTTTATGTTTATCGAGTTTCCAATATCGCCAATCATTTCATCCAATCGCGTCTTACCTTAAACCTTACGATGCAATAATCACGATGATCGATGGTTTGTTAATACAGTTTTAATAACAAACCAACGCGATATCGTTGTTTGACGTCTTAAAAAAGAGAAATCTCTCCCTCACGATTTGGAAATTTACTTTAAAGGGCTGACATAATTTAATTTTGTTGTTTTTGTATGTTGTTGCTTATATATTTTTTTTTAATTTCATTAATTATAAGTAGATTTTGTTCGTTCATTTAACCTCGGTCGGTTTTTGTTATTCTATGTGTATGTATGCCTTTCCGGTTTTCCTATTCTTTATTTGATAAGGAATTAATAAACCACTACACACCCAGCCACGTTTTAGAAAACCGGTATTAATATCGGGATCCCGGTATTAGACGCCGAAATATATACCGAAACCCAATACCGGTATTGAGATTCATCCGGTATTGCATGCCCTAATTCCAAGCGATGGAAAAATTTATCGTTCGTACAATTTATGTTTTTGATTCAATAAATTATTTTTTTACTTGAATATGTTTTCGTGATGAAATGTCCACGGGCTGCGTACTTATGGATTATCTCAATGTTCGGTGACTGACCAAGACGGTCCCAGTCCCAGGCTATTCGATTGAGCATCTCATGCATCTACAATGATCCGAGAGGAAAATCAACGACCGATGAAAATCACATTTTTGCATCGCTCGATGAAAATAATAATAATATTATTCGAGAATCGACATTACGAAAAACAAAACATGTTCGCACCTTTGTACGATTGAGAGATCCGTTGAATAATTGTGCGAGACTAACTACCATCACGATCATCGGAGATATACACTCCAGAAATGTATCAACGTCATGCGCTCGACAGACGGATATTAGACGTACTCCCTTACGAATGATAAAGATCGAGTATCAGTAAAATATCGAAGCAATCCTTTTCTCTAATAATTACCACGTGAACCGTGTGATCACATAATGAACAAAAAAACGTGTGCCAGTACAGTTACAGTATTATTATCATTATTGTAATTGTCGAAAACTCGTAAATAACGGCAATACCTCTGGAATGAAGATGCTTATTATACAAAGCCATACGAGGAAAGGTAAGAGGCATCTCATGAACAAAGATTGTTCGGGCCATGTACCCAAGTACGAAAGAAACATCTTGTTCAGCCTGTAATAAGGATGATCAAAAAAGCTCTTCTCCGCCATCGTTTTCATGCTTCGATTTTTCTCTTCGATCCTCCAGATGTTTATCGGAGAATTTATCGCCTTCTTCTTCTTTTCAACCCTTCCCGATAACTTTGATCGATGTGAAATTCTTATCACGTTCGTCTCACGAAATTCTCATTATAGAGTTAAAATTTCACAACTTGATGAATTCAATCATGATCGTACGATCTAATATTGATTCAAATTTTTTAAATCGCTTTTACTAGCGATCGCACAGTAACTTGACTCGTAGTTTTGAAAATGTTCACGGTATTCGTCTGAATATCCAAATTCAGAAGATTGGTTTCCCAAAAGTTTCACAGAGAGGAAATAAGACTCCTCGAGAGCGAATACCGCGAACTGCCTGCTTTTTCTATTTCTTTGCCGCCGAATCTCTCATTACTATGCCTTCCACAGTTCGTCCGTAATGTAACCACGATCACGAGTAGATGTGTTCGCGGAAGTGTCGAGCTTGCATACTGTTGCGGGGTAACAGAGACACGTGACATTACCGAAAGTACCACATAAGTACTAAATTGTCGTTCAATTTACCGAGCGACGTAGTTTGATAGCTGAAAGTGAGTGACGTTTATTCACCCGGTTGTTGAAACACGCCATCATTAGATCGATACAGTTGAGAGGACAAGGGTTGCAACAGCACGCACATTCGACTGGCTTCCAAGCTACGAGATCCATGCTCCACCGGGGGACTTCTCACCGACGCTCGACGAATGTAAGTACTTTTTTTCTCATGATAACGGATGCAATATTTCGCAACAGTTATTGTCCATTCTATTTATTCAATGATACATTAAAAATAGTACGCTTTTTTTCATCTCTCTAAATCGTGAAAAAGGTGCCTGCGTTCTTAGGGATGTTTTTTTTTAAATCGACTACCGAAGCCTTAGTGAGGGCTTATATTATTTAATAACGAAACTACTTCGCAATCGTGAGTATAAGAAAAATTTGCGTGTACGTATTCACGGTGAAATCAACGCATGGACGTTAGAACAGTGAAATAGGACATGGAGGTCTGCATCACCTTGAAAAAAAAACGAGGGTTTATGAGAACATGTGCGACCACGGCCACGATAAAAAGATTGCTCACCGAGCTGTAATTCTCCATAGTGACGACGTAAATTTTGCCAGCAGTCAGCTGACACGGTCGTAAACTTCTCATCATAATCATGAGCTGTAATCGTCTTGATCTCGGCGGCAGATCTTCCCAATCGGATTCGTAACTAGAAAAAGAAAAGCAACGATCTTATCAACTATGAAATCGGTGAAATATTTTTATAATTTTTTCGTATCCACGAGTCGAACAATTATTGACCCACGCGTAATTAAATACGGACAGGCTGTAATCCATCAATTTCTGACCCGGCACACTGTTGAAATACAGGTGACCTATTTGAGCGGCTGAAAATGTTCCGTGCCTTAACACTTCGCCGATCTCATCGAGATGCATGACAGCCTGAAATTTCGCAACGTTACGATACAAAAATAATACACAACTTTTCACTCTTCACACTTCCCTGTGTGACCTGTCCTGAACACGATTCTTCGGAAAAATCTTCGTAAAATTCATTATCAATGCAGACTGTAAAAAAGTTTAAACAGCCTCTCGCTGATCTAAATAATTTTGTATACCTGTACACCAGTGAGGCTCAATGTTAACACAGACAAGCTTATCACTCCCATAAGGCAACCGCAATAAGTCGTTTCGATGAGATCGGCAAAGCTACGATCGATAAATAAATCAATATATTTGTCAAACAAATTAGCAAAAAATTTGAAAATATTTTCAAAAAAATATATTTGATATCTTTAGGGGAAAATATTCACGCACTTAATAGCCTCTCTGTGAAGATCGACGCAATCACACATCATCTCGTATGCTTCGTCTCTCGACGGATCGGCTTTCGATATCGATTTCTTAACCAATTTCAAGTTTACTCTGCTCGAGATATTTGATGGAAAAAAATCAATTTCCCGAATAATACATAAGAAAAACATGCATTTTTCTAAATACGAAAATTTGTTTCTTTTTCATACCCTACGATCTCGAAGAGGGCACATGCGTGATCGACCATCGCGAAGAACATGACGTCATTAGAAATAATGATACCGACGACCGCAGCACTGGTGACATACATGTGAGTGAGTATCGTCCAGTAATATTTTTCGGAATCCATCGGATAAACGGCTTGATAAAGAAAGGCCCTTTTTCGCGTCTCGTTAAGAGGCGCGACGAAATCCAACATTACCGGTAATATCGGTATGGCGAGATAGCACGAGGTGGCAAAATACATCATGACTGAAAAAGCGACGGATCGAGAAGCGATTCGGGAGACGCTTCGCTTTATTTTCACAAAGAATTCATCAAATAATTTGATCTCACTCGAATATGTTTTCGTCATGAAACACGCGTGAGCTGCGTATTTGTGAATTATTTCCATGTTCGAGGATGGACCGAAACGCTTCCAGTCCGAGGTTATTCGATCGAGTAACAGGATGAACTGAAAATAATTAACAAAATTTTCTTAATTCGTTATTATCTGGTAACAAACGTGTTGATGAGAATCAAAAATTTAACAATGTGAATAATAATGTTTTACCTTACGACGATTGACGCATCCGTTTATTAATTGCACGAGAGCCACTCCCCTCGTAAATATCGGAGCGAGAGCTTCCAAAATACTGTCGACGTTGTTTACTTCAAACGCTCTCGACAGATTAACCAACTTGGCAATGACAAAGTTTTCGTATCAGTAATTTTCAAGATGAGACGAGCGTAATTTTGCATATTCGATCAATTATTAATTATTGTTCGTAATAAAATGAAAAGAGCAACGATTTAAAAATGTTATTTTACTTTTGAGACCAATGAATAACTTTTTCAATAATTATACCTCAGGAATTGTAACGGTCATTAAGAAAGCCCATATTAAAACAGGCGTGACGTAGCATACGATCAGAGGTTGTTCGGGCCATATTCCCATGTTCGAGAGAAATATTTTGTTCCACTTGTAATACGGATGATCGAAGAAGCTCTTGTTCTTCGTCATCGCACTGATGATTTCAAATGTACGATTCTATTTGAAATTTAGAAAAACTCAAAAATCAAGAAACGAGTATGTCACTCGATTTTCGTCTACGACTCTTCGGATAATCAAGGTTTTTTTTCAATTTTCTCCCCAAGCGTAAATACGTCGCGATGAAAGCTCTTGCTGTTACTTCGACCTGGTTGTCCAGGATCCGGCAAGGGAAATGCGATAAGTTCGACGCGTTAATATCCGAACGACGAGTCTTGTTGCATTTTCTAAAAATAATTCACAGAAAGCTAGCACAATATCCGCGAGTTTATTAGCGAAATTAGTTTTCGAGCGACAATCAAAATTGGGAACATTTGCCACTTCACAGAGAGAAAATAAGCCTTCTCGAGAGCGAAAACGGGCAACTGCTTATTTTTTCCTGTTTCTTTGTTGCCGAGTCTCTCATTACTGTGCCTCCCTCGAATTGTCGGTAATTTAACAACGATCGCGAGTAGAAGTGTTCGTACGAGTATCGAGCTTGCATACTGTTGCGGGATAACAGAAACACGTGACATTACCAAAAGTACCACATAAGTGCCAAATTGTCGTTCAATTTACCGAGCGTCGTACCTTTATAGCAGAAAGTGAGTGACGTTTATTCACCCGGTTGTTGGAGCACACTACCATTATAACGAAACAATCGAGAGAATAAGGGTTGCTAGAGCACGCACAATCGACCGTCTTTCAACCATCGAGCTCCATGCTTCGCCATGGGACTTTTCACGGACGGTCGACGAATGTACATACCTTTTTTTTCTCGATATAACGAAGTACGAGACGTAATATCTTGTAAAAGTAAGACACTTTGGTCGATTTATTTAACGACAAAATAAAAATAATCGTAAACTCGATCGGTATTTATTAAAAATAGAATGTTATCCCGTAGTAATTTGTGCTTTTCGCTTTTCGATCGATCGTAAACTTTTCGAGTGTATAGTCGTATAAAACTCGGAGTGAATAAAAAAAGGGAGCTAAAGCTACATAATTAATACGCTTATACGTTAATTACCAACACAGTTTAATTTCACTATATTCGATGAAATTAAACAAAACAAAAAGTCATGGAACATTGATTTATTTTAAGAAAAAAATGCCAAATTTCTCGTGTTCTCAGAAACGAATTTATCGCATCGACGAAAGAACAGTAAAATAGGACATGGACGTCTGCATTACCTGGAAAAATCGAGTTATCACGAGCAAAATATTATCACCAAAGATTAAATGAAAAAAAAATGATAAATTTCTCACCGAACTATAATTCTCCATCGACAGGACGTAAATTTTGCCAGCGGTGATTTGACACTGTCTCAGACTTCTCATCATAATCATTAGCAGTAATCTCTGAGCTTTCGGCGACAGCTCGTTCCAATCAACTTGATAACTAAAAAAAACAAATTTAACGATGATCTATAAACGATACAATAGGAAAAAATTATATTAGTAATTGTCGTGTATTTTTAATATTGACTCACGCATAGTCGAAAATCGAGAGACTGTAATCCATGATTTTTTGACCCGGTACACTGTTGAAGTACAGATGAAAAATTTGAGCGATCGAAAAACTTCCATATCTGAGAGTTTCTTCGGGTTCGTCGATATGCATGACGGTCTAAAATTTCGCGATACGACGATCCCATTACTCTCGATCAAACGACAAATCGTAAGAGGAGAGGAACGACAGTTTTATGGACGTCGATATGATAAAAAAATAATAGACTGTAATCAAATTTCAACTTTCGACGATGAACGAATATTTTTCAATGAAAAACGAAAAGCCACGATATTTTGTATTATCGTCGTTAGACAATCGTCAGTCACTCGCTAATCTCAAGAATCTTTAATACCTGAACACCCGAGAGGCTCAAAAGTATCAAGCACGAGCCTATCACTCCCAGGAGGCAAATGGCGTAACTGGATTCGACGAGATCAGCGAAACTGACGGTCGATAGAAAAAAAATTAATAAACATATACGTGAAATTATAAACATAATTCGTACATAAGTCTTGAAATTAAATTAAAAACAAAATTTTTTTTAAATACAATATTTTTTATATTTTTACAGATAAACATTTACGTACACGATCGCCTCTCTGTGAAGATCAACGCAATGGCAAATCATACCGTAGCCTTCGTCCTCGCTCGAATCGTCGTCCGTTACCGATCTCTTCTTCACCATCGTCAAATTCACTCTGCTCGAGGACATTTGGTGATCAAAAAAAAATTAATCGAACGGATTTATAAAAATTCTTTTTAATGCCAAAATTTTTCTTTTTTTTCATACCCTACGATTTCGAAAAGGGCGCAGGCGTGCTCGACCATCGCGAAGAACATAACGTCACTGGAGATAATAACGACTATAATGGTGACCGATGTTAGATACAAGTGAGCGAGTATCGGCCAATAATATCGATCACGATCGACTCCGTATTCGGCCTCGAAGAGAACATTTCTTTTCCTCGACTCGTTCAAAGGAACGACGTAATCCCACGCCATTGGGAACAACGGCATGAGGAGATAAAAGAAGCAAGCGAAATACATCCCAGCTGAACAAAAAAAATCGTCGAGAATTTTACACGTCGCAGCTTTAATCGTGAGTAGAGTAATTTCGTTTACCCGTATACGTTTTCGTGATGTAATATCCACGCGCTGCATATTTATGAATTATCTCGATATTGGGCGACTGACCGAGTCGCTTCCAATCCGATGATACACGATCAAGCATCGCGTGTATCTACGATCCAATCGAAGAATAAAATAATAATTTGCAAATTTGGAAATATCAAAAATCGTTGGATCGAATGAAAAAGAAAACGACTCGCACATTCGCACGGTTGAAACATCCGTTGAATAATTGCATGAAACCCAGAGCCATCACTAATAAAGGCGATATACTGTCCAAGAGACCATCGATGTCGTGCCTTCGCAAGATGTTCGGTATGTTAAGTATCTTGTGAAATATACAATTTTTTATTTTTTCATAATTGTGATAATCGCGAAAATTTTGGGATAAAATGAAGAAAAAATAATAATAATAAATTACGATATTGGTGAAGGATGTTATTATTTATTTGTAATTTAGTGTACCTCTAGAATAATAACGCAAAACAAAAATAATTTACGGTATTCGTTAAGGCTGTTATTATTTATTTGTAATTTTGTGTACCTCTGGAATAATGACGCTCATTAGAAAAGACCATACCAGCAGAGGCATGAGGCACCTCATGAACAAAGATTGTTCGGGCCACGTGCCTAAGATCGAAAGAAACATTTTGTTCAATTTGTAATAGGGATGATCGAAAAAGCTCTTCTTCCCCATCTTCGCAATAATCGAAATATATAAAACGTGTGTCCGTCTCGAAGCTTCTCGAACACGCGTCAACCAAAAACAAAACTCATTCGATTCTTGTCACCGACGAATTTTTATCGGCCGAATGTAATAAAAAGTGTGAAAACGACACCGAGGGCTAATTTTCAAACTTGCTATGAATTCTTTACGATTCTTGATAACGCAATCGTCGCTGGGTTGACTTCGATCGATGTTCAACTCTCCTCGCGTGCTTACCAACGAATAGGCACAGTTGCAAGAAAATGGCCAAATAAGATTTTTTTTTAAATCAAATCGTCATTTTAACAACGAGATATTATTTATTTTTAATTAAAAAATATAAACAACAACAAGAATTAAAATTGGTATTCACATTTCAAGTTTTGACCGCATTAAAAGTTCCACAACGAGCGAAGAATGAAACAATGAAGAGGGAAAACGAGTGCTTGGTTTCATTTCTTTCTTTGTTGCCCAATGTATCATTACCACGACTCTATAACGTATCGTCGGGTAATTTAACAACGCTCGTACCGTAGTCTCGTGTCTCTAAGCTCTCGTGGAAAAAAACCCATACAACCGGGGACATTATTTCAAAGTTGTGACATAAGTGCCCAAAGTATCGTTCAATTTACCATGCGTTCAATCGTGACGGTAGAAAGTGAGTGACGTCTAGTCGTGCCGTTGTGCGAAACGCACTAGAATTATCTCGATATCAAGACCGTCACAGGGTGAGATAGCACGCACCTCCGACGATTTTCCAAACCACGAGGAAATCATTTTCCACCCTGGAACTCCTCGTGTACGGTCGTCAAACGTATTCGCGTTATTTTCCTCGTCGTAAAAATTTATCACTTGGTTTTTTTTAGAAAAAGTATCAATTTTGTGTATCTGATGTGAATTAATAAAATTTTCTCGTGATAATAAAAATTTATTCGATGTAGAAAAAAAATATCTTGAAAAATTATATTTTTTTTAATATTTTCAAACTTGAGATTTAGTTTGAAAAAATTGGCCTTGAGGGATATGCAACATCGGGCTTATCGGAAGACTTTGTAACCCAGGTGAGAATTTCAAAAAAAATATAAAAAGGTCGAAAAAAAGTGCATTGAAATAAGGACACTTCATAATGAATCACACTTGAATACCATCGATAGAAAAGTTATTTATCCCACGAAGCTTATTCAGCTGTCGATACATTATCGACGGAATAAAATCGAATAAAACAGAATTACCTATCGATGGTAGAATTATTAATTAATATCATCCGTCGATGTATTACCAACCGATGATAACGATCGATTAAAAATCGTCCGCGGTCTTTTTTCTTCATTTTTCGAAATACTTTTGATAAATCACCAAATTTTATTAATCTTCCCAATGGAGCGGTCACGTCACCAGGCGAAACCAATTCTTATTTAGAAAAACGCACTTTCGAGGATGTCACGTTACACAGCCGACAGTTTGGGAAGAGAAAACGAAGAGAAAGAACTCGAAGGTGTCACTGATAATCTGTCTCGCATGCGTTCGCAACAACGTTACACGATGAACTGAGTTGGGCTATTGATTGCAAAGTCGTCTTACGTGCAGATAAATGCTTCGTACCTTGGAAACGCAAGTGTCGACAATTATAAGGACTCATTACGCATTCTATCGTACTTCGTAGGTGAGTATTCGCGAAGTATACAATGTTGCCAGGTGAGATCGGGCGAAAAATTCATTCGACAGTTCCAATTACAGTCGCATTTTAATTAATTCAAAATCGATCTTTAAAATATATTACATTTTTTTTTAAATATTCACTCGTTACTCAAACGTAAACGAGTAATTAATCAATTACAGACAAAAATTGAGAACGAATGACGTTTGAATTAGAAATTATAATTAATATCGATCGAAGTCTAATATATCTTTCTTCGATATCTTTATTATCGAAATTAACATAATTAATTCGTAACGACGCGTTCAAAATTCTTCGCTCTCGCCATTACAACGTACCATCGAGTCGTAGTAACGACAAAGGGTGGCTCGATAATCGTCGCCCCACATCTCCCTCGCCAGACACTCGACCCGAGTCTTAAGCAACCTTTTATCCAAGTTAAATTTTTCACCTAATAAAAAAAAAATTAATCCTCGATCTGAAAACGAGACAAGATTTTTTTTAAATTTATTTCTCACTCTTTTTTATCGAAATTCTTCGCGCGCTTTTCTCATAATCTCTTATAGCTCTCTCGCATCTTTCGAATCTCGTGCCTCGCATGATCAAAGGTTCGTCGCGATCGTCGATTTCGATGCGCCGAAATTTCTCGAATCGTTTATTCTCGACGTACACGCTATACTCGAGGCACTTGATCATTTTCTCGACGTTGGTCCTGCGCGTCCGATCGATCGATGTCAAAACTCCCGGTCGATGTTTCGTCCCGAGAAGATGATGAAGCTATTTTTTGTTTGATCGTTGAAAATATTACAACCGATTTTTCGAGCGTATTATTGTTACTAACGAGAATACCTTGAAGAGGATAAAAAGTATCCACCGTAAGGATTCTTTCTCGATCTCGTCTCTCATGATTTCGAGCTGAGCTTCGCGAAAGCTGTAAACGATCGAAGCGAAACGAAAACGACGTTGAACAAAATGGCGGACGATACGTCGAGGGGAAGAAAATTGAAACGACCTTCGCATTCTTTGTTGCGTTTGTTCGTTCTTCTCGTGAATCGAGACGATCCAATTTTTCGTACGACGAACGTCGAAGCCGAATTTTCGAGCTCGATAACCACGCCAAGCGGCTTGTATTCGCGTCGCCGATACGTCGTAGCGTTCGGTCCACATCGCGTTGGCCCGATCGATCGCCCGCTTCCTCGGGAATCCTCGAACTCGATAACCACGCCAGTGTCGTTGAATCACTATCGCCATTTCGTTCAACTTGCGAATATGATTTCTCGTCGCTATACCGCGATACCAGGACTTTGGGAAGAAAAATCGACGAAGATATTCAGAGGATGAAAACGAGACGATTTAAATACGATGGATGAAAAATTGATAACGATTAATTTCCTGTGATAAAAGAATTAAGAAAAAATAAACAAATCATCGTTTCGAGAGCTTGTCTCTTTTGCAAGATTTTCAATAAAATATTTTATGTTCAAGTCACGTTGCGACTAATAAAATTTATTAGCCATCATATCGACGAAGAAAAAAAGAAGATCGTGGCAGGTTATCGGTTGACTTTTCGGGACCCTCTGACAGCGCGATGGAACGTGTGCTCGTTTTTCGATAGGAATTAACAGAGAGAAAGAGAGCGATTGAATATTTTTCGAGCTAACCTGAATCTTTCTTGCTGCAATAAAATGAATTCTTCGAGTCGATTCAGCCTCGTCGTTCAATCGCTCGATTTCTCTCCACAGTTCGTTACGATCGACGACGAGCTCGAGGCACGACGCCATTTTTCTTTCTCAACGAACATTACGATATTTCTTCAATTTGATTGAATTTGTCAATAAAATTTAAGTCTATAAAGGGTCATTCGCGTATTTGTTTAAATTCGCGAAAAATCTAGGTGTAGAGATAACCGATCGCCATGGTAGAGATAATGATAACGAGAAGCGTGGCTAGGACGACGAGAACTATGATTACGTTCTTCTTCGTTCGCCATGTTTTGTGACCACGTCGAAAATCTCCTCGTGCCTGAATGAAAAACAATTAAATTTTTCGTATTTAATTGTTAGATAGCAAAAAACAATTAAAAAACGATAAAGCCACGAAATATAATACCGTAATTTCCAGGGACTGAGTTTTTCGCACGAGATCGTCAAGTTTCTGACCTCGATCGATGAGATGCTGTATGCTTTCCATCAGTACTCGTCGAATCTCTTTCAAATTTTCCTCCAACTTTGGCACCACCTCGAGCTCCTGACAATTAAATTCTTCCTACGAGAAAAAAAAACAAAGTCTAGTAAACCATTCGACGTTCATTAGTTTCTTCCTCTCGTTATTGTCGTCGATCTTGTACCAGAATCTTTTTCAACGGTGACGATAAATCGATAATCGAAAAATCGCTCGGATCACGAGTGAAATCGGCGATAATCGGCAATTCTCGATAAACGCATCTCAATCGATCGAGAAATATTTGCGAGGACGATGCTTGTCTCGATGAGTAAATTGGGCCATCCGGTGTGAGAGTCAGAGCGGCGTAACGAAGCTCACCGATCAGCAGGTGAACAGTATACCTGACGAATCGTCGAAAAATAAATCAGTTTCTTAATATTATCGATAAATATTCATAATTATTCGAACGTCGATTAGATTAGCGACTCTTACTTGCCACGCTGGATACTGATCCTCTCTTCGTCGGTTCTTATCGTGCTCCTTATTACCTCGAGTACCATGTCTCTGTACGTCGAAGAATCTTTGTTCGCGTTATCCGCTATTATACGACAACCCTTATTCTCCCAATGAACGATCAAAGCGTAGAGAATATTCCTTTCCATAACGACGATTCGGCATGAGTTGAAAAAAAGCAAAATTCAACCACGAATCTCAATAAATTATCGCAAAATTAAATACGATTAAATTGAAAGAAAAAAAATAAGTTCAAATTAATGCCACCAGAGCCCTCTTGCGTCAATTCGTATTGTTCCTGATTCAGTTTTATTATTGTTTTAGTTTTCACGAACGTCCCGAAAATTTTTTTTAATTTCGATACAACGATACCGGCGCGTCGAGGGTAAACTCGAGAAGAAAACGTCGCCCGTCGAACTTGCGAAGAAAGAGCGACCAGAAAGATTGCAACTTCTACGTTCTTATCCAAGGCCTTGGCGTGTCAAAGACGACCGAATACGATTATCGTATATGTTGTTATATTTATTAATATGCGTGTGACTGTGTGTCTGTGTGTTATAAACACATAGTAACGATGAAAGTCTTACATTAATAAATCGGCGTTTTCTCGTCTGTTTACTCGTCACACTCGAAGTCACCATCGAAAAAAAAAGTTTGATAATAATGCGTGTCGATGATAACGCGTCATGAACGGTCTCGAATTCGACCGTCTGAAATCCGTCTGAAGAAGGACGTGTCAAAATAAAAACAACAATACCGATACTCGTCGTTTATCGCTCGAGGAAAAATTCATTCTCGAATGACATTCGATCCTAAATACTAATTAACTTTATAAATAAAAATTAGACTAAGAGGGGCAAATATTTTTCAATAATCGAAATTTCAAAGATTAAAAACGAAAATGAAATACCAAGTTTTGTTAATGAGAGAAAATGCTGCAGTGAATAATAGAAATCGATTTATACGATAAATTAAAATATTTAGATAAACAATGGACGGGAAATTAGGAATTATTTTTCTCATGATTAGTTCTCGTCGTCGAACGAAATTGTTAATTGCTTGTAATTTTTCTCCATCCACGTGACGTCGGCGATCGTGGTCGGAGAAACTCGTATCGAGAGTAAAGAGCGATCATTTATAAAAGTGCCGATAAATTTGTGACTATTAAAAGTCTTATTGGCTGCAGAGTCGTGAATCGAGTATGATAAAAAAAAAGAAAATTATTATTCAACATTTTTTCAATCTTAAATCATACGTAACGAATCTTAATAACGATATAAATATAATTAAATATTTAACATAAAAATAAATTTAGGTCGATCAATTTTCCTTTATCGAATATTTTCCCTGAGCCATCGATCGATTATACGTGGTTTTTGGCACAGCCACTCGATGTTACTCGCCGATTCCTCCAACGCCGATCGACGCGAATTAGCACCAGCGCCAGCTTCCGGATATTTCGCGAAAAATTCAATCGCCTCGTTCAATCTTCGCTCGTCCTTGAACGAGGAAACGATCTTACCGACGAGGGAACCCATCGCTGAGTCATTGAGGGTGTACTTCGTCACCAAAACCTTCCAATTGCTTCTGAACAAATGAAAAAAAAAAATTTGTTTGTTTTCATAAAAAAATAAAACAATTTATTAAAATCCGTTAATTTTTTAATTACCTCAAAAAATCCCAAACTATGTCGAGTCCCGTAGGATTGGAGGCTAACTTACCGATCGCCTCGAAGAAATTTTGTCTACGTACGAGACTCTCATTGGCGACTCTTTCCAGATATCTGACGAAATAAATTAATCGATCGGTTGGATCGATTTTTTGTCCCGTTGTTAATTTTGATCGTGGATCAAACGAATAAACTAATTGTTTGTCCGTACGACCTAACGATTATCGCCGGTTCCCTGACGTCGGCCAATCCGATCAGCAGTCTTTCCTTCTCCTGTGGATCATTTTCCTCGATGAACAGTTTCCACATTTTTTCGTACGTCTCGAGATGCTCGGGTCCCAGCCTCACGAGACCTGTTGCATTGGGAATATACGTGCATGCTCGAGTTCTCATTAAAATCTATCACTCGTGTTCTCGCTACTGCGTTAAGATTAAAAACTGGTGAATCAAACTCGTGCTCGATTATTTAAACAAAAATCAATATTTTTTTATAATTAGTATCAATGTTTTATTAATCATTATTTTTTTAAGGAATCGTTTCGAACGATTTTTTATAGAAATCTGTTCAAATTTTGGGTACGTTTCGTGAAACTTACCGAACGAATAAACTATCGATCGAAGGTCGGCTGGTGGTCGAATCGTGCCGTTGCTCTCGATGAAAATCTTCAATCTCTCCTCGCCGACACGCAGACAATCTTTGTGACCGATGCTACACGCGACGCGCAACACAAGCATCCTCAATTCTCTATTAAAATTTTGAATTTTTTATATCAAATTTTCCTTCAAAATAAATTATATTTCTCACCTGCTATCGAAATTCTCCGTTTCGCAAACGTTCCAGCCGACTTTGGCGTAAATATTTTCAATGAGATTTCGAGCGTAGTACTGCATAAAAATTTTTTAGAAATTCAACTATTTTCGAAACGAGGCAAGTCTTGAAATTTATTTATGTACAAAAATTAACGATCTTTTTTTATTAAAGATTAATTTTGTTTTTCATTACCCGAAAACGACGATGAAGTTGCATACCGGCCAGAAGCCTGTCGATTCGGAGAAGCCAACTGGCAGCGACGACCCAAGGCTGTAACGTGGTTTCTCTTATCAGATACTTGGTCAAGGTCAAGGCTGTACTAAAAGCAAGATCCCCGGAATCGGCGAGGACGAAGGAGTCGTGCAGGAGATCGGCTCTGTCCAGAGGATTCAGGATCTACCAAAAATCGTTAATGTATTTTTTTTTAATTTAACTTATCTAAGTATTTAATAATTAATCGTATTGTTATCGACAAATATTTTATTGAAGATTTTTTAACCGTAAAATAAAATTCATTCACCTCGATATCGAGGCAAAGAAGCTTGCTAAAGTTGGACCAAATTTCTTCGCTGTAATTGACGATGTAATAACCGATCGAACGATGATTAAGCTTTATCCAGTCGACTGAATTTTCTACTAAAAGTTCCGCTGAATAAAATGAAAAAAAAATGTTTTCGTTTATAATTTGTTCCGGGCAGAAGGTTAATTAATGGATTTACCACAAGTGGAGTTGCCGAGAAACCAAACGAGCTGAACCCCGTCTTCTTTTTTGCTCGTCACGTATCTGATCGGTAAGTCCCAAGTCGAATGTTCGTCGATAGAACCACGACTGAAAAATCTCTTCTGAAATATTTCGTACCTAGAATCGCAGCTACGTCGAACGTTCAATACCGGAAAACCGGCTAATTCGGTCCAAGTTTTCATAAAACCCACGAGATCGACTTTGCTATCGAAATGTTTTTGGAGAATCTCGAGGAGTTGAAAAGTCGCGGCATTGCCGAATTTATACGTCGAGAGATATTCCCGTATGCCTCGAACGAATTTTCCATTTCCCATCGCGTCATCGAGCATTTTTATAACAGCCGCGCCCTATATTGATATAAAAAAATAAACAAAAAATTTTTTTTTTTTAATTTTTTCAAATAATTTTTTCAATTTTATGAAAAATTTTTTTTTTTTTTTTTAAAAGCTAGAACAACCTTCTGGTACGATATGTGATCGAACATTTGACCAATCTCGTCCGAATTCTCGGACGTGCGAACGATCGGATGCGCCGTGATTTTCGAGTCCGATCGCATCGTCAGATATTTCGTCTCGAGGGCAAAACTGTCGATCTGTCTCCACTCGGGAAAGATACGATCGACAGCAATGTGTTCCATATAAGTGGCGAAGCCCTCGTTTAGCCAGAGATCGTTCCACCATTCGAGAGTCACCAAATTACCGAACCACATGTGCGCCAATTCGTGAGCGATCGTTAACGCGACGCTTTTCGTATTACCGATCGAGCTGTTATCGTCGCTCTGAAGAATTTCCGTCTCGCGAAATGTCACGAGGCCCCAATTCTCCATCGCTCCTGCCGCAAAATCGGGAACGCCTACGAGATCTACGCGAAATAAAAAGAAAATAACGCAATAATCCAAAAATATTTTACATTTTCTATGAAATAGTAACCGATTTTCGTCTTACCGATTTTCGGCAATGGATAATCGATCTGGAAGAATTTCATGTAAAAACTCAACACCCTGGTAGCTACGCTCAGAGCGAATCGAACTTTGTTTTTGTTCATGGAGGAGCTGCATACCGAGACCGGTATACTCGTACCGGTCAGACTGTCGACGATGGAACTCGTGCATGTAAAATCGCTCACGAGAAAAGCCAAAGAGTACGTGGACATGGGCAGACTCGTTGCGAAGCTCGTAATCGCCAAATCATTTTTTCCAGCTGGCTTCTCGATTTTCTACGTTATTTTGATAATAAAGATCGGTATTATCGTTATTACTCATTCGAGAGAGCAAATTTTTAGCGACAAAGTACCAGAGTCGGCATATTCGACATGGCGTGATAACCGTGACTCGTCGAATGAATTATTTTCACGTCGAAGATCGATTTGAAGCCAGGCTCGTCGAAACAAGGAAATGCCTTTCTCGCATACGTCGGTTCGAATTGAGTCACCGCTAATTTTCTAAATCGGTAATCAAAATGATACAAAAAATAATCAAATTAAAAAAATGTAATTTTAATACGAAATATAATTTTAAAAATAATAAAATAAATTATTGGAACATTTGTTTAAAACCTTTTGTCGCAATCGCCACGTGGACCGTTGTAAGTGCTTAGATAAAATCCGTTTATCCGATTTTCCATAGAACCGGTGAAATTCATTCGAACGCTATAAAGTCCCGGCTCGATCGTCGTCGAAAATTTCAGCACTATCATTTCGTATTTTGGCACGGGATAAACCGATTCAAGCGGACAGGGAAGGTTCGATCGGTGTTCTCGAATACGAGAGAAACTCGTCGATTCGATATCGAGATCGTTAGCGTGCAAGGCCACATAATCGCGCCTCTAAAAGTAAATTTATTCGACCGAAAGATGAATGCCGAGTATTGTGCAAAAATACGTTACGAATTTCGTTACAACGAGAGCCTTTGTTCTCTCCCTTTGGGCTAATTAATTTTATTTTCTTAGAAAAATCGGTACGAAGGTCTAATTTACTTCGATTATCTCGCAGGTTATCTGTATCGCTCCGTGAAAGACATTTTTCTGAAAATCTGGTGAAACGGCGATCACGTATTTTCTGGGTAAAACGGTCCTGGGCAGACGTGTCCCAAGATCCGTGGGATATCGTTCCGGGTCGCATGATTTTTCGACACTCGTGAAAATACGATGATCGACGCAACGAGTCGGAAGAATCGATAAAATTATAACGATAACGTGACTCGTTAAATAACCAGCGAGAATTCGGGAATTTGATGAATTTTTCATTTAACATTCTTTAGGTTAACGCGTTTAGCGAATTTCCCGAATCGATAGACGTGAAAACCTTCTCTTATTTTCTCGTTAACTTTGATCGACCAACTTCGTATCGTTCGATCGAAGATACGAACTTTTCCATAAAATGTCATTTTTTTCCAATCGTTCGTATTTATAAATTCCCGTGATATCGTTTGATATCCCATTCTCGTCTCGTAATCTCGTTTGAACGAGCGCGCGATAAGAGTACGAGGGATTCGAGTGCGCGCGTCGACGCGAACGCCCGTGCGCATGCGCCGTAGATCGTACTTGGAAAATCTCTCATTGTCTTCCCACTCCTTCCTGATAACAATTATCGCACGAAATATTACTGCGATAAGAGCAATGATTTATCGTAAATATAAT
The DNA here is from genome assembly GCA_964017225.1 of Netelia inedita. NCBI lineage: Eukaryota > Metazoa > Arthropoda > Insecta > Hymenoptera > Ichneumonidae > Netelia > Netelia inedita. The sequence continues at coordinate 2,120,964 of OZ024920.1, read as the reverse complement.
TGAACGAATTTTAGGTAAAACCGTGAATGAAAATCTTTATGAACGAAACGATTCTAACCTCTAAAATGTCGAGAGCGTCGAGCGGGAGAAATCGAGCGAGCGGGAATCTCGGGAGTCTCGACCTCGTTATGAGTCATGGTAAGAGGAGGATGAAGATAGCTTGAGTTTCGTGAATGGGAGAGAGACAAAAATACCGGTTGAATATCGTAGATCTTTGGGTGGGGTTAATGGAGAACTGTTTCACTTACGTAAAACCACCGAGGGACGCCAGTCGTCGACGAATCGTTCGAGACAACTATCCTCTTTTACACATCCAAAATGTAAGCTTGAAATATTAACTTATAATTCAACGAATTTTATTCAATTTTTCTTTAATTAATTCAGAGTCGATTCGATCAATAATAATTTTTATTTTCATTTTTTATCGTCACTGTAATCACGCGATGATAATTTATTAGTCAAATATCAAAAATACAAGAGAAATAAAAAATTACAAAACAAGTCGATAACCGCGCAGTTTGTGTAATTATTATTTAGCTACGAACGTTGAAAATAATTACGATAATTGTATAAGTGAAATAAAATATTTGTATTGGTCAAAATTTTATAACAACGAAAAGAGGTGTCCTCGGAGTGAAAGGGAACTTTCGACTTTCAATGGTATATTTTAATGTACGTAGGTATAGTTGATTTTTTAAATATTCTTTATAGTGTCGCAATGCCACAATACAAACTCTCGTATTTCGACGTAATGGGCCTCGGTGAGCCCATAAGACTTCTCTTGAGCTACGGTGGCAATAGCTTCGAGGATGTACGAATCGAGCGAGAGGATTGGCCAGCGATGAAAGCATGTACGTATAAAAAAATTTTTTTTTTTAATTAAAATATCGAAAATCATTAAAAAATACGTGACGATTAATTATTTTTCTAAATTCGTTGATTTTGTATGGAAATAAAAAAATTATTGTATTATTATATTTGAATAATATCGTGAGATATTATTTATAATTTATTGTACTTAATAATAGCATCGCCCTTCGGTCAAATGCCACTTTTGGAAATCGATGGAAAGACTTATTCTCAGACACTGGCGATCTGTCGTTATCTCGCCAAACAATTGAATCTTATTGGAAAAACCGATCTCGATGCGCTGGAGATCGACGCGATCGCAAATGCTTTGCACGACTTGAGAAAACGTGAGTCAAATAATTCTAAAGTTTATTTTTAAAATATTTGTATTAAATAATTATGAAAAAATCGTATTAATTAATCGATATCAATATTTTCAGAGGTTGCAATGTTCTACAGAGAAACCGATCCGGTTTTAAGCGCAAAGAGGAAAGTCGAAACTGTCAGCACCGTCGTTCCATTTTATTTGAACAAACTCGAGGAGCTAGTGAAGAAAAACGATGGTTATCTTCACGGTGGCGAGGTACGTTAACGAATTATTAAAAAATTACTTTTTAATTGCCAATATTTCGATCATTTAATTCGCCCAAGAAAAAATAACGATAATAATGAAAATTCTTTTATTTTTATTTTCCCTCGCAGCTGAGTTACGCTGATATTTTCTTCGTCGGTATCCACGACTCGATCGTAAATGCCTGTGGCTCCGAAGTCATGAAGGACAAGCCGAATCTTCAGGCACTGAGAAAAAAAATTCTCGAAATTCCCGCCATCAAATCTTGGATCGACAAGAGGCCGCAAAATGATTTTTAATTCTTCGACCTCGCGCGATTCATCGATATCTGTAAAGAAAAAATAATAAATATTTTTTTCAATACAACTTGACGTCTACGCGTATCGAATAAAATATAATAATAAGTCACAGGAATCGTGTACTATAAGAAAAAAATTACCCCATCGAGATTTTTCGCATTTTCACAAGATGATATATCGTATTTTCCAAAAGACGAGGAGGCCGATCGTTCGAAGAGACAAAAGCTGGAATATCGAATCGAGAAGAATCTGGAGGCACGCGTCTGTGTGTGTGTGTGTGTGTAAGTAAATTACACCGTACATTATATTTATATATCGCACATTCACGTGGAAATCATAGACTTTATTATTTAGTTTAATCTTGAATATCATTAAACAACGTAAACATTCACAACAGATGGGAATTAGGGTTATTCAGTGTTTCTTTTTCTTTGTTTATCGTTTTTTGTTCTTTCTCTTCCTCTCGCAATAGTAATAATCGATGAGAATGATAAAAGACATATTAACATAGATAATTAATTATTATGTATACATCATCCACGATGTAATTTCATTAATTATGCATATAAGTGAGACTTGGGCTTTTTTCCTTTCTTTTATTTATATTAATAATTATTCATAGTAACCACCTTCGATAATGGTCACACAATAATAATTCATTAATTAATATGATAATTATCTATAATTCATAATAATTCGTAATCATAAAAGATACGTTATTAACGAGATGATGATGACAGTATTTTATTATTATTATTATTATTATTATTATTATTATATAATCGTCGTTATTCCATATAAATGTATATATACATACATATATGTTGTACACACATATATATACACATCTATATAATATACTTATTTTTGTGAGAGATAGAGTCGCCAATGACGCCTAAAACAACGTATATACGTGAAAATTCACGTTTTTTTTCGTCGGTTTGCACCGAAAAACCTCTTTAATCGGCTCGCTCGTCCTTCTTCGTCGCTTTATGCCTTTTGTTTCATCTTTATCTTTTTTTTTCTTTGTTCTTTTTTCGTTTTCTCGTCTCCCTTCGTGGCTCGCACATTACAAATCCGAGCCGGGCGATTACTTTTTATTTATTTCTTTTTTTTTTCTCGATAAGATCGAAATAGTCGAAGATTCCTTACGAAGCTACGAGTTGACAATAGTAATAAATAGATAATAGTAAACGCACAGTTTATGTACAGTTGCATATTTGTTTTTTTTGTTGGATTTCTCCATACACACACACACATATCTATATATATATATTTATATATATATGTATATATATACAAATATATATATCTATATATATATATATATTTATATATATATGTATATATATACCGTTGGTATTCGTGAATTATATAATATAAACTTCGAGTTCGAGGATATAGCGAGATATTGCCCGCGATCCATCAAATGTAAAATGATGGATCGTATGGAGGCGCGCGCTTTTTTCAGTTTTTTTCTGTTTTTTTTTTGGGAATTTTTTAATTCTCAATATATTGTATTTCATCGTTCGATTATCCACACGTGCCGACGAGAGAACAGAACTTCATCATCGTTCGTATCGTGTCACGTATTATTCTTGATTTTCGCAGGTGTTCGAAAAATTATTAAAAAAACAATAAAAATTTGCCTATGGTCCTCAGACGTTACGGGAGGAAAAAAAATTGAAACGTCGATGGAGATTCTGATAGGGTGTAGGCGAAGAATTATTATCGAGTAATTTTTCTGACCAATCGTATGACGAAAAAATGAAAGGAAAATAAAAAATATTGAGTAATAAAAAAATTGTGATTGTTGACTGGTTTTTTTTTTTCGAACACTCGAGCTAATCGAGAATTATAACGCGACGACGTATACAACGATAATTCACTGTATCAATGTCGTCCGGCTCTCTTGGATTCTTTATTAAAATGAGATTATTGCACGCGACGTGATTATTATTTATCTTTTGTCCGTTCGTTTCGTTTAAAAAGACGCGAGGATTTGCATTGTTCGTTTAAAAACATCGAGGGGCAAAAAGTCTTTAGAAATTAAGCATTCTTTAGATTTTTTTTTTTGATCATTTAGAAAACATCGTCGAACATCATCGAAAAAAAAAAACATTTTTAATTCCCCAATCGAGAATTTTTCGTGATAATGAATTGTGAATTACGTTCTAAGCCCGTACGTATGATAAGATCGTTTCTTTTTTATCAATATTCGCTTCACCACTGCACAAAAAAGAGAGTGAATTTTTGCGTAATAATTATCTGTCTCGCGCGTTCGTCTCGTGGAATAAATCGCTCACCCTTTGTTTCTCCTATCGATCGTGTCGATTAATTTATATATATATATATATATTTTACCAGAATCACGATCGCTTATCTGGCACGAAAAATCGTAAAATCCCTTTGGTTCCCCCTCGTCCTCGATTCATTTTTCGATACTGAGAAAGAGAGAGAGAGAGTGAGAGAGACAGAGAGATGGAATAATCTCTCCGGGCGATAATAAAAATTTATTAAGAAACCACCTAATCATCCTCCGTGTGTGCTTTATATTACGATTTGGTTTTCTCTTTCCTTCCTCCCCCACGTAAAATCGTCTATCAGAGAGTTCAGAGGCACTGCCTTCACCCTTTACTTTCAAAAAATTATGCGCGACGACCACGCTATTGTTATTTTATTTTTTATCATTTTTTTCTTCATTTAATAACGATAGGAGAAGGCGGTTACCACGTGAACGCTCCGTACACGTGTTGTTTTTTTGTTGTGTACACGATATTTAGAATAATAATAATAATGATGATAATAATAGTGATAATAATAATAATAACAATCATAATATGTTTTATCGTATGTGCATATGCCTTCGTGCCTCTCGACAATTTCACTCTTTTCATCATCGTTAAATTTCCCTCAAGTATATTTCTTATCCTCCATACGTCGTATATAAAGATGAGAGACGAGAGATTTGTAGTTTTTCTTTTTTTTTTTTCTTTTTGTTCGATTCTCTTTTCATTTCTCGATTATCGTTTAAAATCGTGATTTCTCCACGAACGTCTCATGGCCGATTTCGTACTCCAGCTGTTTTTGTTTTTCTTGTTTTGTGCTTTCGTTTCGAGTTTCCTCTTTCGTCTCGGAGCACAAAAAATATCGAGACGAGTCGATCGAGGATCTGATCGAAGTGACGATTTTTTTCATTATCGTTTGTTTTTTTTTGTCTCTTTTCTTTCTTTTTTTATTTCGTCTCTTGGATCGCAAAAGTAGAAAAGCAAAGCGATGAAAATTACAAAAAAAAAGAAAATAGATCATCGCGCGATGCGTTTTTCCGTTACACAATTTAAAAGTCGGCTCCCGCGCAACCAATCGCGACGGGGAACGTCGTGTTACAAGAGTTTAAATTGTTTTTCTTTTTTTTGTATTTTTCTTTTTAAGAAGACGCATGAACGATCTATTAGTTGTAACATATTAGATGTAGATATAATTATGGTATAATATGTATATTATGTATATATTTATATTTATACACAAATATATATATACATATATATATATCTATATATATGTGTGTGTATAACTATATATATAGATGTATATAAATATACGTGTATGTATCACGGAGGGACAGAGTATAGAACGATTTTTTGTTTCTTTTTTTTTCATTTATCATAGCAATAATAATAATATCTAAGAGGTTTGCGGATCCCGCGCGCCGATCGGTTTATCCACAAAAAACGTTTATGTTCCTTCGTTTCGTATCATTACGTCACGTCGTTAATTTATTATTCCTCGTCTCGAGTTACCCGTAAATTGTGAGAATAAGATGGGCCACGTATATCGGACTTTGGTTTGTATTTTGCGAACGATAGAAGGACGAAGGAGAAGGAGGAGAAGGAGGAGGAGGAGGAGGAGGACCAATATTCTTTTTGTACATTCTCGATTTTGCGAATAAATCCGTCGGCTCGTCGTTTTCTTTTTTCCACGGGAAATTGTCGCGATAAGTCTAAGAGAAAGGCGCTGGGTTCGTTTTCTTTTTTTCTTCGTTTTCTCAATCGTACTCTCATCGTCCACATCAATTATACAACTCACGCTTGTAATGTACGTCCTCCAATGTACAATAATCTCTCCCTCCCTCTCTCTCTCTCTCTCTCTCTCTCTCTCTTTCTTTCTAATTGTTTCTTAATGCCGCGCCCAATTTTATTACTTTTCCTTCTCGTAGCATTTTATTTTTCATTTTCTTTCGCGTGAATTCGTTGCACACGCTTTTGCTCACTTTTTATCTCGCTCGTTTTTTTTTCTTTTGTTTTCATCTCGATCAGTCTCGCCCACAGTTTATCATTTCTCATTGTTGCTCTTACTTCGTATCGGAATAGATTCTACGACACAAATTGAAATCGCGCTTCGCGAATTAACGTATGGTATTTACAGTGATGAATTTTCTCGTTTTTTTTTTCTTTTCGTTTTTCGCGCGTTACAACGTCCGCGCGAAACGCAAGGGAAGAGCGGTAAAAAAAAAGTAAATTCGTCTCGCATCGAATCCATCGAACGACTGGTATAATAATTTGATTTCTACGGGGTGAGAAATTAAATTACGTCCTTTACAAACTAATTCGGACGACAATCGACAATGCAAATAGCCCGGAAATCCTCGAGGACGAAGAAAACAAAAAGAAAACATCTTTTTTCCGTTCCTCGCCGCTTTCGTAAAAGTCATGCCTTCCGGCCTCTCGTATCTCCTCCTCGTAGCATCTTCCACAAAAGCAACAACAGACACACACTCGTCGATCGAGGCTTACCGATTAAAAGGAGTGATGGAAGAGTAAGAAAAAAAACGAAATATATCAATTTTAATTACAGACGACAGTATTTTTCTTTGAACGTTGATGAGCCTTAAAAGATTGTTTTGCTCTTTAAAACTACACAGAACGAAACAAAAAAACGGTACACTCAGGCGTCTGCATTCGAGAATTTAACAAACAAAACAAAAAGATCGCTCGCATACGTGCGTATTTAACACACGAGCATCGTCATAGGTGATCGTTAAATTTAATCGACGTTTCTCTTAATGTTTTCATTCGTCGCATTCGTTATATTGGCCTTGCGATAAATTTAATCGACGTTTCTCTTAATCTTTTCATTCGTCGCGTTCGTTATATTGGCCTTTCACACGCGTACTAAAGAACAGCCCAAAAAAAAACATTTGCAATTTCATCAAATTCTTCATTCCTCCGTTCTCCCTGCCCCGTATCAATGTTATACACCGGGCGTTAATAATATTCTCACATCTTGATGGTGCTCATTCTTTTCGCTCATCATTTTCTACTCTTTTGTTTTCTTTTTCATTTTTTTCATTTTTTTTCGCGAAGGGCGATCAAAATTCACATCGTGATTCGCGTCAGCCATCGTGTGTTCAGCTCGTACCTCGACATTCATTCTCCCTATACGCTTTTTGTTTTATTTCCTCCGATAGTGATATCAATGAGTAATAATAATAATGATAATAATAATAATAATAATCATAATAATATGTAATTAATGTTATGATATATGTATATATTTATATATATATATATATATATATATATACATACATATACATATATATATATAAATAAATAAATATATATATATATATGTATATAATATGTATTATTTATACTTTTATTATTATATTATATATTTTATTATTTAACACATTTTTTTTGTTTGTACAAGTAAATTAATTAAGAATAAGTACAACTTGGTAGCAAAGAGAGATAGAATTATTATTTCATTATATTTATCGTAGTGAAGGGAAAGTGTGTGAGAGAGAGAGATAGAGAGAGAGAGAGAGAGAGAGAGAGAGATCGAGAGAGAGAGAGAAAGAGGGAGAGAGAAATAGATATAGAGGGGGAAAGAATGAGAGAAAGAGAGAGTGAGAGAGATAGAGAGAGAAAAACAGTAAGAGCGAGATGGAGATAGAGATAGAGAGAGAGAGAGAGAAATATTTTATTTTTATTTCATTTTTTTTTCTTTTTTTCTTTCTTTAATAATTCATTTATATTTTATATATTTTTTTTTGTTTGCGGTATGTTTCTGACCATTGTAAAATGCGCCACGTTCGATACGGAGGCGAAGCCTTTGCCATCTTTGCCAGAATTCTTATATTTTGTTTGCATTTTTTGTTTGTTCTCTAATTACCGTTCTCGATGACGTACAAATAATTTTAATCGCCACGAGCGTCGAAAAGATCCGCACGAGAGCCCCGAGAAGCAATGTGGAATAATGGTTGTAATAGCTAATACGACGAATTACTCGACTGGCGCGAGATAAATATATATATGCGTATAATTTTATTTATTTCAACACTTTCTCTTTTAGCCTCGAGCATTTTTTTCTTTTTTCTTTTTTTTCTTTTTTTCTTTTTCTTTTCTCGATAACGAAGAAAAACGAAATTCGATGGAGAAGAAAGGGCGAAAAGGAAAACAAATCAGCGTGTCGAAGAGGCGACACGCCCCTTCGATGCTTTTCGAAAGGAATAAAAAAGAGATTTTCTTTTTTTTTGTTTGTTTTTTTTTGTTTTTGTTTTTTTTTTTGTTAATTGCTCGCTATTTTCGCGATCGTAGATTCTCCCTACCCTCTTTTGAGTTTTTTTCTTCCTCTTCTTGACTTAGCCTTTTTTGTATTATTTTTTTTTTTTTTTTAAACTTACTCTTCCTTTCTTCCTCTCAGCTTTTCGCGAGCAAACGCCCCGTACCTTGCTCGCTATTTCCCTTTCCAATATGCATTATTATTCTATTACAATTCTCGAGGAGAGATGAATTTTAAAGAATTTTAAAACGAATATACATATGCAGGACGATTTCTGTTTGTGTCTGTTTTTTTTGTTTTTTTTTTCGTTTTTTTTTGTTTTTTTTTGTTTTTTTTTAATTACACACATTACGACGACGCTCACTAAAAAAAAAGATTTTTCTTTTTCTTTAAATATTCGCTTTTTTCTGTTGCTGTTACTGTTGTTGTTGTTGTTGTTGTACGAATTCGGTGAGCAAGGGAATAAAACGTGTCATGGGCTCGATCACCGATATTCTACGCATGTTGCATCCTCCGAATTAACTCATACCTCGTACAATGACATGTATCTATTTATCGTGTTTTATTCTTCGTCTAAATTATGAGATTCTCGTTTCTCGCCGCCGTTTTCTTCATCACCGTTAAGATTATCCTACGAGATTATTTGTTTCTTTGTATTTTTCTTTTTGTTTTTTTTTCTTCTTCTTTCTTTTTGTTTGTCGTTTAAGATATCGCGATGTACAGTACGATGAAATTGACTAGATCCTCGTCGAGGATTTTCAGAGTTCACCCTGGTGCACTTATGGCATGATAAAAAATGGATAAGACAGATTACAAAAACAGAAAAAAAAACATATCAAAGAGAACTAAGAGAGCGAGAATAATCGCGAACTTGATGATAAGTACAAGTGGCAAGATAAAATTCAAGCACGTGTGATTGTTTTTTGTTTTTCGTTTTGTTTGAATTCGCACGACGACGAGACAAAAAAAATGGAGATTCGAGGCAAGAGAAGGGAAGAAAATCGCGATGATAACTCGGATATAATCGTAACGGTGTTCTAGAAACGGCGAACGCAGTACTTAACTTTCTTCGCCTTTCACACTTTTGTGAAGAAAACAAAATCCCGAACATTTTTTCATTTTTCATCTAGTTTTCAAACGCATTCTCAGAAACAAATCCTCGCTGTTGGATTCGTGTACGTATGTATATTTTTATGTTTGTTTCAACTGTTTTCTCGTTACGCGTGTCTCTCGTGAGTTTCGTGTGTCGATGCGGGCGAAAAACTCTCCGACGTACATTTTTTTTTCAAGCTCAGCTCGACTTTGACGAAAGAAAAAAAAAAGAAAGAAGCAAATCGGAGAATTTTGTCGCACTACGGTGAGAGGGGAGCAAAAATCGAGCGGATTATTCTAAATCGGAAGTCACGACATTGCGACAGGCCAGCTGTCGTTTGACGATGACGATTTCCTCCTTTCTCTCTACGCGAGATTTTTTAATTTCCTCACTTTCTTTTTGTTCCAATTCTCCCTTCGCTCTTATCTCTTTATCTACGTGGCGTTCCGCGTCAAATCGGACACCATTTAATTATTCCAAGATTTTTTTTTGATGAAACGTGAGTTTAAAAGAAAAAAAGAAATTTTTAAGACGGAATTTTAATTTCAACGATGATTCGCGGGCTTGTGAGCATTTTAATAAAACGATCATTTTTCAAAAAACGTAATTTTCCAGAAATTTATAATCTCATGAATCGTTTAATAAAAAATGTTGGAAACGAAAATCGGAAATGCCTAAATGGTGTCCGATTTTACGGAGAATGTCCCTTTATATTTCACGGTACAATTTAATAGTTATGCGTAGATGGACCAAGTGCTAGATAGCGTCGCATTTTTGTTGGACGATGCGTAATTAAATAGCTAGAGAGAAATATCGAAAGAAAAACAAATTCGTTGGAATTTTTTCAATTTTTCTTCACACGCGTCTTTCCAATTATTCTGTTATGCGTTATCCAACAAGAATACGATGTTATGGTGGCCCTTCGTTGATCGCTACCAGATCGTGCCAAGAAAAATACACGAAGAAGTAAGAGCGAAGTAAGAATTGAAATAAAAAAAAGAAAAAAAGAAAAAAAAAGAAAGGAAAGAGCGATGATTAGACTTTCTTGATACTACGCTTAACTCGACCTTCTTCCAGCTGTTGTTTCGACGTTTCGTTCTTATTTTCTTTCTTCCCTTCTTTTTCAAATTATTTCGCTTGCATTTTTTTCTTTTTCTTAATATTTTTATATCTTTTTGTTTTGTTTCTCTTGTTTGTTTTATTAATTCCGGGGAGAGACGAGCAATGGTTGTAACGTGGTGGTGGCGACCTGCCAGGGATCTACGTCCCGTCCTCGTCACCTGAAAAAACAAGCGACGTCGTTAATAACACGAAAAAAAAAAAAAAAAAAAAAAAAAAAAAAAACAGACACAAACAATTTTGTTTTTAAATGAAATAAAACGAAAAAATTACCTTGATCGGACTCGCTTGTGGCTCACGAATGGGGCTGGGTCGTGCAGTGGTCCCGTTTCTCTCCCGTTGCAGCCGGTGGCTTTATTACGGGTTTTTCCTCGTTCACGGGTGTCAGCGACGCCTCCTTCGGGGGTGGCCTTCTCTCGTTCGGCGCGTCGAGACCCTTCGCCTCGGCGAACGACGTGATCTTGTGATTCGGCGAGAAGCCTTGAAGCGCTACGGAATATTATTAAAATCAAGAGCTTTAATCGACCGTAATCCACCCCTACCAGTCAAACTTTTCGCGAGATTCGCCCAACGATTAATCGTTCCCCCATACTCGAATCCACGGAACATTTTGTGTTTTTTTTGTTCCCTTTTCTCCACCCGTCGCGACGATAATCCGGACAAATAACAATGACGATAGAAAACGATGTGCCGATCGATCATGTTGTTTTTTTCTAACCCCCCATCGCTTTTGCCTCGTTCTCAACCGAATATAAATAATTATTCGCGATAAATCGGCTTTAGCCAGGGGATGATCTTTCGTCTCGTTACCATTTATTAGGGATGTCTTTCCGCCCGATAGGGCACCCAATGGCAAAGAACCGGTTGGCGTGAGACCCTTGAGCTGCAGAACACTCTCGCTTTCCTCCCTAAAAAAATACAATTTCAACGAATCGTTTCGTTTTATTAATCTTTTCTTCTCTTCAAATTTATTTATCTCATATATTTTTATTTTTTAATTCTTTCACATTGAATATCCGTTAATTCTTGAATTTTTACAATCGCTTTTCCTCACCTAAGCACGGAGAATACACGGGCCATTTTTCCAATCGCCCTGATCTTGTTCCTGATTACTTCTTTGCGCGCATTGGCTGCTGCACCTGTACCGAGAGACGAATTATCGAATATTACACGTTTTACGTTATCACCGTCCGTGGGACAGGCGAGCAAGTATCGGCGAGTCGAGACGTCGAAACGAGACTGAAGATTCTCGACGATTTCAATTTGAATGGAAAAATGAGAATAAATATTACGTATCGATAAATCGATCGATGAATTTTCAGCCTCGCAACGCACCTCGACCGGTCTTACGTTTGACGAAAAAAAAAAACAAATTTTCTATCTCTAAACTATCATCGGTTAATCGAATACTCGGAAGCCAAAAAATCACTCCAAAGCCTAAAGAGAACGACCCTGTATGAAAATGTAAAAACGCGTCTTTATTTTATTGATCTATTTTTAATCGACAAATATAAATTGACAGGACTCGGTAATTCTCTTTGGCAAAATTCTAGGCGGAGTGTCCCGGATTCTCGCTTGCAAAAATACCAAGCCGAATAAAAGTTTCGCATGATAAAGAACGCGGGCGCGCTCTATCGTGCATCGTCACAAAGCTTTTTTGCGCAAAAAAAATTATTAAACGCATCATGCACATGCGGGAGGGTCTCGAGTCGTTTGCGATTTCATATATATATATTCTTTTTAATTTGGAGAAATAAAAAAAAAATTTAATTGAAAATTAATTTTTATTTCGCACCCCCAACACCCTCGGTTGCCCGTCGTTAATTTTGATTAGTCGAATCGAACACTCGCTACATTTTCGGACTACCTCTCGATTTTTTTCCTTCCTCGTTGTTGAATAAAAATAAATTTTGAGATTTTTTATTTTACCAGCGTTTTTTTATTAACGATTTTATTACGCCGATCGACCGATCGAGGGCGACAAAGCACAGTAGTGTGAACGAGGTCGCGTCAGCCGGGGGTACCTTTGGAATTGCATGGAAATTCGAAGAGGTGGATTGGATTTAGTAATTGCGCGGGCAAATCTGGAACGTTAAGGCGCGTAACTCGCACACCTGTATTTCCGTCGCTGGCGCATTTCCGTATGACTTATAAGCTCACCGTGTACACGTCTGTGTATACAGTGAATTTACCCGACTCCCCTAATCCTTTCGAGCAATCTCGTTCTCTCGTTTCGTGGAATGTTTCCGACATCCGATTCGATCTAACACGAGCGGTACGCGTTTTCTCCGACTTTTTTTAATACAAATATCAATTATACGAACGGATAATTCCATTTATTTAATTAAAAAAACATTGAACGTAAATTATTTTATCAAAAAAATGAGAATAAATCGTTATTTTTTGGAATTTTGGAATTTTTATCGATAAAAACAATTATTTTTGTTTTTATTTTTGATTAACTTGTGGTTCCAGCTTTTTATTGTTTTTAAAATGTAAAATCGAATTTTTTTGTCGAATACTGATCGAATTAGTGATCAGAATTTGTGACGATCTATCCAAAGATTTTCTAACGATCGTGTATTTGATTATTATCTATATTTCGTACAGCCTAAACAACGAAACTAGACACTTAATCGAGCAAAAACTAGTGATGATTGCATCGCACTCGTCCGCCTCGTAAAATTGAAAAGTGAAAAATGAAAAAAAAAACAAAAACATTTTTTTAAAAAGACTTCGCTTTTATATGATACGTGCGAATATTTTGCATCGGAGAAAAACAAGAGATGAGTATTATTATTTTTTCGAGAGCGAGAGAGAGGTCGGACGATATTCGTGGATGATTTTGTGTAAAATAAATATACACAAATAACACTTTCTTGCTCTACTCAACTAACACTTAACGAGCGCGGCAGCGTGCATTACGACGTTCGTTTCAACGTGATACGGAAATCCAATGAAAAAAATCCAAACGTAAAATTTGCATCTCAATTCGAACCAAAAAAAACGAAACATTCTACGAAAAAAAAATTAGAAAAAAAATTTAAGGATTTCCGAATTTGTTTCGACGTCGATTTGCTCGTGCCACGTACATCACGTTTGTTCACGTCTCAAATGCTAAACAATATCCGCATTCTATCAACGAATTAAATAATAATTGTAAAAAAAAAAAACAATTAAACCAAATTGAACATAAAACTCACCGTACGCGGTTGATATTTGGGTAGAATTCGGGCCGGAACGGCGATTTTTTTTGAAAATATATATTTATGTATATATATATGTATATATATATATATATCAAATTTTTTTTGTTCACGGTGGGGGATGATGGTGGTTGGTGACGGCGGTACAGTATCGGTAGTAGCAGTAGAGGTAGCAGAAATGTGGTGGATAGAAAACAACACATAGAACAGACGAAAAAAACAAGTGCACAGCGTAAGTGGCATTCTCAAGCATGTGCTAGAAAATTGATTAATCAATCACTGAATTAATTTAATCAATTAATTACTGATATTAGAATTATCAATAGATAAGAAAACAAAATACGATCAATTCAGAAACAAAAATCAATGGTTCCAATCGATTATTAATCAAAAAGAATGCGATTAATCAAAAAAAATTTTTGGAAAAGCCGTCGCTCTATTTTTTTTTCTTTTTAAGAAGATTTTATATCTGTGCGAGTATATAACTATTTTTGTTTCTCAAAGAATTTTTTCTAATTTTTCTGTAGAGAATCGTTAAGCAAAAATTAAAAAAAAACTTAAGAACGCAATTTTCTCGAACAAAGAGCGACTAAGTTTTCTCGTCTGATAATCTTCTTGTCTTCTCTTTTTTTTTTCTCATCTTCCGTCTCTACCACGTAATTCTATATATTTTTTTCTCTCGTAGCTGTAGCTTTTTCTCTCTTTCAAATAATCTCGAGTGCCGTGTTTCAGTCCCGGACTTTGTTTTTTTTTTATCGAAACGATATCGAGCGACAACTCTGTGTTTGTACATATATACTGAAAGCACAAGAATAATTAATTAGTGGAGTAAGAACGGTGCGCAGCCTGCGGCGATTTTAAGTTTCGCGGTAAAGAGCCTTTGACGAATAAACTAACAACAAAAATGGAATGAAAAAAAAATAAAAACACCCGCCCGAGAGGCAAAAGCCTCGTCATCGGTGAATTAATTAATGCGGTTTAAAACTGCGGATGAAACCATACACGCCGTGTGCCACGAGTAGCTCTGAGCTGCGTATAGCTTAAAGGGAAAAATGCATTTATAGAAAAAGATAGAGAGCGAACAAAAATGAAAAAAAAAAACAATAAATGACGGAGATAAAAAGCGATTCGCATTTCGCGGCTCGTAAGTCCGTGTGCGCGCTTCGATTATTTTTTTTTTGCAGAATCTCGCGTTGTGTGCCACCGGGACTCGGATTCCGAATTAATTAACTCTTTTTTTCACCGTAAAGATCGATTATTCGCCGCAGACCTTGCAACAATGCGCATCCCCGGGCTGCCAAATCGACGAACAATTTTGTTAATTTTTTTTGTTCGATTCTTCCTCTACACGTGGCTCACCGTTCGATCAGGAATTAACTTCTTTTTCGCGGATGAGCGGAAATAAAAATTGGTCGTTGATTTATTTTGTACAAAATTAATTAAGGACGCGAGAAGAAAATAAAACGACGAAATAAAAAATCGATATCTTATCAGAAATAATACGTTTTCGATCGAATTTGACGTTTCGTCGATAACAGCAGCCCCGAGACTCAAAAAATACTCTAGTATATTATAAAAATATGTGTAAAAATATTTGGTAAATAGATATATGTTATATAAATATAACATATTGCTAAATTGTGCGTGCTGCACAAAACTGCTACATAGAAGCTTCCTGAAAGAACAAGAGAGGACAAAAAAAAAGAACACGCCTCTCACGAGACAGAAATTGATTAATGAAAAAGGTTGGAGAAACGTGGGCGGATTTTTCTCCGTCTCGTCTCGCGATACTGCGGATGATAAGAAAAAGAAAAAAAGGAAAGTAAAACGATCGTTCTATTCGCGCAGCATTATCACTGCGCAATGTTCTCTTTCATGAAATCCAGCCACGTTTCTCGTCGAACAAACTTCAACGAGATAAATATATTAAGATAAGACAGAAGAATCGAGTGATTCGTGTATAAGTATAGTAAGTATATAATATTCTAAAGGGGTCATGGCGGGATTAGACGTGCACAGTTAAATAAATATTTATAATTTAAATAGAAAAAAGATAAAAATAATTACGAAAAGAAAAACGAACGAAGAAAAAAACGTAAAATATATATATTTGGCACAAAATCAACGAAAACAAATCGACGATGCAGTGAGTGATGACGAATAAATAAATAAATAACGAATGATCGAGACGTTGCACAACGATTACAGGGGGAACGAATTAAGATAGAAAAAAAAGAGGAATGATTCTGACGATACGGTGAAACGTACGAGATCCACGAGATATATACAGACAAAATTTAGTACCAATGACTCGTTTTCTTTTTTTCTTTTTTCGACTACTATTACGAAGATTATTTTACAAATTACGAGCAATCTGTCAACTCACACTATCGTTGTAATATTTATTAGATATTCGTATGTTATATATGCACACTCAAACGGGAGAAAAAAAGACAAACACATCGATCGAGGAAAGCGTATTTCACAACTTTGGTAGGAAAATATAACGTGAAGTGAGGACGTTTGGAAAAAAACGTAATATATGAGATTTGGAAAATAGGAACGTTTGAAAATTTCGTGAAAAATCAAGAGAGAGAGAGAGAGAATTTATGTGGTAGGATGGAAATGTGGATGGGAATGTGAAAAATGTAAATACGCATATCGTGGCGGTAGTAGAGTTCGCTCGAGTCTGTCGCGAGGAGTGGATAAGGACAATGTCGTACGGGAACAGTCGAGTGGAGTATAAGTGGAACATATCGAGTTCATGTACTCGGTGGTAGGAAAACGTCGAGGACACAAGCGGCAATAAAAGGAAGTACTGCGTAATTCGGTAATGTATATATATATATATATATATATATAGAAATGTATACCACGACAAATGAAACTAGAATACATATTTATATATATGTATATAGAAAATATAAAATGTGCAAAGGATAATTAAAGTGAAAGAGAAAAGTTTGGGAATGGGAAAATAAAAAGAGCGATAAATGCAGCGTCACGTTTTGAAAGTGCAAACCTTGATCAATATTTATTTTTCTCTCAATTGCGAGAAAACGAGAAGTACGAATGAATTGTTTTATTCCAACGAGAGCAAATAAAATAACGAATAAACGACATAAATCTATCAAAATGAAAACGATTCTCGACTGATTTTATTCAACTGTCGATAAAATTCATAATTTTTTGCAAAAAAATAAAAAAAATTGTAATTATAGTCGAATTCGAATGTTTCATCGATCAATCAAGATTCGTCCTCGCAAGTGACATAACCGTATAATAATTCGTCTATTGAAAAAATAAAATTAAAATAAAATAAGAAGAAGAAAGTCTCGCAAAGAAAGTGTGTCAAAAAGTGTTGCTCTGGCTCCCGATCGATATAATATCGATAAAAAAAAAGACGGAACGTGTGGTATGCGTGTGTGTGTGTATTTTCTGTAGGGGTTGATTCGCAAGAGGTGGTAAAAAACACAGAAAAGACTCAGAGCCTCTTTATCTTTTTTGCTCTGGCGAATAAACACGGCAGACTGTTCGAGTAAATTAGCT
The DNA here is from genome assembly GCA_964017225.1 of Netelia inedita. Taxonomy (NCBI): domain Eukaryota; kingdom Metazoa; phylum Arthropoda; class Insecta; order Hymenoptera; family Ichneumonidae; genus Netelia; species Netelia inedita. Next base: position 2,103,711 of record OZ024920.1, on the reverse strand, counting down.
CCGTCAGAGAGACAAGAACAAGTGATGGAATTATATATATATATATATAGAGAGAGAGAGCGAGAGAGAGAGAGAGAGAGAGAGAGAGAGAGAATCGTCAAGGAAGCGTTCCCGGCTTTCGGCCCGGGCTCGCGGAGGCTTCGAACGTTTGCCATGGAGGGAGAAGTGAGCGAGTAAAGGAAAAGAGAGAGGGAGAGAGAGAGAGAGACTGGGGGAGCACAGTAAGAGTCAGTGAGTGAGCGAAGGAGGAAGAGAGAGAGAGAGAGAGAGAGAGAGAGAGAGAGAGAGAGAGAGAGGGCTCATCCTCGCTCTCGCTCTCACGAAAGGGGTTGATCGATGCCCCGCGGGCTGGCGGCCTTATACTCTTATCTCGCGGAACTCCTCGGTGCTCTCCTCGCGCGTGTTGCGTTTAATCGATTGCGCGAACCACGGCGCACCGCACCCGGCAGTCCCTCTTGCTCTCTCTCTCTCTCTCCCTCTCTCTTTACCTCTCTGCACTTCTCTATCTCTCGCTCTCTTGGTTCGCGTGGCGAGAGAACGACGTTTTCGTTACAGCCTTGAAATTCCAGGGGTTTTCGTCGAAGGGCTTCCTTTGCCTCGTATTGGCCGAATGCGACGCGACGCGACATGGGCGAACCCAGAATAATGGGTTTTATCGTTCGAAAAAACAAAAACTTGGAAAAGATGATTAAACGTTAATTATTTTTCAAGAAATTAGATTTTTTTTTAATCTAATGGTCGTAATTTCTAACGGACGAAATCGGCTAGAACGCGGCCTTTATTTTAATTCCCGTTTTGAGATTTATCGCAAAGACTCGTCGAGGATTTTTTAAAAATTTATTAGTGTTTCTTTTTTTTTGTAAAACACACTGCGCAAAAATCAAAGACACTGCGGTTAAGAAGAAAACACACAGGGGGTTAGACGGGAAGAGCGACGCGATTGGAAAACGAAAATCGATGGAAATGCACGCGACATTGAATTGGAAAAATGAATGCGATGAGAGGCAAGAACTTAGTTTCTTTTTTTGGTTTGAAATTTCAGCAGCGATTAATGAAAAATTTGGATAATATGTGGGCGAGAAAAGTGACGTGTTAACGCGAGTAACGCACGGTGTGTAAAAGAATAATTGTTACTACAAATTTGCCTATTCGAAAATAAAATTCAAAATAAAACGAAAAAAAAAATAAACAATGTTACGTTGATTAATTTGGTGCTAATATAAAACGGAAAAAAGAGAGTAATAAGGAAAAGTATCGAATTTCCTTCGACTGGAGTTTAACACACATCGTAGCGGGTTATGTCGTAATGTCCTAATTTTCGTGTATTATTCATAGCAAAAAAAAGATGTGAATAGTTTTTTTGAAAAAAAAAGCATAGACAATTGTTTAAAAATTCATGGGAAAAAAAAGAGGGAAAAATAAAATGGTCGATCTTCGTGCGGGACGTTCGTGACGAGGTCGCGTTACTGCCAACGTTTCTGAATCATTATTACAATAATAACGTGTAGATATATGTATATGTATTTTTTTCGCACTATAATCGATTTCTCGAGTCGAGCAAACACGAGAATGCCATTAGCGTAATTATCGGTCTCATCTCCGATCGAAATATTCGCATCTGACTTTTGTTTTGTTTTTTTTGTCTCGGACTAAAAATAACTTCGAAAATAAGAAAAAAAAAACAAATAAAATCCACATTTTTTCGTGATTTATCTCGAATACTCGTGTTCACGAGGGACACAGAAGAGAAGAAAGAAAAAACGAGGACGAAACGAATGAGACACGTAGACAGATAAATTTAACAGTTGTGACCAAAAAAAAACTAAATTTTTGTTTTTTGGGCCAACAGGTAGTAAATATATATAAACGTGTGTGTGTATATATATATATATATATATATATAGTATACCAGACGATACGATGAGATGAGAGAGAGTGAGAGAAAGCGTGATAATTGAAAAAAAAACAAAAGTTGAATAGGCAATAATTGGAAAAAATGAAAACCATCGATTTTCCGGGATAAAACAATTTTTTTTCTGTTTTTCTATCGATAGACAGTTGTAAGCTCGAGGTCCAGCAGAACGACAAACGACGACACGACACGTTACCGCCCGAAACATTGACTGGTGTCGGGTTAAAAATTAACAAAAAAAAACCGAACGCAATTTGACAAAAACAATGAAAAAAGAAAATCAAAAAAATAATTCAACAAAAAGTGAATTGAGGGGAGAAAAATGAATTGCATTTTCGAGCCCTACATCACGTTTGTTTCTTTTCTTTTTTTTTGGTTGTTTTTTTTTCTGTTTGCTTCTTTTTCGAGTTAATTTGCGTTTCAATGTAAGTCTTCAGGCGGACTTACCATTCTTTTTTTGGACAACGACTTTGGCTGCGACTTTATCAGGGTTGCATTTTTCCGGTATTCAATTGGAGTATTGAGTGGTAGTAGTAGTAGAAGTAGTAGAAGTAGTAGAGGTAGTAGTAGTAGCATAGTGTCGTGCCGATATAGGAGGAGTCCAAGGCCAGTGTGATTGACACAAATATAATAGAGAAGGAGTACGATAAAAGACAATCAGTGCAGAAATTCGTTTTTTTTGTTGTTGTTTCTTTTTTGAGGTGGGTTATAAGGGTCACTTTCTTTCTTGCTAGGTTTCTAATTATTTTCTTTCTTTTTCTCTTCTTTCATACTTTCGCTCTTGTTGCTCATTCTTTGTGCCGTTTTATATACCATTCTCGTACCTATTAATTTCCTTTATTATCTCTTCATTCTCTATTTTTTTCATTGAACTAATATTTCTTTCGTTTTGTATTTCTTTAAAATATACACTTCGTGATCGAAAAAAGGGACCAATATGAGTTATGAAAATCGTGTTTACGAACAACCAGTGATTTTTTAAAGAAGTCGAAAAAATCTTTCCGATTTGTCGATCTCGATATTTTACAGCTTTTTGCGAAAATATTTGTATCTTTTTTTTTTCGAGCTCGTATAAAAATCGTGAAAAATTTTATCGTATTCTATATCGTGCCAGATATATGTATGCGTGAAAGAAAAATATACACGTGAGTATTATGCTGTACAAGTGGCGCAAAATAAAATGAAACGATCGAATAATTAAAACGAAAAAAATGAAAAAAAAACAAAAATACAACGAAGAATAATAATCGAAAAAAAATGATGAATAATCTTTTAAAGGGGAACTACGGAAACCGGAACTTGATGTATATATGTATGTATATTATTGCTATTCGAAAAATAAATATTCGACATTATTCTCGAAGCGAAGCTTCGTAAAATCTCCAAAGCGCCGTGGAAAAAAAATTTAAGCGTCGTAAAAACCGTGTAATAGTTGTTCTCTTTTATACATATATACACATATATCCATAGTAATGACAGAGTGAGATAAAAATAAACAGAGCTAAATCGGTGATTGAATCTCAAGCTGTGTTGTTGCGTTCAAATTTATGAATTTTAAATACACACTACACACACACACACATATATATATGCATGTATGTATAGAGAGTGTAAAGAGAAATATAGCTGTAAAAATTTGGGAGATATAGAGAGAATAATACAGAGAGAATTTCATGAATAAAAAATGCTTCGCGTTTCGAGAAACATTACACGCCCCCTTACTCTCTCGTTACGCGAAGCTCAATGTACAAATGTGTGTGCATCGGGTCGTATCAAATTGAAACGAGAGGTGGTTTGGTGGTTTTGGGTTGTTTTGCGGTTGTTGCGGTGACGTCGGTTTCGTGTAATTATGATATATATATATATATATATATATATATATATATATATATATATATATATATATATATATATATATATATATATATATATATATATCGTACATGAAAATAGAAACTCGACACACTCATAAAAATAAAAATAAAAATGAAGAATAAATTTCTATGCAGCGAGAGAGTGATGTATATGAGAATATATATGTATATATATATATATATGTATGTATATATACATATTGGTGTAAGGGGGAAAAAATATCGATGATAATGGAAAGCTCTCGTTATAATGTGGCGATTTATAAGTATAATCGAGCGACGCTTTCTTACCATCTGTCCGTGCGGCGTGTAATGGAAAGAAAAGAGAATAATATTTTTCATATCTTCATATTGTTCTTCGTTTTTCTTTTTTTTTCTTTTTTTTAATATTTCATTTTTTTTTCTGCGATTTGTTCTTCGTCTCTAAATCGTCTCGATATAAGATCAATTTCATTTATCTTTCTGCATTGGCACAAATTTTGTTCTAGAACAGATGATTTTTAATTTGCTGTTGATTGTCAATCGTAAGTGACAAGATTCGAGTGGGAGAAATTACGATTTGATTAATTTTTTGATATCGATCGATAGAGTCGTAGGTATAAATGGCATTTGTAAATATACGAGGGTGGTTTGTCGTATATATCGGAGGGATATACGATCGTTTGTACGAGATAAAATAATTGAAAACGGACATTACCTTCCTCGAGGGCGTCATCACCGTCGCTCATGAGCTCGTCGTCCGAGCAAATATTCAATACGTTCACCAACATCTCCGTGACTGTGGATACAGACGAATACAAAGAATCCATTAAAAATCATGTATCGCGATATAATTATGAATTAATTAAAATCATCACCTGAAAAATGTTCGAGAATTGAATAATAAATTAAAAAATCATTATTTTCTTTGTAAAATTATTCTTAATTTTTATTACAATTATCGAGAATATTCGATGCATGGGGAAAAAAAACAAAAATTACTCACCCTTCTCACCAACGAATGGCAGAGACCACGTGAACACATCCATGAAATTGGGCAACCAGTAAGGATGTGGCGAGCAATTGAATTGTCTGATGTTCATCACGTTGTTTTCGTACTTGAGCACGGCCGCCTATCGCGATTGGACAAAAAAATAAAACAAAAATTAGTATCGAGTCCAAGATTCAAAAAGAAATTTGTCTCGCAACGAGATGCAAAAAAATTGTCAAAAAAATTCGGATTTTTGTGTTTTTTTTTATTCTGTTGACCTTGTTGTTGTATACATCGAGGTAGTTGGGCGCGCTGAAGATTGTAATGAGCGATGGGAAGCCCGTCGTCTGGGATTTCCGGTACATCCGATAACCGGCGTCCTGCGCCTCGTGCGCTCTAATAATACTCAGGAGACTGTTGTTCTGAAGAAAGTCGCAGCACGCCGCGTAACTGTAAATTCACGAATGAAAAAGAAAAAAACAAAAAAAGAAAATTACAAAATTTTTACTCATTTCATAATTTTTCCTAAAACATTAAAAAATTAAAAAATAATTCCGCGAAATTCCTGCTCGAAACCCTTTTATACGGAACATTAAATTTTCCCCGCCTTAATTAATTACATACACATTTAATTTTTTTTTCTGACAGGAAGCTTTCCCTCCTCGACAAATATTGTCCAACGATTTTCAGCTCGTTACACGTCACCAACCCCACCCCCTCCTCAACATCCCCTCTTCTCTCACCGCGGTCTATTCTCTCTGACGTTTCCGACGTCTCTCATAATAATACATACATACTATACGCATATATATACGTATACATACATATGTATAGAACCCATAGCAAGGGGTGGAAAGCTGTATATTCTTTCTCGAGCAAACTGCATAGGACGTCGTCGTCGTCGTTTCACGACGTTTGTAACGACGTGCGAGGTGACAGAGATACATAGGAGCCGGTAGACCGAGCGAGAGAAAGAGAGAGTGAGAAGAGCTTCCACGTCGTCCAGTGTGCACGGTTAATTTCGTAATGGCCATCAAGAAGCGAATGTTATAAAAAAAAACCGTGCGACGGGTAGTCTAGTTTATGTTTTATATATGTATATAGAAAATATATATCTATATATATATATATATATTTATGAGACATAGACCAACACACGGGACACGTACATATAGATCTTTATCTGTACATTCGTTAGGACGAGTCGGTGAGGGGTGGAATTACGAAATACTGGAAGGTTCGTCATAAAAGCCAATGTCGAGGAAAATGGAAGGACACTCGCCCCTCTTTCATTTTCCCACGGATAGGAAGGCTTGTTTCTCGTTTCGTTCGTACTAATAAACCGTTCGGGAACCTCCTTCTTATCTTACCCTCAAGAGTGGGTAAAGTGTCCCATAGTGATATCGTCCTGTTATTACGGTATTGGCCAACCGCCACGTTCATTGGACGTCGATGATTGTACTCTTGCGACGATAAAGAACTTTGAATCAAAAGCACGGAAGCCAATAAAGGCCGTTGTTCTTTTTTTTCGAGTCGTCGGATCGCTGTATTTTTTCTTGGATGGGGAGGGGATGTAATAATTTTTTTTTCTTTTTTTTATCATCCGGCTCGTTTAAGTTTTACCGCATATTTGGGATTTGATATGGATTACGAAGAAAAAAAAAGAGAAAAAGGATGTATACGTTTTAAGGGTGAATTCTGAAAGTATGATCGATGGGGTGAACGACGCGAGAGGCACGGGTAGGTTTCCACGGTCGAACGGCTGAAATTTCGAAGGGAATTTCTCTATTTCGCGTGAAATATAGAATCGCGTCGGGTCAGGCCTTAATTTTAAAATTTCATTAGACGATGCGAATTTCTCGCGAATTCAGCCCGAAAAGCCACCTTCTTCGCTCGGATCCAAGAGTTAATTGAGTTTCGCTCGTATGTGCGAGGGCAACGTGCCAGAAAATTCTATAAATTTCTTCGTAGTACCAAAAAAAAACTGATCCGAAAATGCCTGTTTCGTAATTGACGTTAGTGCGAAAAAATGCATTCCTTCTCGTTGACTTCGGTAAATTTGAAAAGGGTGACGACACGGAAATTAAATGAAAACAATTAAGTACAAAATATAAAAATTGTTTTATATCGACATTTGACAAAAATGAATCGCGATGAATTAGGCAGTTTATTTTATTGATAAAACAATTAACGACCGTTTTAATAAATGAATTAATAACCATGTAAATAATTTAATTTAACAACACGTTGCGTACATGTACGATCGAACGAAATGCGATACATCGGTATTAATTGAAACGAAATGAAATATAAACACTAGCCATTCGTAGAACCAATGCCCAGAGTCTAGTTGCACATGCATTCTTTACATCACTAATTTCCCTTGGGAAGTGTAACGTAGCAGGGGGTAGGTAGTGGAGTTCGGACGCAGTACGATCCGCTTTCCTTCTCCGATTACTCTCCTATATCGAATGACTCGTGATCCGGCCACGATTGATAGCATCTCCCTCCGGCCCGCCCTCCAGTGTAATTGGGAAGGATTCAAGAATTTAAAACCATATGGCGTTCGTATGGCTCGCTCTTGCGGCACGATCGCCCCACGTGCTGGTCGATCGATCAACGAGAAAGCTCGATATGTATCCGAGTAGATTATTGGCTTCATTGGATGTCGAAGAAGTTCGTATTGAAAAATTAAATACGAAATTTGTACAATTTCGATGGTCGAGCTTTAATTACGAACGAATTGTATTTTTATCGAAAGTATTGTGACAAAGTGCTGTTCGATCGATCAACGAGAAAGCTCGATATGTATCTGAGAAGATCATTGACTCCATTGGATGTCGAAGAAGTTCGTATTGAAAAATTAAATACGAAATTTGTAATATTTTGATGATCGAGCTTTAATTGCGATCGAATTGTATTTTTATCGAAAGGATTGTGACAAAGTGCTGTTCGATCGATCAACGAGAAAGCTCGATATGTATCTGAGAAGATCATTGACTCCATTGGATGTCGAAGAAGTTCGTATTGAAAAATTAAATACGAAATTTGTAATATTTTGATGATCGAGCTTTAATTGCGAACGAATTGTATTTTTATCGAAAGGATTGTGACAAAGGGCTGGTCGATCGATCAACGAGAAAGCTCGATATAAATCTGAAAAGATCATCGAATTCGTATAAACTGTCGAAGAAATTCGTGTTGAAATATTAACTAAGAAAATAGTAATATTTCGATGGTCGAGCTTTAATTACGAACGCCTCGTATTTTTATCGAAGGGATCGTGCCAAGGTGCAAAAGCTCGTTTACGGTCGATCGGCACACGAGAATCGAGGTCGCCTGACGATATGTCGCCTCTCCACAATGACGATGATTCGTCGCGCGCGCCTCGCCACGGTCTCTCGCATTATCATAATTTATAAACGCTCGTGGGCCAGACCCCGGGAATCCCCTTATCGGCTCGAGAAGCTCGGGGTGGAATTATACACCTCGAGAGAACCGGCTCGGAAAACACGTATACACCGGACACACGTATATCGCGGCGTGCATCGACGCGAGAGGGAGCAAGAGAGAGAGAGAGAGAGAGGAGAGAGATTTTGCACAACCCTCTTCACATTCTACTCGGGTTGCGAAGAGCGATTTCTATATCGCGGTCGGTAAATTCCGCAAAAGGAATTTTGCGCGAAAGCAGAACCGGAGCGAATTTGAAATTCTACCGCTTTGATATTCGAAAGTCGAATCTAATTGAATTTTCTCGGGACTAGTTTGAATTTCAAATCTTTTTTTTTTTCCTTCGCGTCAATAAATTTTTTATTCTAGACAATCGTCGTTTCGTTCGAGGATTATATTCGAACGACGATTAATTCGACTCGACGATTAATCGAAACGGACAATAATCTTGCATCGCAAGTATGACTAATGTAAGTCGCGAAACCTAAAGAACGTTTGATGCAACGTTGTAGAGGAAAGGTCTCCGTTACGAAGCCTCGCAAAATCTCCATTCCCCACAGACGAGCGTCGTATAGTCGTACGAGGGGTTGGAGGGACTTGCAGGCAGTGGAGAAGAAACACGACGGGTAGAAGCTGCACAACGTGAGCTTACCCTCCCCTTCCCCTGGCAATCAATATTGGAAAAGTTCAGACCTGTCCCTTCTCTCTCTCTCTCTCTCTCTCTCTCTCTCTCTCTCTCTCTCTCTCTCTGACGGAAAGGGTGCACAAGATAGATGTACGAGAAATTTATATGCATATTGGCAATTTTTCTTTCTCCTGCGTATACACACTTGACCCCACCCCCACCCTCTACCGATGTAGAACGAGAAGAATCATTCAAAGTGAATGAAAATCGATAAATCAACCCTGCGGGAAAGTACTTTGGAATGGAATATAGAGAAGAAAAAAAGAAGAATTATAAATTGAATTGCATAAGAAATGCAATTTCGTGATTGCGATGCACCAAAAATGCCATTTTCGTTAATAAAGTGCACTAAAAATGCATTTTCAAAAAAAAATATCCACAAATGCATTCGCCTCGATAAAATGCATGGAAATTTGATTTTCCTGCTAAAAAAAAGCATCGTGTATGCACTTTCGATGATACAACGTGGAGCAAAAATTAACAATTTTTTTATACGAAAAAAACATGATTTTGGTCAAAACTTTGCCACTGTTTTCAGTGAAAATTGGGGAAACGAGTTGGACGAAACGAGATAAAGATGATTTCCGCGATCACTGGCGCACGAACCTCTCTCTCGTCGGTTCGTCGTTCGAATCGCGTCTAATACGGAGATCGTGCGTCTAACGAGATTCTCTCGACGTTTTCTCGTTAAACGAGAGTTGGTCTTGCCATGACGAATATATACGAGGAGACCTCGATGAAAAGGAGGGGGGGGGGGGGAAGACTGGCGTTCGAGAGCAAAAGGAAGAACGAGAAAGAGTAAGGGAGGGGGTGAAGCGGGGTACGATGGGGGCCGAGTCAGCCGTTTCGCACGATTATAACTGACCTCGCCCAACGAGCGTGAGAAATATTCGTGCCAAGGCGAGGCAAGGTCTCTCTCTCTCTCTCTCTCTCTCTCTCTTGCTTCTATAATCCACGATTCCATTATTACATTACAAATCTATTTTCTACTTTTGCATTTAAAAATGAGCGATTTTTCTTCTTTTTTTTAATCAATTTTAACGAATTATAAAAATATTATAATTTCAATAAATATTGATGTTTTCGTTGTAATTGTTTTTTTCTTTTTTCAATTGAGTTTATACCTATATGTACGAGTTTGTGCAATATTGTTTCTTTTTTCTTCTTATTTTTATTTTTACATCCAATAATTCACTTCGTCCTTTACCCTCGAGTCGAGGCCACTCTCTAATTTCCTCGGAGACACTCGGCTCCTCGCTTTATCTTCTTCAACGATGTGTTACATGGCGTATATAATATCTGGGTGACACACACGTATAGTTTCGTCCTATACGTATTCTTGTTCTCGACGGGTTCAAAAGAGTCGAGAAACGTGATCAACAATGGTCACACTCGTCTCTCTCTCTCCCCCACACACACACAGAGACACACACACACACATTTACTCGCAGCCACAATCGTAGTCACCTAACGTTCGCATCCCCCAGCGTTCTCGGATGTTTTCTTGCAATTCGGGTCGAGTTCAGTCGACGTTCCCTCGCGAAAATGTTGTACTGATGATAATGATCAACGAAAGCTCTTTTTACTCGTATTTAACTATATATATATATACATTTACTTTCCTATCTGTATATAAATGCTCTTTTTCAAATTGGTTTTTCCGATTTCCTTCTTTGACGTTTTCCTTGTAATAGTTTTTATATAATAATAATAATAATAATAATAATAATAATAATAATAATAATAATAATAGTACATTATCATTATGTCGACAATTTATTAAAATAATTATTCAAATAAACAATTGAATAAATAATCACAAACTCACCTGTAGAAGTAAGAACAACCCCTGACGCTATTCTGGGAAAAGTGTTCGGCGTTTTTCTCGTTACCAAAATCCTCGAGAGGATCCGACCAGAGAAGATCGCACATGGGCCCGTAAGCCGGTGGCTCTTTGAACCTGTCCAACTGAAAACAGAGAGAAAAAAAACACGGCAAACATGAACAGAAACGTATGAAAATTTAAAAACATCGTTAGACCGTTATCATCGTTTGTATTTCAGTCTCGCGTAATTGCTCCTCGAGGGAGCGCGGAATAATTTGTGTGCTTTATGCCAGTGCGCGAGAGAGTTTGCCAAATATTAGAAGCAACGGGACAGCTACGCTTCGTCGTGCTTGAAATATTTATCGCTGATCGTACGAGGCAGGTACGTAAAATCGAGCTTGTAGAACATTAATATTTTATTAAGTTCTGTGCCTTGATAAATTTTTAATTATTTGTTTTTTTTTATATACGACTTAAAGCTCGTTTAGGAAAAATTTGAGAAAATTCATACATTGAATTTACGTGAAATCGTCTATAGATAAATATATCAATATATATATATCCGTTAATATTATAAGGTCGAATATTATCCGTCTCTGTCCCATCCTTTGGTTTCTCTGCAAATATAATTAGTTCTCCGCGAACTAATTAGTTCCACGTAAGCAAAGCACACAGAGTCATCGTAGTTGTCCTATTCATATGAAGTTGCCCTCGCTTCGAGTCCGATCTGTAGCGTGTTTCTCCTTATTTATTAGTACAATTTCTATATATGGGTCTGTGTACATGAATATATATATATATGTGTGTGTATATAAATATAGGAACGTATAGAAATTGCGTGTATATATACATATAATCATTGGGATTAGAATATAGTTACGAGTTGATGTGATACGGAGACGGCTTGATCCACGATTTAATATCGAAAGCCCCGACACGAGGTCGACGAGAGTGGGAGGTACGACGATACAAACATATCTTTAATCTCAATCTCCTCGCCTTGCCATAAGCCCATAAATTCCGAGGTGCCGGAGTGTCGAAGTGTGTAAACATTTTTTTCCCTTCCCTCGTCCCACTCGTCCGTTTCCAATCTCGTTTCGACGTCGTATTGTCGAGGAAATTGAAATTTGAACGATTTTCCGAAAGTATCGTATGTTCTTTATTTATTCTCGTTTTATCATACGGATCGAAGAAATCTTTCTCAAATACGATATATTATGTTACTTAATTATTTATACACGACGTATCTATTTTCTTGTATTAAATATCGAATTATTTTGTACGAAATTGTTCAAAAGAAAATCATTATTATTGTTTAATAATAATTGTAAATAATTATATATCGTTGTTGTTTGTTGGATGAATTATTTTTATATAAATTTTAGTTCATCGTCGGCAATCCTTGAAGTTGTCTCGGAGGAGGTTCGTATCCGAGCAATTTGGCGACGAAAAGTCTCTTAAAGCGGGCATGAGAGACGTCGTAAAGAGACGGTATAATATAGACTTAATACCATGCTTGTTACGGTTGTTACTGCCGGTTGCCTATGTAGCTCTCACGAAGAGACGATCAAGATCTTCGTAACGCCGAGACCATTTTGCCTTTCTTGTGCTAGCACTGTGCAGGATATATGTATACGTCTTCGGGGGTGAACGCAGGGGGCACCACATGGGCAATTAAGCAACAGGGGGCGTAATTGGGTTTACGACACTGCGACACATTGCGTGAATCGACCACGCCGTACTGGTTATGCTCCAAGCGTTATTTCTACGCTATGCGAACCTTTTGAGTGTCGCAGACCTCGAACAACAAAAAAACGTACTAAAAACAAAAATAAAAATATCATGGGAAAAATGAGAATAACTCGACCCAATTTTCTCGTAGGACATTAATGTTGAATCATAATTTCGCGTTACTCTCGAAATAATAATTATTAATATTGTTTATCATTAATTAAGTCGAAATAATAATTGTAAAATAATTATGAGGAAAAAGAGTCGGAAGAGAAATATATTTTGCTGAATATTTGTAATTTTTTCAACGAGAAGTTATATTTTGATTTATTTTTATAAATGGAATCGCATTGTTCTCGAGTCTGTAAATTCCCTGTCAGTCCAAAGTTCGGGCAGTTCGAAAGAAAAAAAGGAATAATACATATTTCTCGAGACGTTCTACTTCGTGTTTCGAGACTCGAGAGCGAATTCCCAGTGAACTAAAGGAGAGACACGGGAGAAACACCTCCGAGTGTATAAGAAGATAAGCGGGAGACAAGGCTACGACATCTAAGGTCTGAGCTGTACGATCCTCGAGAACGACCCTGCCCGGCATAAAGAGTAATTCAAAGTAACGCATCCGCCCCATTTCCCTAATGGAACAGTTCGCTGGGAGATGACGCGAAAAAAATATAAAAAACATTTTTAAACCCCGAAGATAAAAATAAACTGCATTCTCTTTCGTACGATGAAAATAAAAAGGACAGCGCACGAATTACACGTTTTAAAAACTATTTTACTTAATATGAAAAAATAAGTCTCGGCTGTACGGGAGACGTAGTAGGGCGCGGTAAGATTGTACTAGTCCGCCAGATGGCGCTCTCGCTAATCCGAGACGTCTGGGGTTAAATTTACTCGTCATACGGCCCGTGTTCGGCTTCTATCGCGAGTCTGCACTATGTATATTCCTCGCTGAAGCCTCTGGTGTATGTGTCGAGGGTCTAGACGTGGAGAGATTCGTGGGTATTAAGATGGGTACATCATATTCGGAACAAGCTCGAATGGTTTCTCGCGGGCGGCTCAACGCCATCCCTCCCTGGTGTCTCTTGCACTAGATAGACGCTGACGACCATACGATATGGTTCCTACATAGCAACCGTAGCGCCACAGTGGCTTTAGTCGGTACGACACGCGCACGCGCAAAACGGACACACGCATACTAATGCCTCTGAGGGCGATTTGAGCACACTAGATGGCAGCACGAAATGTAAATTGAAGCTTTCATGGAATTCTGGAAGCATATCGCAATTATCCAGTGAACGGGACTAACGGACATGTGTACGTATATATACGAGAATATATATACATATATCTATATGTATATATATGAATATATAGAGAGGTTCTCAAATAGATATGCATGCATAGATGGGTGTGCGCGAGGGATTGCATGGAGAATGACTGGACCATGTGTGGCGGTGAGCGTTTATATGCACCATCCGGGGGGCAACGATGGAATTCCGGAACAATAATAAGCCGCAGCACGGTAGGCTCGGTGATCGGGAAGTGGTGAATTTGCGTGGATTTACAGTTGATGCATTTAGCGATTTGATGACATTGATTTTTTTTTTAAAGCGTGGCACGAAATTGAGACGTCCAAGGAAATTGAATCGCTCGAACGGGAAAAAAATCGACGAGCCGACGATTATCTCCGGTTCGTATTTCACCGGCCACTTCGCAAATTACATTTTACAATGGCCAGCGAGTTTTCGAGATTCGTACATGTCTTTCATTCCATTTATCCGACGAGAGTCAAAAGACCATAAAAAAAAATGTAAGTTCATCATTTAACGAAATGCAACGGAAGTTTTATACGGAGAAAAAAAAACAGTTTATGATCCATTCTCACTCGTTTCCTGCGAAAGAAACGTGACGTTCTGAAATCACATTACGCATAAGTCGCGAGGTAAAACCGTAGATTTATGTCCGTCGGGGTGAAAAGAGTATCGCGAGGAGTCCTGAAGGAAAGCTTGCGAGCGAACTCGTGAATGATGAAACTTGTCATAACGGGGACGTAAAGCTGGTCGAATCTCTTTATGAGATGGAATGAGAGATCTCTCTCCAACGAGGCTTTGTGCGCAAAACGAAATGGCGATATATTTTTGCGCAAAAGGGACAGATATCTCTGATGACGAGGGTACGAAAAGAGAGAGGGTTGGGGAGGAGGTTCGGTGGTTAGAAATGTAGGTTATATACTAGAACGAAGAAGCCCTGTGTGGGAGAGAAACAGCGAACGAGCGATGGAAGGAATGATGCGGAGGTCGCTGAGGTAACCAAACTCTCCTTCTCTTCGTTCGCGTTGGGGGATGTTCGGGCATTTGGTATTCATATCGCTCCGACGGTCTAGCAAAACCTGGGCCCTTACATAAACGCACGGAATAATACATGGACTGTGGGCGAGTTGTCGGAAGAAGTCCTTCGGCCCTGCACTGTCAGGTGTCTATGTGTATATATATATGTGTGTGTGTGTGTGTGTGTGTATGTGAGTGTGTATCTAAGTATATATAGGCTTGTCTCTCCCTCTCGTTCTTCCGTACCACCACTTTCCCTCTATTTCCACGTCTCTTCCTACGGCCTCGCCTCATGTATATTGTATCTCGATTGCATCGTCTACGACATACTGTACCATCATCGTTCTTTACCCTCCCGTCTTCGCTAAGCTCTTCACTCTATGATCCGGTCCGTTTAACCGAGAGTCTCGATAAAACACGATGGACAAAAAAAGAAATTACAAATTCAAATTTTCAACGATTGAAAAAATTCGACATGAAAAATTAAATTTCCGTGGATTGAAGAAAAACGAAATTACTCAGAGGGACTTGAGACATCGAAAAGTATTCAACTACGTGTACGTACTTTCTAAGAATTTCAGACGACAAGTCCTTGTCTTGATAAAACGAAAATTAACTTTGAAAGAACATTTTTCAAATAAACGACAGGCTGTTGAATGTTTCGAAAAAATTTGATACTTTTTTTTCAACTCGACTGTATACTTGGTAACACGGAGGAAGGATATCCGCGATTTTACAATGTCAGACATCCCGTCGTCTGCTTTAAATTCCTGCGGGACGCGTGGGAGTCTGGAAAAATGTTGAATCGAGGCAGAAGTAATGCAGGACGAGAGAAAAGAGGAAAGAAGAAAGCGTAAAACACACACACACACACACACCCATGTACACCAAGGATAGACCGATAGGAAGAAGAGCGAACAAATGGGGAAAATAAGAGAAAAAAAGGAGGGCGAGTATGAGTACGTGAAGATATAGAAGTAATAGGAGGTGCGCGCTACGAGAGATATTTTTGCTGCACCTTATACTTTGTGAAAGTACACGTTGCAAGTAGTGGTAAGAAACGGAGAGAAAATTTTCTTTCCCTTTCTCTTGAACGTTAAGGAGGAAAGGGAGAGAAAGGAAAGAAAAAGAAAGGAGGGAAAAAAGCTCGAAAGCTCAAGGTGCACGTAGCGTGCTTTTCTACGCGTATAAGGGAAACGGGGATGGGATAAAAACAAGAAGGAAAGGGAGCGAAATGTCTCTTTTTCGCGATATAGCATAGATAATACATATATCTCTCTCTCTTACTCTCTCTTACAAGAAATATATATATATGCATGTAAAAGCATTCCGAACGATGGCAGCGAGCTTATGGCTTAGCTCTCCTACGAATGGAAATATAGAGAGTAAAGCTTGTGTCAGAACGAAGCTCGTGGGATCCTCGGGGTCTTCTCACACTTATTCCGATATTTCTCGCTCTTTCGACCCCAAAAAAAAACACACACACACACACACAGACTCACAGAGAAGCTACGGTTATTGGTACGTTCCCTGTCCGAAGCGATGTTTCCGCGTGATTTCTCGCAACGCTGTCGAGCCAAAAATCTCCAGAAACTTTCAAACCCCGAGAGAAATCTTCTTTAATAATAAAGAGACTTTTTCTTTTGTTTTTCATCAAACAATATAAAAAAAAATAATCGAACATTTTACAAACGTTGCAAACTTTATTCTTATCGAAAAAATCAAATTTTATTAATTCGCGGAATTTACGAAACGTACGTTGTTATCGAAAATGATAATTTATTTGAAATCCATTTGAACGGATTACAAGAGAAATAATTAGAGAAATGAAACGATCATCGAGATATACTTTGGAATATTTGAGAGATTATGATTGTGCAAATCCGCGAAATGTACCTCGTTTTCGAATTATGAGAAATATTTTCATCGTGTCAACGTTCACCGTGGCCCATTATTGGCGATATTGTTTATACAATTATGCGCGTGTTTATGATTTCATAGGTATATTTATAAGCGTATATCTGTATGTAATGGGGATCGTTCAGGATGGAATGTGCGATATAGATATAGATGGGAGGTCGTGACAGTGAGATGGACGGGCTGAGGGAGGGAGCGAGAGAAGGGAGAGAAGGAAGGGGGTTGGGGGGTTGATACGAGAGTGTGAAAGGTGGCGTAGGTGGGAAACGATCGATAGAGCAGGTGGTAGCACGTCGGCTTGCCTGGTTTGCTTCCGGCTCTGTGGCTCTCTCTCTCTCTCTCTCTCTCTCTCACACACACACACACATGCACGCACACACACACACACACACACACACACACACACACACACACACACACACACACACTCCCTCTCTCAGCATACGAGCTCTTTCGATAACATACACGTGCACTAACACACTGACACACGAGGGGGATCGACTGATCCGCCAATCGGGCGAAGCCCTCTCGCTCCAACTCTCCCATAGGATATCTGGACCCGTCGACGAAATCCAATGCCACCTCGACATATCGAAACACTTCGTTCTCGCGAAACATATACGCTTTCTTCGTCCTCTTTTCTATTTTATCATTGTGTTCTAGAAACTTTTAATTCTATTTATATTATGTTTATTAATTTTTTCGAAGATTATTTCATTGTTTATTTTTATTTATTTATTTTCAAAGTACTTTTGGGAAAGTTAATTATCGATCGGAACGAATGTTCAATCGAAAAGATTGAATTTTTGTTTTTTCTTTTATCTTGACATTTGTAACACGTAAATGAACACTTTTTTTCGTCGTTTTTGGAATATATGCGAGGGCGTTTGTGGGTTGATGTATTTTTGGATTTGTAATTGAATAAAATTTAATTGATCGATGACTGTACTCACTTTGCGTATGTCGTCTAAATGATGAATCTCGGGCGAGAGGCCACCGTGGACACATAGAAATTGTTGGTTCATGAGAGCGGCCAGTGGTAAGCAGTCGAAAGCGTCCATACAAGCGTCGTAAACTCTCTCCGAGTATTTCATTTTGCCTGGAACACAAAGTAAACGCGAGAAAAATACAAAATTTTATCCAAACATAAAATAATATCATAAAATAATGTTTAATCAAATCCTATTCGATAATAAAAACCAAAAAAATCGTTCGACCCAACAATTTCCCACTCAGATTTTTCACTCGCACCGTCTCGTCGATTTAGTAAAATAGTTCTAATTCGCTATAAATCCTACTCGAGTAAAAAACCAATTAAGCCCAAGAAACGAGGAAATTGGCGAACGCAAGACTGAGGTGAAAACAAAAGTATCGAGGACAAGAGTTTACAAAAAAAAAAGAAAAGAAAACTGTCGATGTTTTCGAATTAGTTACGAGGGTGGGTAATACAAAAGTGTAGCAGAGGGCTGAGAGGGATGAGGGAGGGGAAAAGAAGAGTGACGTTTGAGAGGGATTTGTCTTCAATAAGGTGGCGCCACTGAGGTGCGATTGACTGACGTACCAACGGGATTAGAATCCGGCTATATATATAGATATACAAACACCTACGTAGCTATATATATTTGTAGGTGTATACATATACGTATACGTGGTACGAGGAAGAAGCTGGATAAATTGATGGTCGGCAAGCACGACCGCAGGCCACAACACGGTCTCGTCGTTTTACTCTTCTCAAGTATTCCTCGACTTCTCCTCCCTCCTTCACCCCCTGACCAACCCTATCCAACCATATCCTTCAACCCTTTTGCACCATCCATCTCCATCAGCCCTTTGACTCTTGACTCTCTCCGGAACTCGAGCATACGGTGTATACAGCGCTTCGAGAGTCTTATTCACCAGTTTCACGACGATGAAATTTTGACGCTTATTAGGGAGAACAGTTTTGGGAAGATTGAAACGCCAAAGTGTGAACGATCTCGTGCCGGGAGAGAAATGTTTTCAACGGTTTTGCTACTTCACGTGACACGGGGAACGCTTCGAGAACCAATTTCGTAATTGAAACGTCAAATTGTCCGGAATATTGTACCAGTAAAAGATTTTTTGTAGTTAGTTTTTTTTTTATTTAATAAAATTTATTCAATAAAAATATAAAAACGCGAGTATGAATAATTGACAAAATACAAGATCAGTTTTTCATAAAAATTTTCAAAAAAATTTCAAAGAATACATTTTTTTAAATTAATTGGTACAACGATAAAACGAAAGATTCTCAAAGTCATCGAGTCTTAAGTGACCCAATTTCCTCCAGTTCAATTCCTCATCGGGTATTTATGTACGTCAAGCGTGGGAGAGCTTTGAGTTCGCGTCCGGGTCGAAAAACGTTTTTTTCTGATTTATTAATAAATGAAAACTTTTGAAATTTATATATAACGAAAAGCCACGAAGACTCGACACGTCATTAGGTTAATTCTCTCGAGACCGCAATTTGGTGGATATTTTTTTTCTCTTTTCCATTTTTTGTTTTTTATTTCATTTTTTTGGTTTTTTTTCTTCTTTTCCTCAAGTTCCCAAAGGCCGTCACGCCGACTGGCGCGCTCTCTCAACAGCGAACAATCGTTTTTGGCGGCTTTCGAAGCTCTCTGTGGGTTTCGAAACCGCGTGCGGCTCTTTCTCTCTCTCTCCCTCTTTCTCGCAACGTCACGGACGACGAGAGTCGAGAGCACACGTGCTCTCGACCTGGCTCGAGTCCAGATATCTCTCTCTCTCTCTCTCATTTCGCGAAGAGAGGGTTGCGGTTTCGCACACCGACCGTTATCGCAACCCTGTGACCGTCCGAGCGGTGTAACCGAGCGGTGAAAAGTTGCTGCGACGACTGCTGCGACTCGGCCCCGTTGCGACGACTTTTTGGGACTCCACCCCCCGCTACCCTACGGTTGTATCGCCTAACTGGGAATATACGAGAAGATATACGATCCCGAGACTCGAGCCGGAAAAAAGAAGAAATAAAAGAGGTCGTTGCATAGGGGATGATCCTTTCTTTTTCCTCGGCTGTTACACGCAGCCTCGATTATTTTTTTCTATCCACGAAACAAAAAACGAGTCAAAAAGTTGAAGAAACAATAGATTTTCCGCGTTTGAATAAGGAAATTTGATAAAATTTCATTGAGCTATAAAAATTTTTGATTTATTTGAATAAATTCAAGGTCGTTCGTTAAAAATTATTCGAATCGTAAGAAAATACTTCGATCCGCGTTTATTATTAATCTCCCGATAAACGAATCGCGAATTAAGCCGACGCTTTATTTTCACCCTTTTGCGAACTCGAGGGGCATTTTGCAGCTATAACGCGTATTTTTTTCTTCATTTTGGTATTTAAACCCCAACCCCCGATGATTTTTGTCTCATGATATCGATGCGACGTTTCGAAAAATTCGGTACGACGAGAGTGAGAGCGCGGTATCCACGAAAAGCGCGTAATTGGGGCGAACTAAAATGTGCAACGAAAGAATAGCTGCACTCGTCGATGAATGCATCGGCGAAATCGTTGAAAAATCCCTCGCTCGACTCAACGGGCGCATTCACAGGACGCTTTAGCCGACGATGCATGTCGTCTTTTCCGCGTTATTGCCGGTGCAGATCCAGCGTCGCGTCGAGCCCGTAAAACGAATACGCGAGTTCTCGGTTTTCGTATGACTATACACACACACACACATATATATATATATATATATACATCTCTCTCTATACATATATATATATGTAGAGAGAGAGAGAAAGAGAGATATGTATAGACACGGATATGGAGATTGGACGAACAAAAAATCGGGTCAAAAGCTCAACCGAGAGAGTCATCTCCGACTCACCGTTGAAGCTGATCTCTGAACGCGACGATACTCGTTTTTATGTTTATTACGTTTTTTTTTTACTTTTTTTTTTGCCGAAATAAAAATCGCCCCACGAGTCACCGAATTTATTTCGGTCAATAGGAGGGTCCGGGGTCGGGATGTAAACGAAATATGTTGAATAAATTTGAATAAAATGCCGCGAGGAGATAAATAGAACGTGCTTGAATAAATACGAGACACAAAAGAGACGTAACTACTTACATTCTTGCTTAAATGTGAAGTATTCCGTGAGATGTCGGCATTCGTGGTTACCTCTGAGGAGGAAGAGTGTGGTCGGATAGCACAGTTTCAATGCCCACAGGTACAATACGCACTGTAACAAAAACAAATAATATTCACATCGTTAACCTCATTTTCCAAAAATATTTTACAAATATCGAAAAAAAAACGAAGATTTTTGAAATTTTTAGTAGTATAATTTCACAAAGCCGTTGTCTATTTAATTAGTAAACGTCGAGGGAGAATTTTCGACCCGAAGAAGAGGGTGGGGATAACCCTCGTGTTTCGAGCTTTTTGGGGTCAGTCGTGGTAGCGCGACCGCCAAAATCCCGAACTAGTTGTCGAAATGCGCCGAAGGGGATCTGAGACACACCCGTAAAAGAGAACGCAGGAAGGAGAGAGAGAGAGAGAAAAAAAAAGCGAGGGTGGATACGATGCGTGGGTGCTGGCAAGAAGAGGTAATTCCCCGGCTACGCGAGACGAGACTCTCTCACGCGACCATGACAAACTATATATATACACACGTAATAGATGATGAGAGCAGAAAATCGCGTGTGCCCGGCTGTACATGAGATCATTCTTGGCAAGCATGCGTGAATACTTCACGCGCATATATCGCGAATAATGCGCGTTACGTGTACCAAAAGAAAAAAGACGAAATAACAAAGGAAAAAAAGGTATTTTACAAAAAAAAAGTGGAAATTTGTATAAAAAAAAATTAAAAAAGAATCAAAGTCACTCGTAATTATCAAGAAAATTGCAAAAATGTATTTTTCGTAAACGAATTTAAAAAATATAGAAGAAATTTTAAGAAAAATCGAAAATTTGTTGTTTTGTTTTTTTTATTTTTGTTTTTTTTTAGTTCTTTTTCACTTCAATGGCAACCAGCCGCATACCTCGTGTCACAGACGCGTCGTAAATATGAAAAACGACGATGGTTCGAGTTTGGATTTCGAAATTCGACACGCGTCGCCAAAAATGAAAGAGAGAGAGAGAGAGAGAGAGAGACGGCCGAGATCGAAACGACGTGGATATGAAATAATGCGAGATTATTAAAAGTAAGAAAGCAAAGTTGCAATCGTCGTCGTGTGACAAAGTATACGGGGCAACGGGGCAAGTGAGAAACGGCAAATCTGCTGGCAAGCTTATACGGTCCGGAGATATATTATGCGCGTTGGCGCTGACTCACCATCGCGAAACTTGCTCTCGCTTTCTGAATATTCAACTTTAAGAATAACAACAACAACAATAATAATAATACCAATATATTTTTTTAAATAATAATAATAATAACCATAAGAATATTTTTACAACATACGAGAAACAAACTTCTTTCGTAGTACCGAGCCGACGGCCACTATAACACACATGGCACACGCGAGTTTTCATATTTTTCTTCATGAAAAAAGAATGAAAGAAAAAAGAAAAAATTCCATTTTCCTCGCGAGAAATTCTTCTCGAGCGTGAAAGTATTTTCTTTCTCACGCTGTTAAATCCTCGAGCGAGAGTTTGCGGGCAATCTCTTCTTTTGGTATGCATAGATGCATATATAGATATGTGTATGTATGGTAAAGACACCTAAAACCATATTTTTGCACAGATATTACTCACTAGTATTAGACTATGTATATATATATTGTATATAATGTTAGTCCGAACAAAGCACGTATATGAGTAAAATATATATAGAGCGAGGATTTCATACGAATCTCCCTCTCGGTCTGATATACATAAAATCTATATATGAACCTTAGAAAATTGATACCAAGGGATCGTGCAATTTCCGGAATTTAAATTTCGCCTCTCTCTCTTTCACCCCCAACGAGATCCTTCGTCACTCGTATCCGAAGCCCGTGCCTAAGTCAGGTTTAAGAAACAAAGTGAAAAAGGCGGTGAGTAAAATTTCCAACCCCTCGACGTGTGCGTTCTGTTTGCCGAGAACGTTTTCTTTTTTTCTTTATTTTTCTTTTTTTTCGTGAAGGAAAAGTAGTAAATCGTGACCCATCTTCTTTAGCTGGCATCGCGAAATCACGGTCGGACGAACACATGCGTGTCTGGGACACGTGACGGAGCTGAGAACAAAGCTCGTAAGTCGAGGGTTGAAAAAAAAACAATTTTAAAATTCTTTTCTTTTTTTTTCAACGAAATGATCTTTTCGACTTCTTCTTTTGTTTCCCTCTTACCGAATAATCTTTCTTTATCCTCGGTAAATAAACGACGGATGGAAATTAAATTGAAAACAAACAAAAACAACAACAACAACAAAACTAAATTTCGTGCCCACTTGAGAAATCAGAAACTCGTCGTGTAAACGCGCGACAGGTTTATAAATTGGTTAGGTCGATCGTATTCTCCTTTCCATCGACGACTCGTTCTATTTTTTTTTTCATCCTCCCTTCATTTTTTTCAACCCCCTATTTCTCTCGTAACTGCCGTACGTTTGATCTGCGCTACCTGAGCGTACGATATATATATATATATATATGCACGTCATATAAAAGGAAAAGCCCAAGGGTTCAAAGAGCGAGAGATCCTGATTTTCTTTGGAGAAACGGTAACGGCGACAGAACCGAGAGGAACGAGCGCTGTACGCCACGTAGCCAACTTTTCCTACTCGTTTTTTATTTTTTTTTTTCATCTTTTTTACGTTTTTTTTTCCTCCACTCGTCGTTCGTACCATCACTCCCCGTACGTTTGGTTCGCATTGGCGAACCTACGCGGTTCTTTCTGTCTCTCTCTCTCTTTCTCTTTTTCTCTCGCCCTCTCTCGTTTTCTTCTTTCTCTCTCTCTGTCTTCCTCTCCCCAATGCCTTTTTGCTTTTACGACCTTTGGCGTCCCGAGCGAACGAGCGAGAGCGACCGCTATACCAGTGACCGTCGACTCGTAAGTGCGAGAAAAGACGTAAATGGCAGAGAGCGATGCTAAGAGTCGGAGATAGGGGATGGGAATTTTCTTGAAGATTCTCGAAGACGACATTATATCGAGAACGAGCGAAAGGGGGAGAACGAAAGAGAGAGAAAGAGAGAGAGAGAGACAGTGAGAGTGAACACAATTTTCTGTCCAACGTGTATAACTTTCGGATGATTCAACAGGAGGAGGGTGAGAAATACTTAAATGGCGAAAAGTAACGGAGATACAGTACGACGGGTGAGGGGGAGGCGGGGGGTGAGAAAAAGATTGAATTTTCTCGGGATGTTCCATCGATATTTATTTCGGGTTTCGATCATATTTTTTTTTCTTTCATCCCTTAATTTTTTTTCTTTCATTAATTCGAAAAGTAAAACGTAATTAAGACTCACCTCGATACTGAAGTAACCCCTGTCTACGTAGTCTCCGAGGAAGAGGTATTTTGTCGTCGGGGGTGGCCCACCGACCTCGAACAGTTTCATCAGGTCGTAAAATTGTCCGTGAATGTCTCCGCACACTGCAAACACGAAATGGAAAATCGATCGATAAGTAATTATATCACGAGCTTTTAATTATTATAATTATATTTAAATATCAATATATACATGTACCTATATATGCATAAATTCAATAATTAGTAATTTTATACCATCGACTTTGAGGGAAAAAACAAACATTATTTTCCCTCGGAATAATTTTCTTTCATCCCTTTTTTCTACAAATATTACAAATATAAAAATAAAGCTAAAAATCAT
This sequence comes from Netelia inedita, assembly GCA_964017225.1. Taxonomy (NCBI): domain Eukaryota; kingdom Metazoa; phylum Arthropoda; class Insecta; order Hymenoptera; family Ichneumonidae; genus Netelia; species Netelia inedita. Next base: position 2,079,231 of record OZ024920.1, on the reverse strand, counting down.
TGACATTTTGTTCGTTCGACGACGTCAAAGGGGGAGAGAAAGAAGGAAGAACAAAAAAAAACAAAAATCGAGATTTTGCAAATTTCAACATCGGCTTATATCGTTCCCACCCCGATCTATCCTACAGATTATCCGTTGAATAAAACGTGAGTCTCGATACGGGGATGGGATCAAGGGCCGAAGGGTAGGAAAGAGCCTAACCAGGAAGTTATAATCGGGCAAACACGATCGAAAAGTTTTCATCTCGCTGTTCGCGAGTGTAACTCAGGGGTGGTAGAACGAGACAAATAACTGCGGAATTTCGCGATGTAAAATGTCGCAGGACGATTTTACACCCTACCGAGCCGTTGGGACGCGTCCTTACGGACGATACAAAAGACGATAAATTAAGCGACGTAACTGGAGTAAAGCTATGCAAAAAAAAAAGATGGCGGCGAGTAGATCGAGAGGGGAGAGGGAGGTCTGGGCGACAATCTGGAAACCTAGCTGATGTATCGGGCGCCAACGTCCGGTTAATTGAACGTCGCGACGCCTCGAAGGCGCCTAATATACGCGAGAAGCCAAAGTGCGTACGTTCTCATTTACGTAACTATACTTATGTTTTCTCTCGTCCTCGATAACACGAGCTTCAATGTTTCGTTACGATAAAAAAAAATAAAAACAATTCTATCAATCTGAATCACTTACGATTAATTAATTCGATCGTTTTCTTTTTTTAATATCTTTTCATTCTTTAAAAAGATGTATAAATATTTTTTAATCGCTCGTTCGCAAACGTTGATTATTAATATCGTAAATATATATTTTTTTAAATTTCGTTCGAACGAACGGATTATTCCTGTCGCTAGGAGAGAGAGAAAAAGAGGGTGGTATCGAGTGTTTTAAGCTTCGAATCGTACGAAAAGACGTAAATACGTAACGAACGAATGAAACGACTGGCAGAACTCGAGTTCGATCGTCCTAAAAAAATCGCGCCCTACGTACTTATGCTCGACTGTACTTAGCCCACCCCTCACCCCCCTACCGCCGTATCAACCTCGTCCCTTACCACCCCTGGCTCACCGACCCATAGTTCTACCGGCTTCTCTTTCACTTTTTTTTCAAATTTTTTTTCTCGTTTCTTGGGGCAATCAGACTGCTGCATTTTTCACTGTAAATGTATTCGTGGTATGGAAGACGTCTGGGGGAGGGTGTAGGGGCGTTGGATAAAAAAAGAGAGCAGAGAACGAGAAGAACGCGAGGGCTGTCCTTTGTTGGACGAGTGGACGCGAGCTTTTTGCCATGGAGCTGCTTGTATTCGACGCTTTTCATCCCCCCACCCCCTCCTTCGCTCTACCCACCACACTTTCTCACCCCCTTTTTCTCCCTCTGCGGTAGCAATTCGCGTGTACACTCCGGTGAAACGCAGCAGGACCCATTACTATCGGTGCTATAACGGCACGGCTGCAAGAAATGGCCGTTCTATCTATCCTCTTTGAGAAAGAAAAAAACGTTTCGTCCATAAAAAACAAAAAAAAAAATAACGAAAAATAAAATAAACGAAAAAATTAAAATTAAAAAATTGGAATTAAAAGAATAAAGTTTAATTGTCGATTTCGTCAACCGACTTGAGATAAATCTTGGTGCTCGGTACGTCTTAACAAACTTAAATAAATAATAAATGAATAAATTAAAAAAAATATATATTTCTGTTACAGAAACACGTAGCTCTTTTTATTTATCGTATTTTTTACGATGTGTGAATAACAGTATCTACAACAATAATACTCGTATCGTTTTTAGTCGTTATGTAATTTATTTTTAGCTTTTTTTTTGTTTTTTTTTTCGTTTTTTTTCGTTTTTCAGAAATTGCTCCATTTTTCGCAGCGAATACTTCTCTGCGGGGGAATATGTCGATAACTCGATAGCAGTATCGTCCGAACGATGGTATTACGCGTATTGTGTGTTCCCACTGGCGTCTCGATAGAATTATATTGCACGTATAGGGAATGGAAAACGTTGAGCGAAGGTTCTCGCTCTCTCTCTCTTGTTTCTTTTTTTCAACCAGATGGATTATTTGCGAACGCGGGTTCGCACGCGGAGAGAAAAATTGGTGCGGGGCTAACGATACAACGACATGCTATACGCTATTTACTCGTCTATCTCCTACCCTCATTGATTTTTTTCTCCTGAATGTTCGCCGTATCGCGAAACGTACGTACAGTTTTTTGTTTTTCTTTTTCTTTTTTTTCCCTCCATGTTCCATACGTCAATGATCGATTTTATCATTTTTTTTACCTTATCGAAATTAAATAACTTTGTTTTCAGAGAAAGAATTCTAAATTTATATTAATTCTTTTATCGCGAGTCGATCCTTAATCTTTTTTGTTTCTATTAAGGTCGTTTCATTCGAGTCGAAAAGTAACTTGTTGCTCTCTCCCTTCCACCCCCGCCCCACCCTTCTTCGTCCGAACATCGTGCCAAGTTCCGCTGATCGAGGTAGTCAGCGCCATCCCAGCGGTCACTGGGCGTATTACACATCGTAGTCAATAATAATAATTTAAAAAAACAAAAAGAATTTTCATCGTTCAGGCTCATTCGTTCGTTCGTACTCAAACTCGGGTTTATAAAAAAAAAAGTGTATCTTTACATACGTGTGTTATATGAAACGTGTAATACGGGTCCTAGGCTCCAGGCGTACGTGGCAGATTTCGAGCAATATGGAAATGTGGCAGATGGGAAACACAACGAGTTGGTATGCGAGAGAATCGAAGGTAAGATCTTGAATAGTTTATCCTTACGAACACGTGCCTCTTGAGAATTTAAGGACAAACTGTGGCAAACATTCTCTCTCTCTCCCTCTCACCCTCACCTTCACCCTCTCTCTCTCTGTCTCTCTAAATTTCTATATATATGTATGTAGCGAGAGAAGAGAGCGAGGTGTCTCGAAAGCAATAGCTGGCAGACAACAGCAAAGCAGGCTCTGACAGGGTTGTGTTCTCTCCCTCCCCCCCCCCCCCTCTCTCTCACACTCTCTTTCTCTCTCCCTCTCTCTCTCTCTTTCGGTGTGCAGGAGGCTCGGAGAGACAGACGTAAACCCTAATCACACAAGCCACGAGTCGTCCTCCCACGTAATTGAATGCTAACCCACGGATTATCCAGGGGCTGCAACCGCACACGAGTCGCTCGAGGGAGAGCGAGAGAGCGAGACAGAGAGGGACAGAGAGGGACAGAGACAGAGAGAGAGAGAGAGGGAACAACGTCGAAACTCCTCTGTCTCGTTCGCCTTGGCCTGACGAAGACGAGAACAAGGATTCTTGTGTCTACGAGACGATGCCGAGAACGGTGGCGGTTCTTGCGGTTTCTCGTAACAATTCGTCGTCCAATATTCACGAACGGCATCGAATTTGCCCCGATTCATAAATTTGTTAAACGCAACGAACGCGTTAACGTGTTTTTCGTTGATCGGTAGAATTTCAAGATAAATCGAATTTCGACCCCAACATCGTCGATCAAACAATATTTATAAATCATCGATTTTAGTGTAAATAAATTTTTGTATTATTTCATATTTGATCAATTTGACAATTTTGGAAAATTTTATATATTTTTTTATTTCGTTTCTTTGTTCTTTTCGTCGTTAATTCGAAAAATTGAATCGTCGATATTTACGAGACATCGACAACCCGTGAAGCGTCGTATCATTAAATTTTTCAATAACGAGAAGGGAGTATTTTTGTTATTGTTCTACTTAACGGTCGAAGCGCCAAAGCGATCGTAATCGTAAAGTGAAATACGGTGAGAGTAAAATATTTGACTATAGTGTAATAACGCGTCCCCTCGAGATTACGACCATCCTGGTCTGACCCAATTTGTTTAACGGAAAGTGCCCGATTCTTTATCAGTTAAAGCAACAAACGTACTTTCGCCCCTCCCTGTACTCGCATCGTTTTACTTTACGCTTGTAATTACGACGAAATTGCAACTACCCTTAGGGGCTCGAAATATCGAAATAATATTTTTACCCCGTGAAAACATAGGGTGAACGATAAACAAATATCTACATACATGGAATATCGATCGATACGAAGCGTATGAATTTTAATCGATTCAGTATTTTCAAAAGACATAAAAACAAAAAATTAATAACAATAATAAAAAATTAAAAAATTAAAATAACGACATTGATGAAAAGAATTGATAAATGGAGGTTTTCCACGACATTTATCGCGTTCGATGAACGTTATCAGCGGCGTTAAACGCGTTAGCTAATAAAAAAAATTTTAAAGAAAAAAACTGTACACCAACAGTTTCTTTGGTATAGAAAAATTGTTCTCCCACGTATCGCCCGTATACGTCACGACGCCGTTAAAAACTGCAACGTTAGGTTCGCTTTTATTACGCACCAACGGAGATCGGACGACCTATATAAGTATATACAGGGTGAATTCTGTAAGGTTTCTCAAACGGGATTTTGGTGCAGATGGGATCATTACAAACAAAAGTTGCAAATATACATTGGGGATATTTTTAATAGTTTACGAGATATGAATATTTAAAGTTGATCGAATCAGAGCGCGCCGAGAAGCGTTGGAGCCGCCCACTCTCCGCCCTAGCCGTACATATAGCACAGTTTAGAGCGTTACATTTGGGATCGCAAAATTCAGAGCAGTCAATTATTATTATTTTATTACGCAGTCATTTTTATTTAGCGGGCTCGGCAAAATTCAGAGCAGTCAATGCCCGACAAATAAAAATGACTGCCTAATAAAATAATAATAATTGACCGCTCTGAATTTTGCCATCCCAAATGTAGCGCCCTAAACTGTGCTATATCTACGGATAGGGCGGAGAGTGGGCGGCTCCAACGCTTCTCGGCGCGCTGTGATTGAATAAACTTTAAATATTCATATCTCGTAAACTATTAAAAATATCCCTAATGTATATTTGCAACTTTTGTTTGTAATGATCCCATCTGCACCAAAATCCCGTTTGAGAAACCTTACAGAATTCACCCTGTATATATATGTCTTTTTTTTCTTCTTTCACCTCCACCCTATTAATTGGATATCGTATATATACGATATAGAGAGGAAAATGGCCGATAAAGCCAACAACGAGGAGAGAGAGACATGGGCAGCGACGAAGGAACAATCGCAAGGAGACAAGAAGCTATATGTGTTAAAAAGAAAAAGACCCTTACATTGGCGATCGAGAAAGGTTAGAAAAAGAAAATGAAAAAAATTGCATCGTTCGTTCGTAACGCGATACAACTTTTGCTACTTCTGCACTCGCGCCCTTGCTAATGAGAAAAATGGTTGTTCTCGCTCGATTCCATAGGTCGGTAAAGAAAAAAGAAAAAATATTTCCGCGACTTTTTCCTTCCGACTTGAAAAGTCGTTTGAATATTTTTGAACAAAGAACAACACTTCTTTTTCGTTCGTACGACATATCCTTATTATTACATGCTTTGTAAACCGAGGCGTAAGTTTTAACTAACGATTTACAGAATTAACAAATTTAAAAAAAAAGTTTTTTTTTGTTATTGTTCATAATTTCCCGAAGTGCAAGAAGTTGAAACTCTTTGTATCGTTTCCGAGTCTTTATCGACGAGGCGTCCACGACGATGCTACAGAGATTTTACGAGTTTGAACTCCGTGTCTGCCTCGCGAAACTCCGAACCGTGCGGCACGAAGCCCAGGAAAGTCAGTAGGCCAGAGGGCGTTGGTAGTCGCGTGGGTTATATATCACGCATAACCTATAAATCTATTTCTTTCATTCGTTTTTTTTTCTTTTTTTTCACGATTTTTGCTAAAAAAGATTTATGGGCTACGCGATGTTTGCATAGGAATTTGATTTTTCCGCGCGTCGCACAGTCGTATATATATATTTTTTTTATGTTTCGATATTTTACCCCATAGTTTCGAAATTACGCGAAAAATTGTACGATCGACGAGAAACGTTGAATTTTACGTCGATAGATCCTTTCAGTTCTCGCTGGTCCACTGACCTAATTTCGTTCGCGTAATGTAAACAAAGAACGGGACAAAATACTACGAAGTATCGAACACTTCGAGAAAGCTTTTGGGGGGTTGAGATGATTTCTCGAAGGACGTTTAGCCGAGCGGAAAATTAATCAGGCTGCCTGGGGTTTCATCGGGGCCGATTCGGGCGTCGATAAAGCGCGCCTGTTCCGGCTCGCTAGATTTCAACCGGATTACGAAATGAGTGAACAAAAATTTGAGATCTTTTTTTTTTCGTGATTTTTAAATTTTTGCTAAATCTAACGAATTTTTCGTAGTGAAGGGGATTTAAATATATCGATTTATTTAGAACACCCGCCCCTTTCTCCAAACCACCAAAGTCTGGAAAGTAAATTACGAATTTCAACTATTACCGAGGGTTAAAATTTGTTTCCCTCCAAAGAAAACCCACACTCTTATTTTCTTCGACAATTTTTAAAAAATACCTAAAAAACAGTGAGGGTGGCACGACTTTCTTATAAATTTGACATCTAAAAAACACATTGTTCCATCGAAGCAAAAAAAAAGTTGTAATTTAGGATATTAATAAAAAAGTTACCGACAAAAAAAAACTTTCAAAACCTGTTCGAAGCAACCCCGTTTGACGATATGGGCGTATATAAATCCGCGTGTATATTTATATACAAGAGGGGAGTAGCGAGGCAAAGGGTGAAGTAGGAATCTGCGTGACTACAAATTGCCACGGTAAATCCGCGTTAATTACGTCAATGGCGAGGTAATTAATACGAACTGCCGTTTTAAAGTCGATGTGTCCGGCCAGAAGGGGTGAGGGGTGCTTTCGCGGGCGCGAGACCGTTTTATTCCGGCATTGGATGAGCGTATCATACATATACACATGGCCCTTAAACTACAGTACGACGTTCCTTAACTTACGTACTTTACCTACCCCCAGAATACCTACCCCAATAAGTCGAATAAAATTTCGATCGCGATTATTTTCACGTAAATTCGCGAGATTGCGTCGGACGATTTTTCTTTGTTTTTTATAACTAGAAAATTAAACAGATTAGACGAGTCGCGATGTTAACTCACCGAGGACTTGGAAATTTTTTACTCGCGGGAGATAAGACTGTATATTTAGCACTCGATCTTTCGCTATACGGTGCAGAATTGCAACGGTATTATAAGAACGATAAAGGACGCTTCCATAGCTTTTACTATGTACACTATATATATATATATATATATATATATATATATATATATATATACGTGTATGTGTATGTATATAAGCACATTTTATATACATACGTACATATATACACACAATGTATGCTTAACGCCGTTACTGCAAAGGGATTAAACGCCGGCATGAAAAAGAGCGATAAATCTTGAGGTCAGGGATTACCGAGTTAGCGGGTAAGCGAAAGGAGGGGGGGGGGGGGGTTAAGGGAAGGAGTGGAGCCCCGGCGAGTTTCGCGCCTAAATGACCCGTAGTCTCGCCGAACGTTTATCCAACGTTTTATATTTGGGATATAAAAATTTACCGCGAAATCGTTACGGCGGACAAATAATAATTTACTATTTGAATAGAAAATTAAAAAAAAAAATTAAAATTATTAAAAAACAAGACAAAATATTAGGTTTATGGGTAGCGAGTTGTGGGCATTGGCTAGATCGAGCTTTTTCTCTCGGACAAGTTAGAGGTATTAATTTTCGCAATGTTTCAGACTTTTCTTTCCGTCGTTGGTAAAACGAGGCAAAAATTTGCACTACAGACCCTCGTTAAGGTAGAGGAGGAAAGAGAAGGGGTGAAGCTCTATCTCTTTCTATCTATCGCTCTCTCTCTCTCTCTCTCTCTCTCTCGCTAATAGCCGTGTGAGAGCGAACAGGTGAAGAAGGAAGCTCGCGAGAAGAGGATATTCGGTTGATAACAGGTGAGATAATCAAGTGAGAGGGCACGATATAGAGTTACTAATTAGTCGACGGTGAAACGGAGAAAATGATTGTTATGTCAGGAGAAATGAGTGGAATGTGTATGTGTTTCTGTGCGAGAGAGAGAGAGAGAGAGAAGTAGAGAGCCTGCAACTCGACTTCAATTTACGCTTAATTAATTCTTATAATAATAGTAATAATGAGAAGCAACCGGCTATAATTTTATATGGCCGTTTATTATATTATATCAACGTTTAACGAACCTCCACGCGATTCACGTATGAATCCTCGTTGCTCCAGTTTAACCTTTTTCCGGGGGTACCCCTCGGCTTGTTGATTCATAACGGCGAAACGTCGCCGTAAATAACGTTTAATAAAGATCAGCGAGGGGTAATACGGTCGAATTACAATATTTTCACGCGCGTTTGCCCTTATTCCACCGACACCGACACGAAATACATATTTCTATTTTTTTTTTTTTTTTTTTTTTTTTTTTATTCTAGATAAGTATAAAATCCACAGAACATATTTATTTTCATATTTCCTCGAATTAATTCGCTTGTTTCCAATTCGGACGAAATAAAATAATTATATCGTCGTATCGAGTATAATAATATTATTAATATTTATTTTCGTATAATAATTTTCAAACAATCGTGACAAACAATTATTTCTCATTATTTTTTTTATTTTTTTATTTTTATAATGTATTTTGGAATAATCTGTGTACTACGTAGCGACAGCTTTAGGTGCTTTTTCGTGCACGATACATTGTGTATGTGAGAGAGAAAGAGAGAAATCATGAGAGAGAGAGAGAGAGAGAGAGAGAGAGAGAGAAGGCCGCGTGTTCGCGATGATCGATCGATCGCGTGGTGTGTAACCGCGGTGAGCCTGAGGGGCAGTCGGGGGCTCGAACGACTAAACCGGAAGTGAAGAAATGAACAGCCAGCACGCACGTGCATATATACGTATTTCTCGCATGCCGCATGGCCGGTCGACCGATCGTGCGAAATTTACTCTTATATATATATATATACCTACATATATTATGTACATGAAAAATACATACATATATTTATGTAGTACAGTAAAGTACGTATACATTATTTTTCCCTCATTCGCCAAGAGAATAACGCACACGCCGCGATATCGCGACCGAGAATCTAAGCCGGCCAATATTTGTTTAGAAGTTTCGATTGGACGAGTGTTTGCTGTGAAAACAAGCGATAAGAACGTCGTTCAACTTGCCCGGATCCAAAGGCATGTCTCGGTATACGCCAGACTTTTATTATTATATGCACAAGACGCGTATGAGAAAGGAACGAAAACACACCTTTTTTGAGTAATTCGAGAGAAAAAGAAAAAACCGTATGTATTTCGATATTTGAAAAATAATTGTGAAAATTTTTTTTTTTTTTTACATTCGCGTGTCGATTAAATAACGTTTTTAAGTTTGACGAATTTTCGCGAAGAACGACCTCTTCTCGAGCCCATCTTGCGCCTTTTTCTTACCGTTCGACGTACTTTTCGTTTTTTTTTACTTTTTTTTCTATCTCCCTCGCGTTCTGTCTCTTTACGATCGTCACGTGTGGAACACGTTCGAGACGAGGAGGACGAAGATGACTCGTGGGTGTATTAAAATATTCCCAGCACGTACGTATCCAACGGTCTTTATCTACGCGAACATATCCCCGGGAGAACGAGGACGCGCGAGGGTTGAAGGGGACGCAAGGGGGCCCCCCGGTTAACCCATACGAGGCGAAACGAGAAGGGATCCTGCGTGTCAACCGTGCGTAAAACTACCCCTTGGATAAAATTCAAATCTTTGTCGGTTCGTCTCTTACCTTCTCTCTGATTTTTTCGTGCAATAATAAGTTTCTGTGCAAAAAGAAAGTATTCCAAGATCGACCTCTTGACTACTTGAAAATAAAAAATTTGTAATTTTTAAAATATTTTTTAAATGAGAATTAAAAAATTTTAATTCGTACGAATATAATTATAAATTGTAAATATATTTTCTGAGATTCGACAAAACGTTTGATATTCGTAAACGGAGTGGATTTTTGAAAATATATCAAATAAAAAACGTGGCGGAAAATTTGAATTTTCATCACGACGTTGGGTTCAATTTCTTGTTTACGTTGGGTCCGAAATTACACGTACCATTAACCTTTTGCGCATTCTCTTATCGTTTATTCGGTGACCCGGATTAAAGAAAAAAAAAGGAAGGAAACAAATAAAAATAAGAAAGAGTCAAGTTTTGCAAATTGGACTTCACTGCAGTGAAAAACGATGGCATTACTTGCATCCTCGTATACGTGGGGGATGTACACGGACGAGAAACCCTGGGAAATATAAAATTACTCCGCGTCATGCGTTGAATATTTTCTCGACTAGCCTAGAGCGAAAAAGAGAGAGAGAGAGAGAGAGAAAGATTCTCGTTGCCCTCGTCTTTTACGGGTAGAGAGAACCTCGTTCTACCCCCATAGACTATCGTGTTGTACGAGCGCCCGTGAGATATAGGAACTACGCCACGGCGCTGTACACATCCGGGTTTCCTCGCGAGCGGCGAAACTAGTTTATTATTTAAAACGCATCTCTCACGTTCCTCGTGTGCTCAACATCGTTTCTCACAAATTGGCGCACATGCGCCAAAAACGAGAAAAAATAAACACGAAAACAAAAACAAAGAACAAAAAATACCCTACGAATGTCGGCCATTTTCTTTTTTCTCTTTTCGTACTCGCCAAAAAGTCTCATGAATAATTTATAGAATTCTTAACGTATGAAAAAAAAAAAAAAAAAAACAAATCCGTGTTAAGCGGGGATATAGCGTTACATTTAGCGCGTCATTTAAAAATTGTCCTCTTCGACAAACTTCGAACAGAATTAACCAAAATTCGTGATAAGTACGTTTCGTCGTTGCACTCGTCGAACAAGGGTGGGTTTTGGGGATCGAGATAGAAAATAGAAGAAGGGGATGAGAATGAAAGCCGTGACAATATCGAGACCCGCATGAAATTTTATCAACGCGAAAGTCGCAAAAAGCGACGGTACGAGGGCTACGAATGTGCCTACGGGGTGCGATATACCTAGAAAAGAGACGGGGAGGGTCAGTTAGAGGGTGTGAGAGACAGAGAGAGAGAGAGAGAGAGAGAGAGAGAGAGAGAGAGAGAGATAGTCGAACGTCAACGTGGGTTCTGTGACACAGCTAGGATCATGAAATAGACCGAGGGGTGACGTGAACGAAAGTGGTAACGGCCGCACCCTCCAGACCTCGTTTTTTTCTATCCCCTCCCTCTCCCTCTCTCACTCTCTCTCGCTCTCTGGCACTTCTATCGCTATCTCTCTCACGCACATAAGCTCGAAATATCCAACGGACCGAAAGGACGATAGACGCACTCATGGCATCGGATCGAATCCATCCATGTTTACGACAAACGTCTCTCTGTCTGTCTCTCCCTCTCTCTCTCTCCCTCTCTCTCTCTCTCTCTCCCTCTGGTGATCTGAAACGTGCGGGCTCAAAGTTACCGTCTCTCTCACACATTTATATCGTCGATCGATCCCTCAGGAGCGAAATATTCCAGTTGTTCTATCGTAACACCCATATCGCTGGATCACCAGGCACTTTTTTCGTTACGATGGCTCCGTGAACCGTGTGAGACACGGTAGATGCGGGAGAGAAATGAGAATCCCGCGACGATTTAACTCTCGTCTGTCCATTATCGACGTTTCTCTTAAATCTTGTCACGTGACTCGATGCTTACTTTCACTTAGAATTTATTTTTTAAATTATTACTTTCGAAAATTTTCTTCATCGTTGGCAAAATACTTATGTTTGCAGTTCGATAGCAAAAATACCTAAAAAAAGAAGAAAAAAAAACGAACAAAAAAAGTTAGATGCAGTCGCGTCCGAGGAAAAGAAGGTGGTGAACGTGTGGAATGATAATTCAACGTCGAGAAAGGAACTCGAGGAAAGAACGAAAGTCGTGCTATGTCTATATATATGTATCACGCGAGAGGATGATAACGCCACGTTATAACCGCACTCGCATCCTTCCGTATCCTTATTTATAGTTTGCTCGCTCTCACGTTCTGGGACCAGCTTCAGCCTCTCTCTCTCTCTCTCTCTCTCTCTCCTTCTCCCTCTCTCTCTATCTCTCAGGAGACAAAGCGAACCGATTTGAAATTCCGGAAGTTGCGCGGCCATACCCGCCCCCCCACCCCCTCCCTCATTCCTCCACCTCGCCCCTCTAACCCTCTTTCGGCCAACTTGCAGGGATGCGAAAGAGCATTATATTCCGGACGGCATCGAGGACTATATATAGGTCGTAAGAGAGAGAGAGAGAGAGGGTGAGAATACCAAGGGAGAGAGAGAGAGAGAGAGAGAGAGACTTGTATAGGTAACTTTAGAGTCGCGTGAGTTTCCTATATTTCCCTCTCTCTCTCTCTCGCAAGAGAGAGAGAACAAGTATCGCTATAAATTCTGTACGAGATGCACGAGAGACGAGAAACGTGTATTATAAGCATGGCATGTTACACACACACACACACACACATACTCCCTCTCTCTCTCCCTCTATACCTGCACAACAGCAATTTATTCGTGCATGCATTATTATGAACTTTTGTTCATAAAATATATATATATGTATACGTGCCTGATACATAATAACGATAATAATAATAATAATAATAATAATAATAATAATAATAATAATAATACCAGCAATAACAATAATAACAAAGATAAATTATTCATCGGCGTGCATTGCGAGCGAGTCGCGCAAAGTGTACCCGCGTATCGTCTCGTTGCGTCTCCTCTCTCTCGTATAATCATTAATATTATTTCATAGAAAATGTCGCTAATTTCAGGGGAACGATGAAATGCGGTTGAGCCCACGGGCGTTCGCGGGTTCGATTAAACTTTTCGCTCTGAATTATTCATTAACGTGTTCACAGTCGGAACAAAACCAACCCCCATAAATACATTTACCTATATTGATAAATATATACATATATAAATGTGTGTGTGTGTGTGTGTGTGTGTGTGTGTGTTTGTTAGCGCATGTATAGTTTATCACGAGGATACATTAGTTAACGCATAATGTAGAATAATTCGTACGAATATATGCAGATTTTGGTTATTCGCTGTAAAACGATCCTCTTTGTCCATCCTGCCGTGTGTAATTTTACTATACATTCTATCTTACCCTACGACCCCCTTGGCACGTCGGACTACTCCCTCGACCAACGGCCCACTGGTTCGACTAAATACACGCTCTTTTAATCTTTTGTCACGAGCCACGTACAATAATGCTTTGTAACCCTTTTGCCCTCTCCTGTCTCTTCCCATCAGCACATTCTCCTCATTACATACTTCGTACAAATACATACATCCATACATGTGTATATGTATGTATATATATATATATATACGATGGGTGATATAGCCAATGTGCTGGAGCGAATTAACCGTAGCTCGGCGAAGCACGAGGCCAGGCAAACGGTCGCATTGTTTCTCGGTGACTGCGAAAGAGAGAGAGAGAGAGAGAGAGAGAGAGGGAGAGAGAGAGAGAGAACGGTGTCGAGCCACATTAATTATGTTTGCCCTCTCGGACGCATGATCTACGTATGCTCTCGGTGTACAGTTCGGCTTGGTACATATCGAGCCTCTGCTCTCTCTCTCTCTCTCTCTCTCTCTCTCTCACTCCTCTGCATACGTATATGAGGGAGTTGAAGGTTGGTAAGGGGGGGGGGGGGGGGGGGGGGGGGTCTACGACGAGCCAGCAATGAGAGAACGCATCAGCCTACCTCCATAGTCTCTTGACTAAATAACAATTTACTCAGGCTCGGTGTTCGGGGGTCCACGGTTTGTACGTTAAAGCTCATACATACATATGTATATATATGTATATAACAGTTATATGCGACTGGCATACGTTGGTGTGTGCTTGCGCGTTATTCATGCGGTGACGCGATCATTTCGGCTGATGGAACGAGAGAGCGAGAGGGGAACGGAGAGAGCCGAGTAATTTACTACAGCGGTCCACAACAGTGATACGACACCCCAGGTGTGTACGATGAAATTTATTATTAAATAATATCGCGTACGGAGAGTCAAAACGAGATGAATGAATTTCTTTTTTTCTTTTTTTACCAAGGGATGAAGCACGTATTTACGATATTTTTGGGTCGTTGAAGATTTAATAAAAATAAATAGTTCATAATTTATATTTGTTTAGAATAATTTTCTAACGTGATGAACTAAAAATATTAATTTCATCGTTTGTAAAAAAAAATATATGTATTGTTTTTCTTTATTTGCTTTATTTTTTACTTATTTTGATTTACGTAAAATTTTGAAAATACTGGGGAGGAAATGTATAGGGTGAAGTTTGTAGCGAATGGGTAACAGGGGGTTCTCTCGAGTCTCTTGTCTCTTTCTCTCTCAACGGTGAATTTATTCCTGGGCGTCGAAACTTGCTTAGTTGATAAATTAATTCGCTTAACCTCACTTCGTCACAGCCCTCCGTAGTCCACCCCTTCCAGCCAACTGCCCCTGCTCGACGGAGAGAACAAAAGGGGCGGATGGGCTGGCCATAACGACGGGGCTAGAGAGCCAGTGGCTGATCTGAACCCAGAACTTTTCCACTGGTTCCCTCGTCCTCTCTCACTCGACCCTCTCTCTTCTCTCTCTCTCTCTCTCTCACTCTCTCTCTGTCTCTCGTTCTTGTTCTTCGCTATAAGCGACTGGGGGGCTATAAGATGGAGACGAAAGCACATCTTCGAGGAAACGGGGTTATATGTGCCTTTGCTGCGCGTATGCCCTCCGGAGATTCCGGGAGAGGATGGAATGAAGAAAGGAGGGTGGGAAGAGAGAATGGGAGAAAAAGAAAATTACGTGATCTCGACCGATACAGTTAGTTTTATATATATGGCCATTGCTAGCATTCCTAACTGAAAATGTACTTCCACCCTGTATCGTATACACCCAACTCTAGGGATATTCGTAATTCGCATGAATGACGACGAATTGGGTTCACGATCTTTCTCTCTCTCTCTCTCTCACACACACACACACACACACATACACTGGAACCCCATTTTCCCTTCTGCTTTCCTGAATTGGTAATCTCCACATACTTCTCGATCAAACTGACAAATCCCGCTCGCACCCGGATGAAAATAAATTTCTTTTTTTCATTCGATTCGATTATTTATCAGATTATTTCGATCGATTTGATCGATTATTTGCAAACAATCAATTTTTCTTCTTTTTAATTGAAAAACGTGTTCGTAATTACTGTTTTAATATTTTTATGTTATGTTCGTTACGAATTAGGTGAAGAGAATTAGCTGTAAGAACAAAAAACGAGATTTAGGGGGAAAAATATAGGGTCGTTTTTTTGGGAGTCGAGGAAAAAGAGTCGATGATGAAGAGGACGAAGGAGGAGACGGAAGTAAATTGAGGGAATGATGAGTGTCCTTGATGTACGTTTTGTCCATCGTTTCATCATTCGAAACGCATTTGTCAACTGTGGGTCAATTTTTTTGTGGGCTTACAGTTCGAGTCACGAAGCGAGAATCGAGACGAAGGAATAGAGAGAAAGAGAGAGAGAGAGAGAGAGAGACAAAGAGGTAAAAAAAGATCCAGAAGCGTGGAATCGCGATTTACCACGGTATGAAGCGAAAGCTCGTTCTTGGCATTGGTAACACGTGATCGTTTAACCCATCGTACATGTGTGACATAAATTGAGGGAAAAAATATACAAGGAGGCGAATGGGGGATGGCCCGAGGGACGAAGGATCACCGATGAAATTCTCATTTATTTTTTACTCCCCCGACGCTCGTTTCATGATATTTTATTCAACGAGTCTACTTTCGATCGAGCAAACCACAAAAATTGAATTGAAATTTGAAAATCAGACAAATTAACTACAATAATTAATTGAATTCTGAATTAACGAACAGACAAGAAAATTAAATTGCTTTCGATCCAACGAACTCTCATTTTCTTATGGGCAATCTACTTCGCCCCAGGAAAAAATTGATAAAATGAAAAAAAAAATGTACAAAATAATTCGATAAATTCCAAAGTTGATCGAAGGTTTTTCAATACGAGCAACAGAAAAGAAACGAATTTTTTCATTTATCTCGCGAACGTCGGACGTCGTGTGAATTCTCGAGGTACGAGAACACACATTGGGCGAAAACGATGTCGAAGAATTCTTTCGCGGCGTGGAAGGGCCATAACAAGCTTTACCTTCGACGTCCCGTGAAAGAAATTAGTAGGGCAGCCCTGAAAACGATCGGGGCCCAAAAGGGTTTGAATATGGATTCCCTACTAGGGATTTTCACAACACAATCCGACTAGGCCCCGACAGGGAAATAACTGGGTTGCCTTATTTATTTAAAAAAGGTCGTAGCGAGGTAAATGATAAAGGGCCTAATCGGGATTCATCAGGGCAGTAGTTATTACAGAGCATACAATATTTGCAAAGTTATTTACACCAATGTCTAGTTTTTATACTTATTTTCCATAGATGTGATGTACATATAAAGTTAATTTAAGCTTTTTAAGCGTTAATTTTACCTGCACGCATGAATATTATTAAAAAAAACTTTTTTTATATTGTGAAATTTATTTTCCAAATTTTCTCAATGTTTATAGAATAGAAATTTTACTATAGATAATTTGTATTCTATTATGAATATTATTATCTGTAGTAAAATTCTCAAATTATCTGTAGTAAAATTTGCATTCTATAAATATTTAGAATGTTTGGAAAATAAATTTCACAATATAAAAATAGTTTTTTTAAAAATAATATTCATGCGTGCAGGAATGACAGCACATATACCTAACGTACAACACCGTTTGGTTGTTGTATGTGCTCACCGCGCGACGAGTATGTAGTTCCGCCAGCGGCCGATGGGCGGCGCATGGCCGAGCGCTTTCTCGCACGCGTAGTCGTCGCCCGCTGGCATTATAAAGCGGCAAGCTGACCGATAATTTAACTCATTATCAATCTATGGATGTGTAACGAAAATTTAGATGCAAACATTGATTATAGAGGAATTCTATAAACAAAGGCACTAACTTTACATTTTTCACCATTTTTACTTATAAATTACACCCGGGCGAAGCCGGGCCGGGTGGATAGTAATAAATAACCCTTTACCCGAAGAAAATTGTTTTCATTATTGCAAAACATCTCGCTTGATATGTATCTACTATTATTATTATTATTTGGTAGTTTTATTTGCACATCCTTGTCGCAAGGATTTTTACAAACTGATATGTATCCACTAATAAAGCTGGTAATTATAGGGCAGTAATAGGGTTGCTTCACGGCTTCGATTCGGTTCTGGCAGGGTTCTGTTGAGGCAACCAGCCGGGCCCTGATTTATAGGCCTCTTTAGGTCCTCACTGACAAAGTGTGACCGGCCACCAAGGGACCTAGTCAGGTGCCCTGTTAGGGCCTTTGTAAAGTGAGGGAAAAATAATCGGGACCTAGTCTAAGCCCTGGCAGAATTCTTACTTGGGGTCTGCCCGTACTTTTCTCACTTTCTCTCGCCCCTTCGCTCTTTTTTTTTCTTTTGGCCATTCGACTCTCGGTCTTTCGACCTTAACTAGTGTATTGTCGAGAAACGGATGCTGTCCCGGAGAGTTCAAGGGGATTCGGGGGAGGTAAGAAGAGAATGCGAAAGATATATAGTATCGAATGTGGCCCTTTCTTCTTTATGGAAAGGGAAAGGAGGGATGGTTCGTGCGATGGTCGTGAAAATTGTACGTGCTGGAGATGGCCATGGGGTCTTTTTCATCCCCCCCCCCCCCGCCCCTCTCCCACACCCCTCATGCCTCTCGTCCCGGTCATTTTCCTCCGTTCTCTCTCCTTCGGTGAAGTTTATTCGGCCCTCGGGGCAACCCTTCCTTGGCAACCCCGTTACCAAGGGTGGTTTTTCGAAACCTTCCCTGTATCAAACTCCCTCGTTTTCTCTCATCTTTCTCTCCTCCTCTCTCCCCCCGGTTTTCATCTCTTCGCGATCCAGGTCGAAGGTTTCTTCGTTGAGAGAGCGAAAGAGAGAAAGAGAGAGAGAGAGAGCTAATATCGTACGTGGGGACATTTTCAGCTTTTCGTGAGAGTCGCGAAATCGAGCAGAGCGAACGTTAGGAAAAGGGAGGAGAAGAATGTCGGATCACGATGAATTTGTCTCGGGTCACGGGAGCGTGGCAAGGACCGAGGGGGTGGGATAATCGCGATATATACCGCGATATCAGCCTGTCCGACCGAAACTTTATGAATATTGTAAACACTTCTCATGCATAACGTCTGAACTCGAGCTCGGTATCGTTGAGCGACCAATTCGTACGATTTATTTTTTAAACTCGAATAAATCAAACATTCCATATTATTTTCAATCGCTTTCTTTGTTTCTAATTATTGACAAACGCATAGAACAAAGAAAGATCATATTTTCTTTTAATTCTTTATTATAAAAAGAGAAAAAGAGATTATTTTATTTTAAAAAAATCATCGTTTATTTGGACGATACAAAGTTGGTTGAGAATCACTGATAAAACGACTCTATCAACCCTCGTATACCTGTGAGGGCTGGAGGGGGGAGGAGGGTTGCTCCTGATGAAACGACTCGACGTTGCGCTCGTAGTGGGATTTCCCCTTTCACCGCAAGATTCAACATTTCGCCTCCATCTCCGAAGACGCCATCGCGTATACGCTTTTATACACATATATATATATGTTGTTCCTACGCTCCAACTTTACCCTCCGTTTATCCCTTTCTCTCGTCTCCCTATCTCCGGTACACCCTTGGGGAGACGGCTTGGTACCCGCGAAAGACACAGAACAGGGTGGGAGGGGGAGAGTTGGCGGCGGAAGGGATGGAGGGCGGAGGAGAGGAAGTTTATCCACTAGAGGCAATCAAACGTCCGGGAATGTATTTAAGACATTAGAGACATCCTCTCTTCTTCTTCTTATTCTTCTTTTCTAACCTTCGATTGTCTTTGCTGCGGCGCTAACAAAAGCTGTCACTCAAGTTCGCAAGGGACGGGAAAAAAAAGAAAACAAAAAGAAAAGTATTCATGACTCGACCTTCGCCGAGTCACAGAACAAATATAGCCGGGTCTAAAATTCGATCAACCCCCAATATCCACCAGATTATCATCCCCTTGTCCCGCCTAATCAGACACGAAACTTTACTCACGAATTATTTTTTATTTTTACTTTTTTTTCTTACTCTTACACAATCGTGAGAAGTATTCATTGTTCAAGATTAAGAAATTGTATTATTCATTGGCGTCGTGAAAAGATTTTTTGCCTCATCAACCGTATGAAAACACAGTTCTCGGACGAGACGCTAAAATGGGGTGGGTGCTTCTCAAAAGTAAATTTTCTTATTTCGATGATAATAAATGAAAATTAATTAATGACCGAAACGAGATATTTCATTGATCGTGCGATTTGTCGGGTTCTCGCGGTTCTGATATTCTCGTCAGGTGGATTGCATCGGATTCGTGGAGAGATTTCGATAAGTGAATTTGTAAAGAAGAGGGAAGGAAAAAGTCGGCAACGACTAAATCGATATCGCGGTTTTGTCGAAAGAAGAAAAAACACTGAACAATATACATATAGATATATTGTACAGTTAACAGAACCCGGAAGCCACAGAAAGTACGAAATGGGGGGGAGGGAGAGAACTCTCGATAACCACAATCGCTCCAACTCTCGGCTGGTTTGCGGTGGTCATCAGGGTACAGGCAAGTGGTGGAAAACGGGGAGAAGAAAACGAGAAAGGAAGAAGAGCGAAGATCCCTCTCCTCCAGGATAAACTCTCGTAAACCAGAAGGAGAGAACAGAAGCGAGGCAGTACCAACCCGAGCCCTGAGGGTGACAAACGAATTTCCACTGGCATGGCAGGAAGACAGCAGGACACTGCAGGGCTTTCTGCTATCCCTCTTTCTGGAAAGATCCGGATGGTCAAGGAGAAACAGGAGGCGTCCTGTTTGTTCCCGGATTTCCTGCTCACCAGCACGTATCGTGTCTCGCACATGCAGAAGCACACATACACACAGGGAAAGAGAGAGGGAGAGAGAGAAAAAGATGAAATATGATTTGCTACATCCTCGTTCTGGCAGATTGAGCCCTTACAATCTCTCTCTGGATACTTATATGTATATATGTGTGTGTGTTTGTGTGTGTGTGTGTGTGTGCGTGTGTGTGTAGAATGTGTCACTCGAAACGAATGGCGGATAGTGGAGGATTGTTAGAGTAATATTACGAGCTGTATAGGAACGTGGAACGATATCGTACTAATGCCCTATCGGATCTGTTGCGGAGGGTTGACAATATTTAATTACTACCTATTTATTTTATTTAATAGGTGTTTTTTAAAAATATTATTCTTTTGTATTTATTTTTTAGAGGGTGTACTCGGTTCTACGTGCTATTTTTTCTTTTTTTAAGAAAATAATTTTTTTTCACTGCGACGTCTGACCAAATACGGAGTTTCTCCACTAGGAATTAACAGAGGAGTAGACCGAGGTGACCGCAGCGCCTTTAGCGACGTCGTACGACAGAAACCTGGCAATATCCACTGCCTGCCAGTGATCGAACGTACGTGCTGGCAGCCGGTGCTAGTTGTCTGACCAAACGCGGACCTTTTCTACTGATTTCGTCTTGAAACTTCCCCATTGCCACATTTTACTCTTCGTAACGTCACGATTCGTTTCACAATTTACAAACTGACTCTAGACCATTCCGTCTCCTGTAAAAAAGTTGAACTTTTCATTGTTTTTATAAAATGATTCCAGATTTTAACAAAACCTCGGGCGATGATGAGAATTTTTTTTAATTTTTCGCTCGACGCGCGTGATTGATGTCGCGTACACCACGTCGCGTGCTAAATAATATCTAATCAGGAGCCTCGTTCTCGACTCGCGAAACGTCGACGTTGCATTTATAATTGCGCGATCGATTCCATTCAATTGCCACCGGTATTATATATATTTTTGTATATTTTTTTTCATACGCTTCCCCACCAACGAGAGCGCGCTACTCGCATTTTTTTTGCCTTCGCGTCTCGCGAAGCCATTGCAACGCGAGAGCGTGTTTCCCGGCTTATCTTTCACTCCGTACGTCTCCACCTTATATATATATATATATATGCATCGCGGCGAAACGAGGTAGCAATAACGTGGTGGCGCGCGTGTGTGCACCTCCAACGCCGTCGCGTGCAAAAACCTACCCCCTCGACCCTGTACCCTCCCTCGTTGCCCCATTATCACGAGGAGAATAAAACCGCACGGGTCGCACAAAGATCGAAAAAATAGATTTAGAAAATAGAGGGAGAGCAGAAAATAAAAGAAGGGGGGAGAATAAAAAGGGGGTAGGGGGTAGGGAGGCGGGTAACACGCTTTCACCATCCGCTCGTTACCAACGACGAGTTTTCCTCGTTACGAGTGTGCTCGCACTTTAAACCGAGCTTTTCCCAAGCTTTTAACTGACTCACTCTCGTGAAACTCATCAACGATACGTGGTACAAACAAAAAATCGCGTATTCATTATCCTCGGGTAATCAAAATTTTTTATCACTCGGTTACAACGCTTCGACGCTAATTCGTTCGAATCAATTTTAGCTGTAACGTCAATTAGGACAACGAGCTTTCGCATTGACCATCATTTTTTTATCGTTTACAATATTTTATTTATTATTCGTGTAAAACTTATCATTTGATTTTTATTGTTTTTTTTTTATAGAGATGAGAAATATTGAGAAAACCCGATGAAATCTCAAAACGCACCGGACGAATATAAAATATTATATTGCAAATTGGATAAAAGCGGTTAGTCGTGATACGAGAGAACTTCTGAAAAGAGATAGAGAGAGAGAAGCCCCGGAGTGATGGAAAGATTCGTATCGCGTTCGTTTAAATGAAAAACGGACGTTTGCGGAACGTCGGACAGAGAAAGAGAGATGGAGGGTGGAAAACGCCCGGTAGAAAATTCAATGGAGGAGAGAGAGCGATGAAAACCGTTGATATATATATATATATATACATATATAGACAGATCGAGTCGTACGAGATAAGATCGAATAAGGAATTTGCTCCGAGTCTCGAGACGCCTCGCGGTATCGTTCTTTTTACGAGTATACGAGGCTCGTGTATATTTAATACGTACACAACGCCCTCGCATAGAGAAAATCGGGCTCACTTTCCGTTCGGGCACACGGAGCGAAACAAGAAGTTTATTAATAAATCGCTGCGGAATTTCGTGCGACACGTTTAAATATAAATCTATTATTGTACGTGAAGCGTCGAGACGGGAAGTAGGAGCTCGAGGTGTGGATAAAGAGACAGGGAGAGGGAGAGAGAGAGAGAGAGAGAGAGAGAGAGAGAAGAAGAAGAGATACGAGTTCTGTATATCGTCGTCGTTGAAAAATTACGTAAGGCAAATTGACTCGGCAGATTAGCAATTTGTATGCGGCCGCGAGGGACTAAGAAAAGCTGATTGTTCTTTCTCGCTATTTCACGTTGCTTTTACATCGTCGTTTCTCCCTTCGCTCTTAACTCGATACAGTAACATTTTTCAAAACATACGAGGATGTATCATTTTTGTTATTAAAACAAGGAAAATAACGACGTGATGAAAAAATTGAAATTTTTATTAGTTTTATTTGGGGGGTGGTTTTTTCAAAATTGTTGAAAAAATATATTAACGATAAATGAGAAATCTTTTTCTATCGTGATATCGAAATAATTGAATAATCATAGACACCGAGAATTTTTGGGGAGGTTGGGAGAATTTTTTTTTTTGTTTATAAATTGTGGTCATTTCCAGGACTTTGCGAATCGTATTTCATTTTAAAGAATCGAACTTCTTTTATCGGTTGCCGGCATACATTTGTTACGGGCTAAGGTCGGTTCTATTGAAAAGTTGGCAAGGAACATGGTTCATTTCTCCCTTCGGGATCGAGGGTTGCGCCATCGTAAGATGGTAACAATGTCTATTCCTCTCTCTCTCTCTCTCTCTCTCTATGTCCGCAAATGTTTTTACCAGTACGATGCGATGGAAAGGGGATGGTCGGCATGGGGAGAAGGGTAGATGAGTGTAGAGGGGAATGAACAGAGAGACAGCAATTTTCGTGCTCGACTCGAAGGCGAGCCTCGAAGTGCCCTCGAGGAGCGCGCAGTCCGGAATAAAACGAGATGGAAGGTAGGTTAGGTTAGGTTTTAGGTTATGCTAGGTGGAGAATTCAGTGGCAATAGATGTTAGCTTGAGAGAGTGAACGAAGAGCTTGTTCTTCCTCTACTTCTTCTTCGTGGCAAAATGGAGGACGCTTTTCTTCGCTCTCCTGTGACCGAGAGAGTCACTCTCGTTCCTGATGGAAACGAACCGTGCGAGAGGAAAAAGAAAGAGAACGAGACATTATTTCTTCGTGTTATTCGTCATCCTGAAAGAGAACTCTATTTCCTTTCTATCAAACTAAATCCTCTCGTTGCTCATTTTCCTTTTTCCTTTACCCTCAACTTTTCATATTTTCAAATAATTCTCAAATGTTTTAATCAAACTTTGTATTTTGATAAATTAACGAATTTTTAATAATTGTAAAATTTTCAAATAATCATAAAAATCATTTGACAAAAAGAATCGATTTTCAACCTATACCTACTTCTACATATACACATATATATATCGAAATGTGTACGTGAAGGATCATACTCGGATCATCTCTGTGTTTATTCGAGCGATCGTGCATGCATCCCCAATCGGGCGACTCTGATTATAATATACACACATATATATATATATATATATATATATATATTAGTATAGTTGATTGGATAGCCGGCTGATGATATTGATGCTGCTGTGGCCCGTCTACGACGACTTTGCCAACCTCGACGTTTCCCCTACGAAGTCAAAGGAGCGGGATAATTATTTCTATATATATATATATATATAAACATCTTTCACCCAAGGGTTCTGTGAGTATGACGTGTGCAAACTTGGACCGAATCGTGTGTAGTCACGATTCGTCCGAGACCAGCAGGAAATTCTGTACTTCGTATACGAGGGAAACAGAAACGGAGTATAAACAAGGGTTTGCCCCGTTAAACGTCGCCCGAGGGCGCTATTTGCAGTGAGTCCTGGATACTTTTTACATCGTCCTTTGAACTTCGAGGGAAGAAGCGACCGGATGCTCGAGGTCACCTCGAACGCTCAAGATCACTGAAGGACACTCGCGGCCCTTTAATATTTATTTTAAATTCCTTCTTCTCGAGAAGAAAAGTTATTGCACATACAATTTTCTCACCCCCCTCGATGCTCGCTCATATCGGTCCACCCCTCGATATTCGCAAACTTACGACGTATAACGAGTCGATAAAAAAGCAGCGTAAACTTTTTTTTTCCTGTTTCATTTTTTTCGTTACGATTGCAACCCCCTGGCATATGAAAAATAAATACGCGTATATCGGTTATACATTTGCGTACTTTTAGGTACGCCATGTGTCTGTGTGTATATATATCGTCACATGTAGTTATTTCCTCTTTTATATGCATACGTGTACAGTGGAGTTGTTCGGCATGTTTGGTTTTCATCGTGCACGCGCGAGCTTCTAAAAAACGTGACCCAGTTTGAGCACCAGTGGCATTGTGCTTATATACCGAGCGAAGACTCACCCTCTCTCGTCTCTTTCTCATCATCCCTTCGTTCTCCTTCTCTCTATCGCTCTCTCTCTCCCTTTCTCTCCTCCGTATGGAGCAACGTGCCATCCCTCACCCTCTCTCTCATTCTCTCTCTCTCTCTCTCTCTCGCACATTCAATTTTTCCTCGACTCTCGCACCCTCCCTTTTTCCTCGCTCGAGTTCTCAACCCCACGTTCCAGTGCAATGCGCCGCTCTGTACTTTGACGTTTCCTAAGTGTACATATATATATATATAAACATGTATGTGCGTGTATATATATATATATATATATATATATATATATATATATATATATATATATATATATATATATATTATTTTATATATCCTTCGTCTGAACTCCCCCTGCTCCCTCTCTCTTTCTCTCTTTCTCTCTATCTCCCTCTACCTCTCAGTCTCTCTCTCTCCATGTTACCCCCCTTCTTCGCGCCCGTCTTTTTAGCCACGAGTAAAGGCTGATGGCGTACACGTGCCCGGACGCACGTAATCAAGTAGAATAGCCACGGCGTCCCGTCTCGACGAGTAATTAATAATACTTAATACGTCCTAAGAACACTCTCGACGTGCGTCAAATTTCACCAAGATCTTGCACGTTTTGTTCTTTTTCTCCCTTGATTCCTCCCGCCTCTCTCGATTCACGTCCACGATTCACCCTTCGCGAAAGTAACAAACTTTTTCATCCATCCCAATTTACACTATTTCATAACGAAAATTCGCGAAAAACCAATTATTTTCCAATTTTTATCAAAGTACGTTGAATCATCCCTTTTTTTTAAAGATTTTTTTTCTTCATCCCTCCAGTGAACAAAAAAAAATATAGAAACGTCTACGAGTGGAAAAAAAGATCGTTCGGATCTGGCCCAAGTCGTCCGCGAGATAGAGAGTGGAGAGATGGGAATTAAAAATATTTCGACTAATTGCTCCAATTTACGACATCAAAGAAGACTTCGAGGATAACGTTCCCGTTAGACGACGAGACTCGAGTGTCGCGACGATCGTCGAAATAAAGATTTCTACCCTTCGAAAACTGAGGAAGATGAAGTTCAAGAAAGAAAAAACGAAAAACGCCTCCTAAAAAGAGGGAACAAAAAAAGAAAGAAAAAAAGACAAAAAAGCTCGCGCCTCGACCAAATTTCACACCGGTGGCATCGGAATATTCCCCGAGCCTTATTTTTCTTCTTCGCGCTTATATTTCATCAACACGTCACTTAAAATGTTCCGCCGAGTCTGCCGCGTCTGTTATAATAATACGCCAAAAGAAAGAGAGAGAGAGACACACACACACACACACACACATACAGAAAGAGTGAGTACAAGAGTGTATTGCGAGCTCAACGACGAGCCGAATGAAACAAATGGCGAGAGGAAGCCAAATTGTGTTTTGTGTGTCTCGACCTTTTTGTTCTATATGCGAGGCTTGTATATGTATGCATCGTATATATACCTATAAATATATATATACCTATAACTATATATATATACCTATAACTATATATATATATATATATATATATATATATATATATATATATATATATATATATATATACACCTATATATAGGTATCGTACAATGTTCCGAGTTGGTTTTAATTCGCGTCGCGTATCCCTCGTTCGTTCCAGCTATCCGTACGTGATGCGTACATGTGGCCCCGCATGCTGTGTTGCTCTCTTTTACCCTGGGCAGCATACACACATACACGAAGACACACAGACACACATATGCACACGTGATCTGCCTGCCTGGTTTTCAACACGCCGTACACACGCTTCGTTTAACCGCGAAAGAGACTCCCGTCGCCGCTAGCATCGTCGATTACTACATCGCCAGACTACTGTTCTCGCTTCTCGTCGCCTCGTGCTTTCTCGAGAGAGAGAGAGAGAGAGAGAGAGAGAGAGGGAGACAGAGCGCGCTCAGTCGGTCTTTCTTTCTTCTTTTTTTTAAATTTTTTTTTCTGCGCAAAGTACCGTGGAGAGCAGCTGGTACGTGTGAATAATTCAGAAAGGCGGACCTCTGTTGCATTCAATTTTTACTTTTTTATTTTTTATTTTTTTATTTATTTTATTTTATCTTTCGTACGACCAAATCGCGACGTAACGGGGCAATTGCACGCGAGATATTATAACTGTATCGTGGAACTAACGAATTTTTATTTTTTCATTTTTTTAATCATGTTTTTTTTTAAATTGTTAATAAAAGTCTTGGATTTTTTTCTTTAATTATGTAAGAATTAATTAAATAATTACATTTTTATCGGAAATAGGTTGGGGTTATTAAGTCTTTTTTATGTTTTTTTTTTCATCGGATTTTTAACGACGAAGATATTCGCGCTTCATCGAGTCGAAAGGAGAACGAGCAAAGAAACCGTAGAAAAGGGTCGTCGAATTGGTGAGATTGGTTGGTGAAGATCGCGAGGAGGTCGAGAGTTCATGGTCGTTTGGATTCCAATATCTAATTGGTCTTACGTGTCGGATGGCTAATGAGTGACCCAATTATTTCAAGGGGTCTTTCCCGCTATATCTCGTACACGTGCGCGCACGCGCACACAAACTATATTAAATTTTCTTCGATAAGGAAAATAATAAAATTTCTACAAGATTTTCAAAACAAAAACTTTTTCGTCAAATATTCGGAATAAAATTTTAAAAAACAATTCAAATCATCTTAAATACTTTATCAACGATGACGAGTAATCGATAGTTGTAGAATTGTTGTAAAATAGTGTAAACAAAGAATACCAAACAAATTTATGAGATATTTAAAGTTCTTTGTTTTTTTGTTTGTGCGAAAATGTTTACTGGCCCCACCCCAGGGGGGTTGAAACAAGCGAAACTGCTATGACGAAGTTAAGCTCGCAAACGGGTTATTGCGCTTGCCAGAGGGTTACGACTGGTCTATGGCGCTTTTTGCCCTGAGGGTCGAGGACTCAAAATCCTCTGATCGTTATATATATATACGTATGGAAGTTACACGAGCGTCATTTTCCTGTGCGGAGATGGAACTAACTATATAAACTCGTCAGCCTCCAAAGCTCGACGGACAATTCTACATCAAGTTGAAATATGTGCTTTCAACAATACAAACTCAACTAGACACAGAGTCCATTTACAGGTCACCGAATGATCAAAATAATCGAATATCCATTCGGAACGACAGTCGATCAAATTAATCCAATATTAAATATATCCAATAAAAAAGGAATGATCGATCCAACCATGGAAAAAAGAAACAAATGGGAAATAGTGTCATGACTCGTGTCAAGGATCGTGAGTTAATTTGATGAAACCGAGCTCGGTTATTGGGTTAATGCGATTGGCAAATAAAACGAAGGAACGAACGAGATAGGGGGTGAAAAGAAAATACGTATAATGAAAAGGGAGGAATAACTGGAGGAGTCGATGAGAAAAAATCTTCGAGACGCGGATCTCGGAAATGCCAAGGTCACAGGGGTGGAGGACGTTATAGGGACATTGATAATGGTGAGTGTATAAATATATATATACATATATATTTATATATATATAAATCTGTTTGTACTCATAGACGGAGACACTCGTGTATAGAAAATGCATGCACTCACCAGTGACGGGCGCCTCGATGTCGATCATGGTCTTTTCAGAGCGTAGAAGTACGGCGCCATCGTTGACGATTCGAAGAGCCGCCGCCTCGTCGATTCTACCCTCGAGTATGAAGTGATGCTTGAGGACATCTGGCCGTGGCCGACCCGTCCGCGTGTCGAAGACCTCTGCCACGGTCAGCTTGTGCGACGGTGGAAATGGCACACCTGGTTTCAACAGACGAATTGTATCGTTAATAATAATAATAATATTAATTGTCTTACGAATGAAAATTTTAATTATTGACGATACTACATATCGTACGACGAGTAATAAATCCATAAATATAGAACGATTGATTTTCCACGGTGGAATAATTGTTTATTATTATTATTATTATTCTTTATAACTGATTTTTCTAATTTAGCGATAATCGTTGGTAATTTTACCGGCGGGTCGATTTTCATGATCGAACGGAAATTCATTCGCGACTTTGCGTGTCACATGCGTGATCTTTTTTACGGACGAAACGATCGGCGATTCAATGCTTTTATCCGATTCCGAAGAATCGTGACGATAAGATCCGGATTTGATCCGACGTAGAAATTTCTCGCGCCAGTCGCGATAGGACGAGGAATTTTGAGACGGGCTCAACGGGTACTCGGTGAACTTTGAATCCTTCTTCGCCGAGTCCATCGAAGACAACGCGGTACGAAACGAACCGTCGAGATCGGCATCGTCGTCGGAATCGTCGTCGAAAATGGTGTTGTTTAAATCGTCCTCGTTGTCGCGACTTCCGGAACGATTCGCTGATGACAATTTTTCGACAGGATCATCGGCAATTGCGCGACTCGCGTCTCCGGTCATGAAATCGATATATTTCGTTGCCGATTTTTCCGTAGGAAAATCGTCGTACACGTTTTTCGATCGATCGTCGTTATCGTTGTCGTCCGAATCGATACTGATAAGTTGTCCCGTGGCGCCGGGAGAAATCGTCTCGATCTCGTTGTTACCGATCGTCATTCCGCTCATTGAATCGTCACTACTCTCGATTCGCACGAGTTCGTCGTCGGCGATCGTGCTTCCTGGTGATAAATCAATCGTCGAGAAAATTCTTTCTCGCGTATCAGATTTTTCAGCCACGTTTGAAACAAACGTTTCCTCTACCGATAACGGTTTTTCCACGAGCGACGAGATATCGGTCGACGATTTTTCAAACGCTTTCGGTAATTCGAGCGGAGTTTCGATATCGGAATTTTTCGTCTCGTCCGGAATGAATTTTTCCTCGACCGATAACGATTTTTCCGGAAGTTTCGTCGACATCTCGATCGGCGATTGGACACACTCTTCTTCACTGTCACGAGAAATATCGATATTTTCTTCGATCGTCGAGACGCCGGTACTTGGGATAAGATCGGTATTCGTCCTTTCTTTCGTGTCCTTTCTCGGCGTTTCGTCCGCAGTAAGATCGATCACTGATTGACGACGAAATTCCATTTCCAAATTTTTCGTCGGTGTTTCATCCGCGGTAAGATCGACCATCGATCGACGACAAAATTGTTCCTTCGTGTCCTTTTGCGGCGTTTCCTCCGCGGTAAGATCGACCGTTGACGGAGGACAAACATCTATTTTCTTTTCGTCCGGCTGCACTTTATCGTCCTCTGTAATATCGTCGTCAGTAAGATCGATAATTGGCAAAGGATCGTCTTTCGTTTCCACAATTCGACCGATTTCCACGTTTTTTGAAAATTCCGCTTCTTCTGGACCGAAGCAAACCATTCGATCCTCCATCATTATATTGTCCAAATTTCTGCACATTTTCACCCCCGAACTTCCTTCATCGAGACTAATCGATTTTTCCAATTTTCTAACGGAAACATCGTCGATCTCGGGGGAATTAGCGCGATCCGATTTCTCAACGGACTTTGCCCTCATGCGATCTCCCACCGTATTACGACGCGAATATTTCGTCAACGTACGACGTTCCTCGTTCACTCGATTGGAGCGATTTTCCTCAAGGCAAAAACTTCGACTCGTGTTCTTTTTCGTGAACCAATTTTCATCAACATCGAGATCCTCACTGATTCGTTTGATAACATCGGAAGTATCGAGGCTTCGCTTACTCAAGCTCGAATTCATGTCGTACGAATCGGTCGACGTGTTGTTGTTGGGTTCGAATTTTTTTCTTAGCGACGCGACGAATCCGGACTCGACAGCGCTGTCCCATTTTGGAACCGGTGACACCGCGAATTCGGTCGTCACTTCTTTATCATCGATCGCACTTTCTCCGCCGATCTTCTCGTCTCGCGACTCATCTTCGAAAATTTCCTTTATACTCGTCGCAACTTTGTCCTCCTGAAATTTGTCCAATTGCCCAACCGATTCGCCCAATGGATCGGCTTGCAGTCGTTTGACATAACTGTAACGGATCAGTGCTTTTTGTCGAGGTGATACGAGATCGCCGATACTCTCTTCTATAGCACCGAGCAAGACTTCCTCACCGATGTCAAGCTTACTCTCCCGACCGCAAGATGGCACCGTGACGCCACCGCGTCTCTTCGCTTTCTCCGCGCGTGCGCGTTCTCTGTTGCTAAGTGTGAGGAGGTAAAAGACCTCGGAAACTTCGTGAAGACTTCGTTCGAGCACCGATTCATCGTCGAGCTCGTCCTCGTTTTCGTCAGCGTGTAAATCGACGCATTGCAACGATCTATCGAGATTAGGAACGATTTCTTCCACCAGGTCGCTCCGCTCGTCCACCGGCTCGAAATTCCCGTGGTCACGATCTTTTTCCGCGTTCCTCGATGTTGCCTCGTCCGTCCGGTTACCGTTATCGCTGGATTGAATTAGCGAAGCGTCGGTTAGACAAAATGGCGACGCAACGTTTTCCAAGTCACTCGAGGCAGCTTGGTCCCTCTCAGAGGTCACCTCTGGCTCGCAACTCGAGAAACAACGAGACAGCTCGCGCTCCAACGTTCTCTTGAGCGTCTCGTCGTTGATCCCTTGACCTGTGGTCGACCTTCGCCTCGGCGAGCTCATCTTAGGCCATGGAAAACCAAATTGATTCTCAAAATTTTGCGGCAATTCTGCAGTTCCGCTGGAAGCTTCGCTTTCCGTGCTGTTCGAAGGATTTTCACGCGGAATTTTTATAGCCCCGCCCTTCGGTGTTTTGAGATGCAAATTTTTCATTCTCTCCATGAGACGCTCCATCGAGGGACTCATTCTACTTTCGACCTTGGGTCTCTCGCTTCTGACCGGTGAATTAAAAATTTCCGGAGCAAACCCTTTTCGAACCGAATCTTCCGAAATCGAGTCGTCCGCCACTGCCCCACGATATTCAGCCATTTTGACTAACTATTTCCCAATAATCCAAAATTTATGACGCCTTTCTACGAAAAGAATCTCGATCAATGCGCGATTTTTATAATCCACTGGAAGGTGTAAAATCCGTTTAAAATTTAAGCAAAGATTTAAAATTCCGTTTTTGGAATTTTTTTACTGTTATCCCGATCGAAGAGTCAATTGATCGTAAAATTTGATACGCATGAGATTTCACCGTGACTGTTCGCGACGCGTACTGAAACCTGGAAGAGCAAAATTCTGATCGAGTGGGCATTGGGTAAAGATCGCAACGCCATCTTTCGAATCGAAGGGCCAATGTGTCGTATCGATATTATCGTATCGATTAGTAATCGTCGATAGTCGACATTGTTGCCAACTTGGTATTTTTATTTTTCCGAAGGATAAATAGCGTTGGCGGAAATTTGCGAATCCTGCGTATATTTCGATAGAGCCAATGTATATACATGTACGCATAAAGATGTTTGTTTGTACGGGAGAATTGGCGAGAATGGGACGTGAATATTTCGGGAAACGTAAGCTCATAATTTTCGGCACGACCAGCTGGAACTCGTGCGTGGCCGTGATGACGAGATATTTGAAGAAATTGTAAATAAAATGTTCCAATCTGTTTATAAACGTTTCAAACGTGTTCTCTGACGTACATAAAGAAAAATTACACAATTATCGAAAAATTCATTATTTATCGTATTATCGTTATTATCGATTCTAATTGTCATCGCGTTATTTATTTGTTCATTGATGTTTAAGTAGAGAATTAAAATTAAAATATCGTCGAACATTTTTCATCAATTCTGTGTATTTTTTCATTTTCTTTATTTTTTGTCTCTTCAAAATTTCTTGAGAAAAAAGCGACGAGGAAGACCGCAAACCATTATTTTTCCCAGATACAAGTATCGCTCGAGAACTTCAACGTCTCGTCTCGAGAATCGAACGTTACGTGTTCCGGCGAGTCGAATTCTAAAAAAAAAACAGAAAAACGAACGAACGATCGTTTGTGCACATTTTGAAAACGCGTTCGAGAACAAACCCTCGACGTTCGACAGTTCGACGAGCGTAGAAATCATATGACACAGCCATGATCATAATATTTGGTATTTATTATCATATGTGAACTTGGAAATTTGACCAAAAATTTTCGAAAAAAATCTCAAAAATCAAAATTTAAAAAAAAGTTGAATTTTCATTTCCAATTATTTTAAATTAAAATGCAAATTCTTTGGATAAAACTGTCCCGAATAATTCAATCGCGAGGAAAACTTGCCTGAATCGTAGAGTCTTTGGGGTTTTGGTCCGGTCGAATTTTCGCCCTTGATCAATTTTTTCATGGTCGATTTCACGATTTTGACACGATTCTCCTGAACTTTGGTGGATCTTTTCGACGTTCCTCCGTGAATAATACCGCGTATACGTCGATCGAATAACGATTTAATCTGGGCAAATCTGCCGATCGAACTCTCGGTATAGACACCGGGTTTCGAGGGTGTTTTCGGAATGGGCATCGAGCTTCTCGAGACTCGATTGACTTTTTGCAAACCCTGACGTATTCTCACGTATAAAGTCGGATCGGCCTCGTCGACGTGAGAAACGCTCGACTCGGAGAAACTTCTTTTCTTGGCAGCAGGTGTTTTCGTATTGCGACAATTTTCTTTCTCATTGTTATTATTATTAGTACTTTTCGTGATCGATGAAACTTCACTGGCGAACATCGCGCGAGCTTCGGTTAGCTGTTCGTTACACGACATGACGAAAATTTTCTCGTTTTACACACACGATTGTAGAAACGACTCTCGTCGAGGATTTTGTCGACGCGAAGGTACAAACAGGCGTGCCAACTCGAGCAAAAAAAGAATTTTATCGTTCGAGATCGATTCTCGATTTATCGATTACATTTTCATCGATGAAATTTCAAATTTTATCGAGAAGTATTTTTTGACAAAATTCAAAACGATCTAATTATTGATAACGATTTTTCGCTCGGTGTAGCACGATTCTCGTTTTTGCATGGTTAAAATATCTTTCTCGATCGCAAATCATCGTTTTTCATGAAAATCGTAATTTCTCACTGTTCTCACGATCGTACCCCAGCTCTGTATCGAGACATGATTCACACAGAGAGAGAGAGAGAGAGAGAATACGTAAACGAGAACTCGACCACGACCGTTGGCTTTAATGCCAAAAACTTTCACGAATCGTTTACGATCTCGCGAGACAAAATTCGTCGAGGAAAGCCGGAGGGTACGTAAAATTCGATAAACGATACGGACGAACCAAACGTAAGAGACACTCGGCGTTAATCACGGCACGCCTCGTTTCGCATACACGGAACATGATTTTCCTATTTAAATTATTTATTGTTATGTTGAAGCTTAGCGAGGGTGGAACGAGGGATAAGGGAGGGGGGGGGGGGGGGGGGGGGATTTCGCCAGTACTCGTAATTGTGTCGGCAAAATTCTTAAAATATTCGAGACGAGTAACGAGCATTGTTCGTTTTTTGTTGGTTTTTTGGGTAACTCTAATGCCAAACAATAAGTCATCGTCATTGCCAAAATGATTCGTGCGATGTTTACGACGAACGTTACTTTGGCCGATTTATACGAGTAATTTTACCAAAAAGCCATTTTCACGTGCAACATGGGACACGTGTCACGGATGATTTAAGGATTAGTTTAAATAAATCGGTCGAAAATAAAATTGAGCGATGGAACAATGTCGGGAATGATCGTTATAATGATATATTATCGTCTGAAAGTATTTTTTGTTTGTTTTTTGTTGTTTTTTTGCATAAATACGCAGGTAAGGAATTTTGTTAAATAATATATTCGTATGTATTTACATCGCTATATTCGTTCTTCTTGTTCGTATGATAATACTGTTGTTACATTACAATTGTTAGTTCGATCTTACTTCCTACTTAAAAATTAATAACGGTCGCGTCGCATTTATTATATTGTACGTGCGCAATTTTTTTACTTTGTTTAATTTTTGTGATAACGAAACATAAAAAATGATTTTTTTCGAGAGGCTCAAAGCATGTCGATCTCAGAGCGGTGGAATGTTTTTGGTGAATTAATCTAGTCTAAAATTAACGATTTTATAGCTACGAATCGATCTATTTCTTGAATCGTGAAAAATAGGGGGAAAAGAGAAACGTAAATGTTCGATTTTGTCCTATTTACAAAATAGAGTGGACGGAATTTTAGATTTCTTGTTCATCCAATTTTTGTGAGATTTAAAAATTGCTCTCGTTCTCAGACGATCGATCGTCGATCGACTGCGTAACGCTCGGTTTATCGAGACCCTTGTTTCTCTCGATAAACCGAGGGTCGAAAAACAATCTACGACGTCAATCGTCGAAGAGCTCGAGAACGCTTCTCGCAAATCTTTACGAAAATTAGCTCGGGAAAAAAAATCCAGAGTATCAAGGTTGAAAAATCGACTAGCTTACGAGGGACGAAGAGTTTCATTCGAATCCGATCGAGCGAAATAATTGCACGGATTGAGCGCCGAGAGACGAGCAGGTATGAACATTTTCCTTGACTGGGCGATGTTGAAACAGTTAAAAAAAACGTTAAAAGAAAGAAAAGAAAAGAAAATTCATTTTGTCAAAAAAATTCAAAACCTTCGTTCTCCGTCACATACTAAAAAAATGCGAAAACCGCTCAGCAAAGCGATCGAATTTAAAAAATATAATTTTTTAAAAATAATGAAAATAATAATGAAAATTTGCGTCTTTTCGCCCAGACAAAAAAAATAAAATTGTTGCTCGGATGTTCGAACAATAACGATAACCAATGGAATTGTAAATCTTTTGGCGCAAAACCAACAACACAAATCGCTCGATCAACTCCGAATAAAGTGAAATTTTGATTATTCGAGATGAAAAATTGGATTTTTAAGATTTTTGATTACACGAATAAAATTATCTCATCGGTATTCCGTGAGATTGCCTACTTCAGCAAAGCTCGACATTGTGACCAAAGACGAATTCAAAGAAAATCGACGAACGAGAAAGAAAGTTTGAGAACTTTTGCTTTACAATGAATTTCATCCCCATTACCGCTGCTAATCCCCTAATTATACGTTATTCCTACTCAAGCAGAGGTCAAAAGGGAGACATTTGTTCCGCGGGTGCTCGAAGTTTAACGAAAGTTGTTCAAATTTAAAACTCGGATCGTCGTCCTCGTGCTACGAATCGACTTTTTCAAGAGTTCTTTTCAAACTCTTCTCGAACAATCTCGACGACTGTATGTGTGTGTGTCCCCGGTGTTCGCGAAAAATATCTAGAATCGCAAAAAAATATTCTCGGCGATTATTTTCCGGTAAGCATGAAGCTGCCACAAACGATAAAGAATTTTTTTACCGATGTCGAAATTTTAACTAAATGTATTTTCAAATTTTAATAAGCGTATTAAAAATTTGAAAATTGCACACGTGTCGTTTCAGACATCGGTGATTTCTTTAAAGTTTCGTTTGACAAAATACACGTATAATATTGTTTGTACATTTTTTTGACGGAAATTATCATTTCTTTCTTTCTAATTAGAGAATTTTTATCGCGCGCGTCCGTTTCCTCCCCTCTCGATTCTTTTTCGCTCGTTCTCTATCATTCTATGTTTCCGTCCAACGAGTTGGTATACATGTACAAATTTATATCATTCGAGCTCGCGAGAATATTTTGAATTCTTTGGTCGATTGCCAAATCAAATGTCACACGGGGCTTTTTCGATGAAATTTTTTGAAAGAAATAGCTGGACGCGCTGAGGGTAGAAACGATTCTAAGCTTTCACGATCCCATTTTTGGGCAAAAAATTTGGATGAAAGAAAAAATCAAAGATTATCCCGTTTGACCTCAAACTTATTTTTGTAAAATAATCCTATCGCAATTATTCTAGTGTAAAGCTAAACTATATTAAGCTTATAATTATTTTAAGGACTATCTTATAGCCGAAAAAGTTACTTATCGCGACTAATTTCTAAGTTTTGTATCACGCTAATTACGATTAATTAATTATTTATACTAATTAATATTACGCAATTAGTAACTAAGATATTTTGTACAATCTCACTTAATTTTTATAACACGAAGGAGAAGAAAAATCGGCAGAGAAATGATTTTTTTAATTATAAAATCAAAATAAAATTCCTCTATAGAGATTACGATCGCGAATTTTATTTTGACGAAAAAAGTAATAACATTTTATCATCGATTTCTTGCAATGTTTTTTCTCCTTCGTGATTTCTTAATATTACTAAAGAAATGAAGACGAAATTCATTGTTTCATCTTAACCATTCGTCGATTTCGAAAAGATAAAGAAAAACCATACCGACGAAACAAAATCGATAACCAAAAATAAAAAATTCCAACATTCCCGATTAAATATTCGTCGATTTTTTTATCTCATTAACTCAGCCGTCGTCGTCACGCACTTCGTCAAGAACCAGTGCAGAGTGAATTTAGAGTGCTTCGGAATTGCAAGAGAAACTAAGAAAAATATGAGAAAGGTGTTTAAAAAGTTGGTGTCCTAAAAACTCTTAAAAAAATCCTCCCTGTCACAGCTCAAGGTTCGATGCGTGACGATCGGTGTTGAAGAATAAATTTTTTTTTCTCGACATACTTGGCGAGCCAAGTTCATTAGTTTCTGTCACTCAGGAACAAAATGGTCGTTTACTTCGACCATTTAATACTTTAACAAAATTCTCTTTTACTCCCTCCCTTTTTCGAAATTTAGATGGAAAATTAAGATTCAAGATTTGTCGAACGATCTACGAAAACAACGAGTCTATGGTAGATTTTTTATTCTCTTTTTCCCACGAATTTTCCTCGGTTAATTATCCGCCGCTCGATCCGTCGAGGCAGCGATGACCTCCCAAGCACCCTGCGTCGACGATAACGACGACGAATCATCGGCCGATTGAATTCCATGATCATTGTTGTCGTATTTTTCATGTTCTTTTTTATACCTGCGTGTAAATTTTTCCAACTTTAATGAAAATTCGTCGAAAACGGTGAAAAATACTAGTGATATTTAGTTTTCGATTGATTCAAAGGTTACAGTGATGAAATCGTGAGATGGGCAATCGGATTTCAAAAGGCCTTTTCGAGTGGTATCAGACACGAAACGAGAGTGCTCGGAGAGTTTTGAGAGTGCCACGAACGGCTTCCCTGACTATGACGAGGTGTTTCTTCGGGTTCCCGTGCCAAAAACCAAATGTATAAATAGTCGGCTTGACAAAAACACATCCGCTCGTCTTTCGAGACGCCTCGGAGCACGAATTTTTAATTGCACTCGCGCGAAAATCCGAAATTAATTGAAAGAAAAAGAACCAAAAAAAGAGCAGACAAAAATATCAAAAAATAAAATCGCAGTAAATTATTCCTCTCATTTTTAAACAAACAGTTGGACAGATTTTCGTTTGACCTCGGCTATTTTTACGATTATTACGAAAATAATTAATCAAAAGAAAAAAAAGGATTAAAAAGTCGAATCGATGAAATTATTTTGGTCTCACCATCGAAAAATTATTATCGATATATCTCGCGACGTTGGTCGGTCGAGACGACATCATTGGATGTTTGAGAGACGTTAGCGAGTGGCGAACGTCGAGATCTTCATCGTTTCGTTGATCGTTGCGATTAATCCGTTGGTCGTAGTAACCGCCCCTAATCCCGGGTGGATCAAGCTGACGAGGCGAGCG
This sequence comes from Netelia inedita, assembly GCA_964017225.1. NCBI lineage: Eukaryota > Metazoa > Arthropoda > Insecta > Hymenoptera > Ichneumonidae > Netelia > Netelia inedita. The sequence continues at coordinate 2,040,981 of OZ024920.1, read as the reverse complement.
AGTATTATACGTCGAGCGAACGTGCTCACGACTACGTTGAAAGAAGGAAAGAAGAAAAAAAGAAAAGATTCAATAAGATCGACGAATAATGGCGTTACATACGTATATCTTATTTCTGCTTCGTCAAGCATAGAAAATATAGGAAATGGAACGAGTTCGACTATACCAACGTTACCAGACAAGACCGTAATATCAAGAAGATAAATACCTCGCAAGGTCAACGATATTATTATCGAGCGATTATTCCCAATCACCGTTTAATTAATTCCCGTTCGAATAAATTTTCTAACGACGCATAAAAATGAAACAAATCGCATAATTGCTTTCAAATTATAATTACAAAAACGTCGAAATTTTTTAAAAATATTATGAAAAACTAGTGTGAATTTCGATAAAAAAGCGACTATTAAAAATTGTATTATGCGATAATAATTAATAAAAAAAAATTATGAACTTACCGTATCGTCGATTAAAATATTAATTAAACGCACTTACGAGTAATTATGGAAGAGAATAATTCACCGAGAGAGATCTCCGACAAAGCCACCGGGCCTCTCGATTAATTAGCCGTTACATGTTTCAATGGTCGTCGCACAGACACGCGTCCGGTCCGTTTCTGCCGTTGACGCACCGATCGAACTCACCGTCGACCGGAAAAGGTGAGCGACGAGTCGAATGAAATTTTGCGATCGAGATGGCACGTGTAATAAACCACGAACTCGATACTTCTGTACTCGTTGAAAACTGTAACGTATTTGCTTTCTACGCTGGACAATAGATGGCAGTAGATATCGACGGTGCGTGATCAGACGATATTTTCTCCAGGGATTTATCGTCCGTTCGATTCGTCGACGAAACCACTCGCATCGACATATTTGGCACTATCGTCGACGCGAGAAAGCTTCAACGATTTTTCTCATTTCTGAATTATCAACGATGGAAAAATATAAAAATCTTTTTTTTTCGTATCATTCAATCGGAATTTCTAAAAATATTTCTTTCAAACATATTCTCGTGATTATTTTTTTCCCTCCCCCTAGAGACAAGATGATAATTTATAGTAAAAAATATTTCGAAAAAATGAATTTTTTTAAGAATTAATATTTTTCTTTCGTATTTTCGAATTAAAATAACGAAAAATACTGTTTGTCAATTGTTTTTTTTAATTTATTAATTTTGCGGGTAAATTTGATATTGACACAAAGTTGGTTCGCAGAGGGACGAACCGATAGCCGGACGAGACGAGAGCCTAGCGGACAGTCGCTCTGGCTGGCTTCGAATCTGGCCTATCGCCAATCGTTCGCGCGTCTGCGAAGGCTTTGTCACGCGGACGTTCGTCGTCGCAGTATTCCCGCGTGGTAAGTCGAGCCGAACGGCGATTGTCGACCGCCGGACAAACGTCCCGACAGGTGGCAGAGAGCACACCAAGCGACAAGCGTCGAAAAGACTTATCTCTTTTCGACTCTTTTCACAATATTTCCTCCATTATCTCCGACTCACTCATCCCGTAAAATAATTTCGCAAACAAATTTAATCAACAAACAAAAAACAAACAAAAAAATAAAAAAAATTCAAACAAACGTTAACACAAACAAAATTTCTGATTCACTCGATAATTTCCAAATTGTTCAATTTTTTTATAAACAAATAAACAATTAATCAAGAAAAATTATAATTACTGAAAAATTAATTAATTGACAGGAACGATACGGTCGTTCTCGTTTAAAAATAATCACATATCGTTTGGGGTATCCGAGAGCCCACCTAACCCTCCAAATTTCGAAATCGAACGTGTCCGGTTAAAAAAAGAGACGAGTCTCGAACTCGTCGAGTCGATGTAATTTTTGGACCTCGTTCGACGCAAGTTTTCCCCCTTTTTCATCCCTTGTCTATATAACATTATACTACCCCTCTCGCTCTTTATCTTTCCCTCTCTCTCTCACTCTCTGGTCGACGAATAAAAATAAACTCGAATCGCGGAACGATGCGCGCCAGCGACCCAGTTTGAATGACCCGCCTCGAGTAGTCTCACGGCTAAAACGCACCGGGATACGGCGCGGGGTATATATAACGAGAAAATCACGACAACGTAAATCACGTTGAATTTTCAAAGTACGAGTGTGCGCGTGTATGTATGTGTTAAAAGGGAGACACACACGCTCGCGACGACTATTAATAATTGACCAGTGACGGAAAATGTTCGAGGGGTTCGTTTTACCGAAAATCTCCAAGCGAATCTTCGGCGTTTGTAAAGTCGCGGATCGAACTCTTCTCGAATCGTCGCGAAATACGACGAGTACGAAAAATCGATCGATCGTCGCGACTCACGAATCGATAGTTTTACCCGATGGTTTACACTCGCGATTTTCGGTGTACGAATGCAAATTATCGTTCGCTATTGGGAAATTTAATTCTCGGTTCGACCTCGCGTTTATTCCTCGACGTTATCAATTTTCATCCGTACGGTCAACTATTCTATTCGTGTCATACGCGAGTGAAATTACATTCGCGCGGAATTAATTCGTCATTTTTAATTTAATCGTGAAAATTGTCGAATTAAATTACATTTTTGTTTATTGGAGGAAAAAAGATGGAAGGATTAAATTTTGTTATCTGGTTATCGATGTTATTTATTATTTCATCGTTCGATATTATTTCGTCTCGTTCGATTTTTTTTTATATTCATTTTTGTACGAGTTAAAATTAATTTTATTTCACAAAAGGGCTTGATCAAATAATCGAGAGGAAATTATTTTTCGATGATTTTTTATCGTCGTATCGTGGAATTGTCATGTATGAAGTATTATAAAGTCACGATTTCAAGCATCGTCGGAGCAAACGTTGGCTCGATTCGAGAAGGTAGTCAACGTTATTTTTCTTGGCAACGCGAACGATCGAGCCTTCTCCCTTGGCCTCTCTCGCTCGCTCTCGCGCTTCTCGCTAATAGTCGCACGCTGCTAGTCCGGTGGCCGATCGTGATTGCCCCGCGACTAAAATGTAACGTATAAATAGACGATCATCTTCCACTCTTAACTGACCCGATACAATGCCGGTCTCGGAACGTCGAAAATTCTCCACCCCCGACCCTACGAAATCATCCCCGAGTGAAATTTTCGAGATTATCGATCTCGGGACTCGTTCGATTCCTAACCGATGCGACTAATTGTAAGTATTTATCTCTGATTCGAAACTCTCGATTAATCAAACGCGAAATTTAATTTACTGTTTCTTTTTTATACAAAAAAAATGTAATTTAAGTCTTTGATTAAATTAATTTAAGCCTTTAATTAAATTAATTCAAATATTTAATGAAATTAATTTAAATCTTTGATCAAATTAATTAAAATCTTTAATTAAATTGATGTAAATCTAATCTCGATCAATGAAACGAGGAGACGAGATCTAGTGCGGTGATAAAAGATTATGCGCATTATATATGTTACGAAAAATTCATTTCGATGAATTCGTTGGAGAAAAAGAAAACAGAAAAATTTATTTCGACGAATTCGTTGAAGAAAGAAAGAAGAAATCTGCCATTGTGCAAAGGCGATAAAACGAGAAAAAGACCGGAATATACAGTATTCATATTCTTCGAGAAGTTAAAAATGTGTGTATTCGTGTGTGTGTGCGTGTCTGGTCTGTGTGACGAGGATAATAGATTCGGTTTGGCGTTTCGAGAGAACCGGAAGTTCAGCTCCTTCTCCTTCTCTCACTCTCTCTCTCGCTCTCGCCACGACGGAGAAGAGACAAAGCATAGTGACAAAGACGTCTCCATTGTATTCGTAGTGATCGTCGTCGACGTCGTCGTCGTCGTCGTCGTCGTCGTCGAGGCTCGCCATCCCGAGGTGGTTACCACCGGCAGCACGTGACCCAGAGAATATTTGAATGGGCAAGCAAACGGCATGTGTATGTGTGTATGCGTGAGAGAAAGAGAAAGAGAGACAGAGAGAGAGAAAAAGGTAAGGAGGGTAAGAAAGAATTATGCAAGTATTACGTACGGATATATAGGACATTAACTATATATGTGTAAGTCACGGGGAGGTCGATCATAAAATGCCGGAGAGGACTTATAAGAAAAAAAAAACGGAAAAAAGGAGAGATCGATAAAGAGTTCGCGGAATGAGCAGAATTCCGAATGATTTTATGACGAAATAATTGCGAACAATTATGTAAAAGTTGAAATGAATTTTTTTCTCTAATAATGACGTTTGTTATGAATAATTATTGTCTCTCGTAATTAATAATGATTTTATAATAAATACAATTCTTCGAATATATATTTCATTTTTCCTTCTCTGTATAGCGTCGAAGGGAGAAAAGATTTTGCGAAAGGAAGAATCGTGCGTTATTGCGGTAACGTTGTCGGAGCTCGAGATTGATAGGAAAGAAAAGAAGAGAAGAGAGAGAGAGAGAGAGAAGAAAGAGAAAAAAAGGATGCAAGATCTCGAAGTGCTGTCGGTGAAGAAGGAAAAGGAAGGTGGGGTTAGCGATACGGAGTGAGAACGAGGAAGAAGAAAGAGAGAGGGAGAGAGAAGTAAAAAAGAAACAGGGTCAGAGGCTAAGAAGGAGAGAGGAAAAAGGACGAGGAAAGGAAAGGGAGCTGGTTGGGCGAGAGTACAAGTGAGAAACGATGAGAAGAAGGAGGGAGATGGTGATATAGAGATACGGTGAAGAAAAAGACGAGGGTCGGGGAGGAGAGGAGAGAGAAGAGAGCGGCGAACCCCTAAGTAAGAAGGAAAGAGAGATATGGGTCAGAAGAGGATGGACCGGACGGAATATTGATCCGCGGGTACGAACGCCCGTGATAGCTGTGCCAGAGAGCTGTGGCTATGCCACATAGCCAGCCAGCAGCACCCACTGCCTCCTGCTCTTGTACACACACATACACACACAAATAATACAGATATAGGTTAATGTGGGGCAATATGGACCGGTCCATATTGCCCCAAGGTAAATGGACCACGATATTTCACGCTAAAATTGTTATCTCGCTGCATTCCTTGACTTTCACGATGTTGAATCAAGGTGTAAACAATATTTAGTCATTTCGTCACTTGAAAACAAATGAGACAGGTTAATTGTAACGAAAAAAATACAATGGGCACGTTCACTCTTTCGTGCGTTCGTTACAATATGGACCACCCTTGAGTCGGTAAAATCACAGACTGTTTTTTCTGACTGTGAACAATCGATTTTTATTAGGATTCGATAATTTTGGAGTATTTCTGTTATTTCGAGCGAGTTATATGCTCGATAGATATTGCCATCCCGTGACCCACGCTAACCCAATCACTCGAGCAGTTTTGGCAGGAGTTTCGTAACTCGGTCGCCTGTTGCCGAGCTTACCCGGCCTAAATTTCTTCTGGTTGATATATCGAACAATCTCAGAGTGTCTCGAAGACTTCCGACTCGTTCGAAAGTTACTTCGTGTTCGACGTGGTCCGTATTATCCCGTTATTTGAAAAAGTCGTAGATTTACGAAGGAGAACTTGTAAAAATAATATGAATAAATAAAAAAGAAAAGTCGAATAAAAATTCTAAAAATATTTCGTCTACGGGGGTATTCGTGGATCGTATATTTCCCAAAAAATTCGAGACGAAAGAACCTGGGACTTAGACCTAGATGCGTGGGCGTTTACAGGGTGAATTATTTCGGTGATCCATATTGCCCCACTTTTCACCCCCTACGAACGGCAAACGCTGCTTTCTCTACGCTGTTGCTGCTCTCGCCGTTAATTCCGTATTTACTAACCCAACACCGGTGTTACGACTGTGGCGAGGCTCGATACTCTCGCTGTCATAGGCTCGCCCAACGTTTATGTCCTTCCATGGTCGTGTTTACTGCGAATGCTTCCACTCACGATACGTGTACGGATAATAAAATCTTAAGGACGTTCGATCCTTGGGATTGAATTCCAATTCCGAGACCAGAATTTTTGTAATATTCGCTGAAGGTGTTTCGAGCTCGCGACTGTCGATCGTCGCGACACTTTACGACAATTTACTACCGGAAATATTTGTATCATCCAAAAAAAAAACCTAAAGCGAATATTACAACCTGCAAAATTGCGATAGAAATAAATTTTGGAGAATTAATATAAATTTCGATTCCCGGTATCGTGCCTCGACCATTGTTTGACCGATGAGTATAAGGAATCCGTTATTTCAGGGAAAATACGTGCACACGTAATTAAAGCACTGCGAGTGGGCGATCGAAAATTATAATATCGCGAGGGAGGAACAAATGTCGTTTCACTTCGTTATCCATGTATAATAATTCTTTCTATATATACAAGCACTTTATAAAGGTCATATAGAATGTAATTGCATTGTTGCCATCATCGACAGGTACGTAAATCACGTAAACGCAAAAATCCACCCCAATTCAATTAGTAACAACAATGATTATCGAACAAATGGTTCAAAAAAATTCAACGAACGCCCTGTTAAATGTTGATAAATTTCTGAATTATTTCAACAATCAATCTCAATCGTTCGTTTCGCAAAGAAATATTATACAATATTATTTCGTTACAGCCTATACGAATTTTTGTTTTCAATTTATTACGTTTTTCTTTTTTCAATATTATATAACTCGATATCAAAAATAGAATTTGGAGCCAAAATACGCGAGTTATGCGTCGGCCCGAAGTTACGGTATGAGAATTTGTGTGATACACTTCTTTTTCTTTATCTCTTTTTTCGTCTTGTTCCACGTCTCGTCTCACCGCCGGGTATGAAGATCGGCACTTGGACGAGTGCCCATGGCAAGCCGACAAGTAAAGGGGTTGGGCAAAGAAAAGGAAATGAAGCACGGAGAGAGAGAGAGAGAGGTTGGAAGTTTAAAGGAACGCGCACGCGTTCTCCACTCTCGTGAGAGTTTCGTCTCTCGCATATACACATATACACACATATATATATAGATATATACATTACTACACCCATATACCTATATACGTGTCACGCTCTCGTTCCGAGCAAGTTTTCCTCGTTCTATGGACATACTGGACACATTTTACTACACATTATACGTATACGTATAAATACCTAACGTTCACGTATTCTACGTGCATATACGTGTATATATATATGCACTTTCATCTTGGATGCACTCTCCCGACGCATCTATATATGCAGTTAGTTGAAACTCTTTCGCCAGATCCCTTCGTCACACACAGACACGCTTCTTCGGCCAAGTTTCTAGGACCAGAAGCAGCTGGTTATCAAATCAGAGCGAAATCAAGTTCGTCGAACTCGTCGTACGTCGTTCGCTACTCGAAGACTCGTATATAGGACCGTGTGGGGCAATGTGGACCACCGATATATTTTTTTTCTCTTCACACGAGACGTGCACAAATTTTAAGTCAACGTTCTATTTAACCTTGCGTTTTATCCACTCGATCGACGCAATTAAGAAAACAGGATAAATTCGAATTTCGAGAAAAGGAAAAAAAATCGATATTCGTAAACATATGATAAATTTAATTTGTTTACCGGGGGTGAAAAAATATTTCAAGGTCGTAGTGTCCCGTATGCACTTTTGCGCAGGAATTCAAGACCCTCTGATTTTTATATTTCTAGCTGCAACCCCCCACCCCTGCATTCCATTTTGTTCTCTCCTTCGTCCTTTTTTCCATCGCGACTCCTCACTTCGTTTCACGACCCTACCTTTGAGCCGTCTCTCGCTCTCAGCCGCTCGCTTTCATCTTGTATTTATATTTGAAGCATTCACTCTTGACTCCGCTCGTTTTCGTCCGTTCCATACATATCCCGAGAGAGATTTTCTCTTCTCCGAGTCGAGGGATAAGATTCTTTTTTATTCTTTAACTCTCTCCCTCTCGTTCTTTCCGCAATATTTTTTCGTTTACCTCGTTCCTTCGAGACTAAATCTCTCGTTTGTTCTCCAACGATCTTTCGTAATTCTCGCTTTTTTCTTATCCGATTCGAATCCATAAAGACGATAGAAATAATATTGATTTTATGTTTAATTTTGCTGTTTTTTTTATTGTTATTATTTTCTATTTTAAAACCTCGACTCGACTACTCGCGCGTACGAGCGACAATTAAAAAGTTTCCAGTTACTTTATGCGCACGGTTAACGGTCCGAAACATCGCCTCGTGATTTGAAATAATGAACGAGCGCTGTTTTTTTCCGCGATCGCATGATTTTTTTTCTGTCTTATTATTGCGAGCCCAATCGATCCGACACAATTATAGAAATATTTGGGCGCGCGCGCGCAAACCCGTAAAATATTATTTTGCACTATCGTGCGCGATAGTTGACTAACGGCGCACAAAAAAAAACAATAAAAAAAACGGTGTAATTATTTATCTCGCGAAAGTTTGCGAACGGAAAAATGAACGAGAGGGGAAAAAACAGCCCAACGCCTGTTCGCAGCTCCGCACGGGCGGACGTGCGTTTAACGATAAACGCAGCGTACGACAAAATTAGAGATTGTAACGCGAAAAACTTTATTTTTTTTTTAAATATTAAAAACATAAAAAATGTTCATTCGTAAAGAGAATTAATTTTTTCGTTACTCTTGTTATTATTTTTTTACAGCGCAGGGAAAAATAGTCCGGCCGTAATTTCTGCTCGTTAAACTCGCGTTCTCTCGCTAACGCGAAGAATGAACGCGACGTTGAGCGTATTTTTCATTTTTCACTTTTTTCATTTTTTTATTTTTTATTTTGTTTTTCTTTCAATTCTCGCGATAAAATATTCGCAGCGAGTCGATTACGATAATTTATCCGCGGCAATCTCGCGATAGCTCACGCGCCTGCGACAAAATTAGAATCATTATCGTGGAAGATAGGAAAAAAAAACATCGACGAGAAAAATAAACAAAAAATTGAAAATCATTTTTCTCTCGCGATCGTCGCCACGTCGGGATTTGGGCGAAACGAACAACTCTCTCTTTCTCCCTCGGATCTCGGGGGGCACGGAGCACGCAGCGAGGTTATAAATAACGCGTATAAGTTTTTCGGGGTGAGAAAGTGAGAGAGAGAGGGTGCGCGAGCGAGAGAGACCGATGAACCCGACGATGAACCCGAGGAGGGAGACGCGCGTGGACCGACCGGAGTTATAATCTTTACGCAATTTTTCTCCGTTCGTCGGAATCCGAAGAAACGATTAAAGTGAAAAAATATAGAGTCGCGGGCGAACGTGAGAAACGGCGATGCGAGAAAAGCACGAGCGTTGAAAGGGATCGCTTTTTTTTATTCCATGGCGCAACTTCTTTTTTATCTTTTATTCTCTCTCGCTCAAACGTTTTTTTTTTCGTTAATATCTCACTTATCAAACATTTTACGTCCCGATGCGATGAGTAACGAAGCGTTTAACAGGGTTTTGTGTATATTATGAATATGAAATATTACGCTTTGAAAACGAGGAAATAATCCCATAAAAATCGACACAACGGAAGGAACAAAAAATTTCGAAATTTTTAAATAAAATTATGAAAATAATTACATTTCTTTTTTATTACTGTTTTATCACGCTCGGGGGTGCTTACAGAAATTTCTATTAAAAATCATATTTGTAAAAGCTCATAATTACCCAGGAATTCGATTTTTATATCGCCATTTAAAAAAACGTCTGACCACACGTTGACATTTCTACTGAAAACTCATAATTTCACGATTTTCGAGCAAATAAACAACTAATCGATTATTTTACATTAACCCTAAACAAATCTGAGCCAGTTTCTTAACGATATTCAAGATCGATAACGACGCTCTTCAAAAAAAAGAGAAAAAAAACATCGTGTCTGACCACAAAACACGTTTTCCACTAGAAAACATTATTTTACCCCATCGTACGATTTTTAATTCGGTACGATTAACGCTTTCAGCTATCACGACGCGATCGTAGACGTAATTTCATCACAGATGTATATCGAACGTCTGTATTTTGCGAACACAACGGGCCGTTTGGCTTAAAGTGCGAAACAACAAAATCGCGAACGGCTACGCGAAGATATCGTCACGAGTACACAAACTCGACGACGTACAAACGCGTTAAAGCCCTGACCAGTGTTACGGTAAATAAACGCAAATCGTCAAACACCCGGAACAAACGCGAGACGCGTTCGCTCGGGTATTGCGATTAGCGATAGTAGAAACGTTCTCGTTTTGTTGTTTTCGTCGACGTCATTGCGTACGTCATACGAAGATAGGAAAAACCTCTCTCTTTCTGTCTCTCCTCGATCCTCATCTCTATACCCGTCTCTCTTTCTCGCTCGTACTCTCGTCCATTGATATCTCCGGCTCACCGACTATCGGAAGTCAAGATATATCCGTGACCCGATGACGTTGAATGCAACAATGTACCGCGAGTTTGCGAACGGGGGTAAAATTAGAAGAAAAAAAGGCAAAAAAAAAATAAACAAGCGAGAGAAAATAAAATTACTCGACGTGTTTGCCGTCGAAGCAGATTATTTGTTTTTTCATTCATCTCTCACTTTACTCGATTTTTCAAAAAATACAGTTAATAATTACCATTTATTTTTTATCGCTTAAATTTTTTTTTTATTCTCAGTTTTTAAAAAACAGAAACGTCGATAAGGCGAACGAAAGAATGAAGAAAACTTAGGACGTTGCGAGGACTGGGTTTGGAGCAACTTTGGCACGTTTTTATACGAGTTCGTGCCTCTACGAAGGCGGTATCGTCCGGCCTAGTGACAAATTAAACGGCTTGCGGTTAAGCAGAGACGAAAGAGAGAGAGACAGAGAGAAAAAGGAAATTTGTGCAAAGTCCAACGGAAAATACTTCTTTTTTTTCCTTACGTACGTAGGTAGGTATCAGGCCGCGTTACCACCGGCAAAACCACCGGAAATTTATCGCGCTCGAGCGATAACGAAACTGTTACTTGCACGCTCTTCTCCTTCGCTCGTGTACGGTTTTATCCACGAAAATAACGTATACAGTTTTATAGGGTACACAGGACGAGTGAATTTTTCGTTCGCTTCTTCCCTATGGCTGGCCTGTTTCCGTTTAAAACATCCAGCTCATTGCCCAACCCCCCTCCACCTCTTCCTTCAGCCAACTCCTTAACCGCCCTCGAATTACTTGTTTTTGCTTCCTACCCCCTTTTTTTCTTTCTCGTACCCGCGAGCCTCTGGGCGAGTCGAGAATGGA
>OZ024920.1:1764943-2029641 GCA_964017225.1 Netelia inedita | reverse complement strand
CTCTCTCTCTCTAGTACTCGCGCGAAAGACGTCGACGTCGTCGTCGGTACTCCGGGGCCCGTGAAACTAACGGGATTGGAACGAAAAATTTATGGGGGTCTTCCTCTTCCGTTTCACAACCGGTTGGATTTCCGGTGGAGCTCCCGCCCCTTCGTGAAGCATGATACGAGAGAAACGGATATTATTCGTCCAGTGCTCGTACTTTACCCCCTCGTGTACTACCGGAACCCCGCTACGAAATAATTGATAATCGTGGATTTCTCTCGTGGATACGTATTTTATTCGTTACGATCGAGAGTCCGTGTCGATCGTTTTCTTTTTTTCAATTCATGAATAAATTCAGAATTATTAAATTTTCGTAACTAATTCTTTAAAAAATTTTTTTTTTAATTTTAAAAGGAATAATAAATTTGTAAAAAATTTGTCTTTGGGGTTCGGGGGTGTTACTTTCTTACACATCGATAGCCAAGAACACATTGTTCTATTGGAGCAAAAAAAGTTGGAATTTAGGATATTAAAAAAAATGACCTACAAAAAACTTCGAAAACTCGTTCGAAGTAACCCCGTTCGAGGGTACGTCGAATAATTCGAAAGTGCAAGTTGCATTTTCGCGAAGAGCAAAATACAGAAAAATTTCGTATTCATCGACGATAAAAAACGGTGAGAGGAGAAGTTAATAGAAAAAGAAATCAACCCCCATAAGCACCAGAGCTTCGACGAGTTCAATAATAAAAAAAATAGACAAGAGGATGCGAGAGGGTCTATAAAGGCGAGTGTGATGAATAAAAATAAAGCGAAAAAAAGACACATAATAACAATAATAATAATAATAATGATGAATAATAAAAAATGAAGAGAAAGAGAAACGGGTAAATTGTGCGTGTGTTGGTGTATTGGTGTACGGGCGACAGAGGGAAATAATGCGGAGAGCGATGTGTAGGCGCAGAGGGGTGAAGGGGAGGGTGAAAAAGGGTGTGAGAGAGAGGCGAGAGCGCAAAGGGGTGGAAAATGCAGAAGGGAGGAGAATAAGCAGAGGGTGAAAACAGAGAGAGAGAGAGAGAGTAAAAAAGAGGAGAAGGAGAGAAGGAGAGAAGGAGAGAAAGAGACAGAGAGAGAAATCGGCGCCAGTGGAACGAGAACGAAGGATGAAGAGAAAAGCGAATGAGATAGATGCAAGAGGACGATGCAAGCAGCTATGAATAAGGTAATCTATGCGTTAGAGGGAGAGAGAGAGAGAGAGAGAGAGAGAGAGAGAGAGAGAGAGAGAGAGAGAGAGAGAGAGAGAGAGAGGGTGGTTGGCAGTGGTTATATTGATCCGACTATGAGCCCCGCCTCTCTCTCTCTCTCTCACACCCTCGCCCAGCAAAAACACAAGTGACCTGCCATCCATCCCACAGCCACACCAGACGCGAACAACTCTCCTACCTCACTCTCCCTCCTTCTAACGTTCAACCACCCGCCCCTCACCCTACCACCCTCATGCCCACCCCCCAACCCCCATCCCCTAAACCTCCTTTCCGCTTCAAGCCACCGATCGCATTCCCTCCAACCATCCCCTTAACGCGCTTAAATACATCGTACGAGAAAATACGCGAAACATATATTTTAATTCTCTATTCAAGCGACTGTTTTTTTTATCACCGTTGTAGGTACGAATTAAACACGCGTGTCCTATGTACACCGGGGATACGAGGGTTGTAAAGGGGTGACATTGACTTCCGGTAAAATTTTATCTTCGCGGGACGTAGCGGGAGTCGGGCAAAATTTCATTTATACGCTGCTCGTGAATTTCAAGTCGGAAAGTTTATTATGAACTCTAGATTAGCCATTATTATTATTATTATTATTATTATTATTATTATTATTATTGTAAAAAGAAGTGAAAGTAAATTCTTCTGAAAAATTCGTTAACTATTCGTATTACAGGAAAAGGAACAGTTACAAGAAAAAAAAGAAAAAAACAATTCGTCGATTCATCAGCGTAAAAGGAAAATAATTTAAAAACAATTTCGAAATATTCGTATTTCGTTGCGTATGTAATAATTCACCGTCGATTGTTCATTTTTGCGCGTCCCGTCGACAATGGCAGTAGTCGGAGGGGCATTTGCGAGGGGAGCTCGAATATCCTTCGAGAGAATCGCGCGAGTCGAGCTGTATTCGAGGAGGGGGTGGTGGTTGGCTGATGCGAACGACCGAGGCCATCCACCCCCTCTCTCTCTCTCTCTCTCTCTCTCTCTCTCTCTCTCTCTCTCTTTCTAGCAACACCCTGAAAACTCACATTCACGATTGCAACGTATGTATAACGAGAGAACTGTACGACTTAAAAAGAGAAAAATAAAATAAACGAAAAACAAAACCAGAGAGAGAAAAAACAAGTTGCGAGTGTCGAGATAGGGGAAAAGCTTGGAACGAACGGAGCCAGTGAACTCACCATCGGAACTGGCTACGGTATTATACACATATACAGACATATACACACATACACATATATACACGTTTTGCTAGCTCTGGCTGGTCGCTGACTCGTCGACAGTGGTGGTGGTGGTGGTGGTGGTGGTGGTGGTGGTGGTGGTGGTGGTGGTGGTGGTGGTTCACCTGTTGATGCGTTCTCTGCCAGGACTCGTCGCAAGAGACCCACCACCCAAGGACAACGAGAATAAAGGAAAAGGGACGCGAGATGAGAGCGTACTTTTGCACAAAAGCACGACGCACACCCAAGCGCACCGTGCGAATTCCTCCCCCTCTCCTCATTCATGAAAACTACCTCATTTTCTGTTTCTCACGCGTCGCAATACGAAGTCGACCGATCTCACGATAGGTAACTAAACGTACACGGTAGCCATAAGTATATAAATAAAAAATAAATATTAAATGATTTTGATCAAATTCGAAAATTAATTTTTTATTTCAATTTAATCAATTTTATTTTTTTTCAGTTCGGAATCAATTTTTTGTCTTTAAATTTGAAAGATCAATTCAATTTATCGATTTTGATAGTTTCCTCGTGTTTCGTGTGACGCAAACTGCGGGACAAATATTTTCGTAAGTTTCGTTAGAAACGAGGATTTTCCAAAAAAAAAAAAATGAACGTAATCGCGATAATTGTTAAGAGAAACGTTGAATTTTGTAATTAGTTTATGAAGAGGACGAGTATCGTCACGAATACACCGAGCTATGGACATTGTCCCGATTGTCGTTAAACTTGGAATCAACATTTCAAACTTAATTAGCACTTTGCGTCTTGGTCGGTTGGTCGCGCATGGCAAATTTGTCCAACCGATCTCGCGAAAACTTCTTACTCCGTTATACTCGAGGCTCGCTCTCGCGTCTCAAACAGCGACGAAACTTGCCACGGTAAACTACAATCGAAGTTATGGAGAGGAGAGATACCCGACGGTACGCCGACGTTACGGTAGACTCGTGGTAATGGAGAACGCGTCGACGTTCTTGGTCGAACAGGGACGAAGAAAAAAAAAACTTTTTCTTTTTTATATGAACAAAAATCGATAATTAATTTTGTTATCCAACGATCGTCCCGAAACGAAATTATTTTTATAAACAAAAAGAAAAACATTGAAAATAAAAATTCCTCAAATAATAATAATTTATTCCAACGGTTGCATCGATTAATAAAATTAAAAAGTAACAAATAAACGCTTCTTGATGAGAAACGATTGAAAACAATTTTTTCTTTCGAATCGAACTCGTGACGATTTTTTTTCTACCGACGAGCGTCACGAAGTTATGATTTTTTGGAAAAAAAGAAAGAAGAGGGAAAAGAACTTTATTAATATTCGTCGATAAATATACAAAGTGTCCTTGGAGCGATTTAGAAAGAAAAAAAATTGCGCTGTCTTACCGGTTGATTAGAAAATCTTCTCGGATCTTGTCTCGGCTCGAATATTTCGACATAAAACACATGTGTGCGTATACAATTTGTGTATATATATATATAAGTAAATATATGCACAGGTGGCTCGTCCATGGACTCTGACGTCGATGTTCCACAACGAGTCGAACGAGATGATGAATTTAATCGACTTCTGCACGATATATTACACGAATACTTAATAGCTATTTTATTTCATCTCGAGTCTCGTCGCAGCTGCGTTTTTTTTTGTCTTTTTCTTTTCTTTTTTTTGTTATTAATAAAATTCTTGCGACACGTATAGCGTCGAATGTTTTTTTTTCCCTCGATCCTTTTCTCTCTTTTTCTTCTCCCTCTTCTTTTTTCTTCCTTTTTTTAATCAAGAGAATAACAACTCGGCAGAACACGCAAATGTGTTATGTGTGTGTTTTTTTTTTTTTTTTCAACGTCGTGAATTTCTACGGCTTCTCCGTTACAAGGACGAAGAGAGGGACAAAGAGACAGAGTGAGAGAGGGATGAAGAGCATTTAGCTAAATTAGTCAGGGGATGACCTACGAAATCTCGTTAAGCCCAACGTGGGCGAGGAGACGCTCTCTCTTCTTTTTTTATCGACCTTTTTCCCAAATGAGAATTTTTCTAAAAAATATATTTCCTTCTTTTAATCGAAAATCGATAAGAACGATCGGAAATCGAATTCTACGATAACAAAATTATCGAATCGATACTGCCAACCGATTCGACCTCGGCACGCGATTAATTGATAAAAAAAAATCGTTATAAAAAAAATGAAAAAAAAATCGGTAAAAGAAAGTTGTTCTCACGATTTTTACGCCGACGAATGTTTCGAGGTTTATGTGGTAAAAATATGCTTTACCACGGTGGGAGTACCTATAATAATCGTGGGATCGTCGTAGAGTGGAGGAACGAAACGCGAGCGAAAAGCACACGGGGAAATCGTGAGGAAAACGATGGGTGAGGTATCCATACTCGAAGAGGAGAATTCGTGTGTGTGTGTGTGTGTGTGTGTGTGTGTGTGTGTGGAACACAGTGGACGCTGGTCGAGCCAAATGTAGTTGGCCAAGCGGCCAAATGAGTTTGTTTGTGTCTATTATTACACTCCAGCCGGCCGTGAGCCACTGGCACCCGCCACCAGCAAATCCTCCGTTATACATTCACGAATTTGCCTATATATATATGGGCGAATATACAAAAGTTGGGCCACTTTTGGCCAAATTTTGTTGATATAGTTTTCAACCACATCTTATATATATTTTGGCTTGAGTACATAGTTTGTACCATCAATATACTATCCTATGACGGGCCAGTCACTTTTTTAAATATTTTGCGAGTTATTTGTATTTTTTTAAATTTCACTGCCAACGGACTGACGAGGATGGCACAGTACTGATTAAGAACACTATTTCGTATGAAATATAAGGTTTACTGTAACTTTGAGTATTTTGAAATACAAATATCTTACAATGTAATAAAGGCGCATATTTAATGAATTAAATCACATTAGTTAGTGTTAATATTACCTCTAAAACTATGTAATACTGTAAATATGAACTACAACAGTGTTCAAAACAGCCTTTTCATTTTATAATGTTCAGTATCACTTTGAAGTAGTTGCCTTAACATTAGACAATTCTGAGAAATTAAAATTAAAGCAAAAACGAAGTTGCCTAAGCAGTAAGGTATTTTCCATCACTAGGTAAAAATTGCGAAATATAATGACCATTTGTTAAAAATAAACAAAAATAAATTAAAATTTGTCAATGGTGGGCAGTGATGAGCAAATTGATCGCAATATTTTGAGCCCAGAAAAGATTCCGGTCGTACTTGGATAACTTAGAAATCGTCAAATTAGTGTTTGTTATGAAATTGTTTAATAACTTTTTTTTTAATAATTGCTACCGCTAGAGCAATTTTATATTCTTGATGAGCAAATTGCGAGCAATTTTTTGAGATATAATTCATTGAAATTGCTTCTAGTTCGGCGCTAACTTGACTCATGTTACAAATTTTGAGAAAAGTTACTCTCAATTCACCATCTTTATTATCAACAGAAGAACAGATCCCTGAATAAGGATATTCTGCTCTTCGTGCTACATATTTAATCAAAATATAGGCACCACAGTTATAATCATTTCGCAAACAAATGATTGCACACTATAACAAGTAATAAACTCGATCAGAAATAAATAAATCATCAGTTCCCTGGTAAGACGGCAGTCCTTTGGTGCAATCTCAGACAGCGGACTGACGACAAAGTACTGACGAATAGGACATTAATTTGAGATTATACTAAAAACTTATGTGTTTATCAGTATTTTTAATTATAAAGATGGTATATTTTTACAAATTACATGTAATCATGCATAAATTTAAAGAAAACATAGGTACTAGAGGAAATAAAGGATTACCAGAGTACTGACAATTTGACTGAATCAGCATGTGCACACGCGGTAACAACGACGCTAGCACTTGCCTCGACATGGCTGCCGTCAATATGGTGCGCTTTGCAGTTAACTTTAGTACCAACATTCAACACTGAACAATGAGTTGATCGTAGTTCGGCAATATTTTGGGGGAATTTCAAATTTCAACTTGGCACAAAGGACTGATGGGTAAAAGTGATGACAAAGTTTGTAAATTTTTAAAAAATAGCTTTTTACAGATTCTATAAATAAACGTGTGAATTATATTAATAAATGTTTTACAGAATATATAATAATAATCAGATTAACAATAAACACGGAATATTTTGTTATACAAGCTCCTGATTAAGCGTTTTTGTGATTATGACACGCCAGGGTACTGATGTTTTGAGCATTCATTGCGTTATTTTACTAATTAGCTTTTGAAGTATGTAATTCAAATTGAATGGATACATGGCGAGGATCTAGGAATTTCATAATATATTGTCGCAGAATAAAGTGCATAAATATTTTCGTATTTATTGGCCGATGACAGCGAGTTGCCCAATTTTTGTATATTCACCCATATATAGGCAAATTCGTGTGTGTAAATGATTCGTGTGTGCAAATTTGCCTATATATATATATATATATAGGCAAATTCGTGTGTGTATATATATATGGATATGTATATGTATATGTATATATATGTATATAACGAACCATGAGGGAAATATATATATATATGATTTACGTGTAGGTGGAAAAACGAGGCTCTGTTCGTTTTCTTCGCGCGCGGACACCTTCGCACAAAGTTCGAGCGAAATAACTCGAAAACGTCGGCAGCCGGCTTACTCTTCGAGGTTTCCACGCTTCGTGCCTTACATTCTCGGAGTGGACGAAGGAAAATGATGGGGAGGAAATAGTAAAAAAAAAATACAAATCAACGAAATTTATGTTTGAAAAAAAACGACTGATAAAAGATAAAAAATTGTTAGGATTTTTTAAATTGAATTTGAATTAATTGTATCCCTATTGTTGTTATTATTATTAATTATATTTTATTCGATTCTATTTGTACTATTATTATTTTTTTTGTGAATTTATTCGAAACGAAATTTACGATTTATTTTTTATATCATTTTTCTTTTTTTTTTTTTTTTTTTTGATAATTTATTTTATTACTTCGGGTCCGGAATCGATCAATATCGCTTGGTCATCGGCTGAAGGATGGGAGAGAAGGATGAAACGTTCGGTTTCGTCATATCTCGCGCGAGAATAAATGTCACGAGTCGCTAAGTGTCGTAAGAGAAAGTCTGTACAAGAAGAGAAAGAGACAGACAGACAGACAGAGACGTAGATAGAATAAAATTGTAAAATATTACAAGCAAGCACGATGGCCGTGAACCTCTAGAGATAAACGTCGCGGCGCGGGCGCGCCTAGGAAGTGAAGAACGCGGGTTCGAATCCCCGTCCCTCACCAAACGCGAAGCTTTTTTTTTTTTTTTTTTTTTTTTTCAACTTTTCTCGTCTCCAAGATCGATCGTACGCGACCACCGCACACGGATGGTAAAACAAGCGTTATCGGTATCCCGAGACTTCGGTTCGTCGTACCGGGATATTGACCCAGCTCGTTGAACCGAGTAAGAGAGAGAGAGAGAAAAAAAGAAAATTAAAATAAAAAAAATTATGCGTCTCTCTCTCTGTCTCTCTCGACCTCAAAATACACGCGACACGAGAAGCTCGATACGAGGAATATTTTTCGAAAGCCGTCTTACGTATCGTATTATCGTCGACCGTCGTTCTCCTACGTTCTTTTTTGTTTGCATAATCGAACGCGATTGCACAATTCTTTCGATACGTTCTTTATCTTTCTCCCCTTCCCGAGTTTGACCCTCGAGGTGTCCAAATTTGCGTTTCAAAAATCGACGACGAATAAAGAACACGAAAAACGTGCGACGTACGTGCGATACGCGAAACGAAGATAAGAAGAAAGAAAGAAAGAAGGAAAATTTATTCGATAACAAAAATATTTAACCCAAATTTTTATCCGTTGAAAAAAACAATCTTTCTTTTTTTGTTTTTTAATTCGTTGCAATAAAATGAAATTCGTCGACATCGATTCTCGCAAAAAGTTGAATATTGAACAATTTGTCCAAGAATTTGTAATTTCGTGTAAAAAAAAAAGTAAAAAAGACAAAATTAAGTTAAAAGTGTTTTACGATCCCGACGCAATTTGTCGGTTACGCGTTTCGGGCGTTAAATCAGAGTTGACGCGGGGGAGAAAGAAGGAGAGTTACGAGAAAGAGAAAAAGAGAAAGAGCGCTATTTTATACACAAAATATTGTTATAAATATAGGACGAGGAGGAGGAGGAGGAGGAGGGGGAGAGAAACGTTGCGGAGAGAGCTGGCTAACGATCGGTCGTTCGTAGGGAGGAAGCTCGCTGGTACTCGAGGAGAAAACCGATCCTTCCGTCTGAAGAATTTTCTCTCTTTCTTTCTCTCCCTCTCTCTCTCTCTCTCTCTATCTAAGACAGAGAGGGTGGTAATAATCTCGTCTCCCGTTATAAATAATCCGTCACAGTTTCTCCCTCGATAAGATACGGTCCATCTCGTTTCCCCCTTCGCGATCTCTGGCATTATATATATATATATATATATATATATATATATATATATATATAAACTATAGCTATATATATGTAGCTATAGTTATCGTTTATATATAGGGAGTTGCTCGAATCTCATAGCCCGAGCAAATATAAGAAGTCTCGAATCTCCGTTACCCGAAGCTTTTCAGTTCCCAGCTGGATTTACGACTTTCCTGCATTCCCTTTTTTTTTTCTTTCTCTCTCTCTCTCTCTCTCTATTTTCTTTTTTGTTCCCCAACACTTTTTGTACGTATTTTTCTTCCTTTTACCATCGTCCCTCGCTCGTCCACCCAATTCGTTCTCATCTCGTCTTCCATCGACGCGAAAAAGGGTTTCCGTGTCGCTGACTCTGTCGGCAAAAAAAAACAACCCTCGCATTCTTCTTCGCTCGTGGGATATACGCGCGACGAAAATAAAGAGAGAGAGAGAGAGAGAGAGAGAGTGAGAAAGAGGTAAAGAGGGAGGTATGAAAACCGAACGAATTATCTCGCGGAAAATTGAATTCGCCTCGAAGAACACCGAAATTCTGATTTGTCCTGATCGACTCGAGTCTTTTCGAACGAAAGTATTTATATCTTTATATATATCGATATAAATTAAAAAGATCAGTACTGTCGTTAATTTATCGTCGTGCTGTTTTCTCTCGTGTGTGTGCATTGTCAACGTTGGCGGAAACGATAAATTAACGGTTGACGAAAATACGATTATTTATTTTTATTATTATTATTATTATAGAATAAATAAATGTTTATTTATCGAATAACTAATTGAATAATGGTATTGTTGATTAAACGTATTTAATTAATGAGTCAATTGTTTATTTACTAATTAATATATATATATAAGTGTATGATTACAATGATTAATTATTAAGTTTCTATTATTATTATTATTATTATTATTATTATTATTTTGCAATTTGCATCAACGTTCTCACTGAAATATTAATCGTTTCAACTCGTACGCCAAATTCTCGTGGAGCAGTTCACTAAATGTTTACATTGCGGAAGGGAAAACTTGCCACGATAAAGTCAGAGAGAGAGGGAGGGAAGGAGGGAGGGAGAGAGAGAGAGAGAGTTGCGAACTACTCAAGCTACAACCAAAGTGCACAAAGTATGCGCCTGTACAAAACGTGGCGAAAACCGCAAAAATCTATACACGAGAGAGAGAGAGAGAGAGAGAGAGAGAGAGAGAATTGCAAAGGGAGAAAATTTGCCAAAGCAGAGAGTTGGAAAATGTGTTTTCCAATGATTGGAAATCGAAAGTTTCGACGCGCCGGCGCATCGCAGCGTTTCCCTCGTACTGCACTTTACGCCCTTGCGTCGTTCCCGCGCGCATCATTTTTCGATCCTTCGAAAATTACGATACGAAATTTCACTCCGATCGATTTTCTCATTTGGCCCAAATTTCTCTCCAACCCCCACCCCCCCCCCCCCCCACCCCACGCCAAGTCCAAAAACCGTTAACCTTTCGACTTTTATTTCAAATTAATATTAATACCAAAGTCCCGCCATTATAACTAGATCAACGCTATGAATTATTGAGCTAATCTGCTAACTATAGTTTCTCCGATATAATAATAATAATAGTACCTAATAATAATAATAAAAATGATGATAATAATGATAATAATGATAATAAGAAGACTCTGGTCAGCAGTTTCGATTAAGCCGGTCACTTTCACCGTACGGTGATCCTTATAACGTACAAGATGACACATATATATACGTATATACGCAAGGAAACCCGATATAACACCGGGTATATACGAGAAAATCCAATATGGCATATATATATATATATATATATATGCCATATACGTACAAGAGCCGATAATTCGTCGAAATTGAACCGAGAGAGAGGAACGGTGGAACTGGAGGAAAATGAACAAAAAAAACAAAGACGATGAAAAAAAAACAATAATGATAATAATGATAAATGATTAAAAAAGTACACAAAAGAAAGAGCGAATCGAGAGAAAAGGCCATACGTCTCGAAAACGTTTAATGAACTTGGATTTTTTTATTTACGCTTTTTTGTAGATCAATTTTTTTTTCTGATTTCTTTTTTGTATTTTTTTTTTCTTTTTTTTTTCAACGTCGATCAAATCACTGGTCGTAAATTTTCCCAAGATTTGCTCAATTTCTTCCTCTCTCCCCCTCTCTTACTCTCTTTGTTTTTCTTTTTTTACTTTCTTTATCTCTCTTTTTACAGTTTTCTTACTTCGCTCGACTGCTCGACAGGAGTTTCCGTTTCTGTACGAGACTAACTTTAACGGACATCCAGTATGTGAATGTGGAGGAGTAGGTAGAAAAGGAGAAACGAGAGAGAGAGAGAGAGAGAGAGAGAGAGAGAGAGAGAGAGAGAGAGAGAGAGAGAGAGGGAGCGAAAGAGAGCGAGCGAGAGAGCGAGAGAGAGAGAGAGACAGAGGGTAGGTTTCGTCGGAGTGCTTGAAAGTTAAGGTTCATTGTAACGCGAGCTTGAGCACGAGATCCTTTCTGCATGAACGCCCATATCATATACATACATGTATATATATATATATATTTATATATACATATAATACAAGTTATATATATATATATAGACATATATAGAAGACCGAGAGTTCACCATGCTTGGGCAATGAAATTTTCATATTCGCACCCACGCCAAGTTGCGGCGAATGAGAAGAGCTCTTCATATATATATATATATATATATATATATATATATACACATATATATATATATAATACGGTCACGCACGTGCGACACGAAGGCCGTGCGCAGACCATTTGCAAAAGCCAACGACGTCGTCGTCTTCGTCTTCGTCTTCGTCGTCGTCGTCGTCGTCTTCGTCTTCGTCGTAGTCGTCGATGACTATACGAAGAAGCGTTGTGACATTCGTAAGCAGCGAGCAGCAGCAGCAGACGTCAAAGATGTATAATACTTAACCCAGGCCTGTGACCTCGTCGTCGTCGTCGTCGTCGTCGTCGTCGTCGTCGTCGTCATCGTCGTCATCGTCGTCGTCGTCGTCGTCGAGAGAGAGAGAGAGAGAGAGAGAGAGAGAGAGAGAGAGAGAGAGAACGATACGCAAGGCAACTGGATTCGAACGTTGATACTTTTTAACAATGTCCTATATCGCATGATTAATAACGCGTTTGAGAAAAGAAAATAAATAACGAATTGTTCGACATTACGAGAAACGATAATTTATGTTCATTTTAATCTTGAATTTTTATTTTCGTCTTATTATTATTATTATTATATTATTTTTTTTAAATTTTATTATTGTCGCTGTTGTTATTTCGATCGTTGTATTTTTTTATCCTGGATCGTATCGCTCGTTCTTTCATAAATAATTCAACGACGATGAGAGTTTTTAACGAAAGCGAGGACAATGAATTTAATTAACTCGAACCAATGACGGACGTTTATTAATTAATAAACGTATGCGTCTCGTTCCCTTCGTTATTATCTTTATGTATAACCAAGATATATATATATATTTATCGACATAATTTCATATATTATTTACTCGAAATTGCGTTAAGGCACGATGTCCAACACCTACGAAGCCCCTCGTCGTGGAAGATCGATAAACGGTTCAAGTACGTATATGTATATTATAGACACACGTATATATATCTCTCTCTCTCTCTCTCTCTCTCTCTCTCTCTATATATGTATATATATATATATATATATACACGTGTATGTACACTGATGCGTGTGTGAGAACTCCGAGAGAGAATGGGTCTAGCTCCCAAGCCCTAATAATCCACCCCTCCCCCTCCGCCGTATTATTTACGTTCCTAACGAAACAACAACAAAATAAAAACCTACGAGACCAATTTTTGAAAAATTCAATTTTTATAAATTAATATTTGATTTCCCAGTGTTGTTTTTGTATTTTATTTTTTTTAATAACGTCTTTAATTTTTAAATGAACGAAAAATTTAATTGGAATATTGTTGGATTTTGGACGAAACGACCAATAGATTTTTGAATCAATCGGTCTACGTAATATCATAGGGGAACGCATTCCGACGACGTGGCTACTCATAATGGTAACGCATGCTGAGTTAATCCACGCGCAAACTGGATAATTAGACACTGGTGATTACAAGTTACGAGCTAGAGAGGAAGAGAGAGAGAGAGAGAGAGAGAGAGAGAGAGAGAGAGAGAGAGAGAGAGAGAAGGGAGTCAAAGCGAGTGAAGTTTCGAGAGCCCAGAAAGGGAATGAGGGAATTCCCGAGATTGCATCTGTCGTGAGATTGCCCATGGTGTGCAACGCGCATGACGTATCACGGGGAGTGTGTGCGTTGCGCGTGTGAACGATACAAGGTACACGCCCGAGCTACCACAAGTTCACTCGTGGCCCCATAAGTATCATGATTAGTAGCGACGTACGATAGTACCCACACGATTGATATTCCGTCGAGAACCGTTAGTATCGATCGATGAATCGACGAGAAACAATTTTTCTATTTTTTGATTGAGAACAAGAATTGTGCTACACTTCGAAATAATACAAAAAATTGTATCGCTTTTTTTTTAACTGAATTACTTAGAAAGAAATTAAATAAGAAAATTAAAATGATTTGGATAGAATGAAAAATAAAAATTGGAGATGATAAGAAGAAGGAGAGAATTAGAATAGAATATTTTCTTTTTAAAAATATCGTGGACGATAGCTGTGTAGAGAGATAATTTGTTTTATATATTTTTCGTTTCTGCGATATTTCGCAGAACGAAAAGTAAATTGCCATTCGCTTCTTCCCAAGGACGCGTGTGAGCGATCGAACAAGATGACAAAAAAAAGAGAAAAAAAGGAAAACAAAGTAGAGGAAGAAAAAAAAATTGAAGAGCAGAGAGCGGAGAGGAGCAACGGCATAGAGCCGCGACAGGCAGGCAGGCAGGCAAGCAGGTAGGCAGCAGCAGCAGCGGAGCAGCAGCAGGTCGATAGCAATGGCGCCGCGGCCCCGCGGAGAAAATCAATCCCGGCTTGACGCCGGCCTTGTTTTGACGTGGGGACCCTCAGCTCGGCCGAGGGCACGGCTTTGCTTCTCCTGCTGCTGCTGCTGCTGCCTGCTACTTTTACTCGCAAATTCTTCTTCATTTCTCTGCCACTATCTCCCTCAATCTCTCACTCGTTGCAATAATCCTCCAGAAAATATTTACCTCGTTTCCCTTTATTTTTATTATTTTTCTTTTTCGTCTCTCGTACCAGACTCGAGAGAAGATTTTTTAAATAATAAAAAATTAGCGTAATTACGACACGAGTGTAATAACAAAAGAACGAGAAGAAACGTATGCACGATGAAAAAGTCCAAAGTTCGTTCGCGCGAACGGATAAGCGAGAGAAAAAAGAAATACCACGGTCACTGATGTACCGACTGATGAAAATTCACCGGATATCCGGGGATGAGAAAATATTGGGAATAAAATGATGTCGTAACGAGAAAACTTAATTCTTACTCGAAGATCCTAATTTTCCTCGATTTTTTACGTTTGGGATTTTTCATAACCTAAAATACGTTTTTCTAGGTTATGTCGCGTTCCTGTATCGCTTCATTGGGAAAAAAAGAAGATATTGTTTTACATGGGGAAGAATTCGACGTATTACACGTGGATGGGATAATATTGATCGTTATTAACCACAAGAATAATAATCGTTCATTATTATTTTACTTTTATTTTTGTGTATATATATATATATACATGGTATACATATATATGTATGAAGAAACGGGGCCGCGTCTCGGCGCAAAGTAATTAAAAAGAAAATTTCGCGTTATGTCTATATATGTAAATATATAGTAAGTAAAAAATGTTATTAACACATTGCGATGATGCAATTCCTTACTTTTGATAACTCGTTCCGTGGTGGAGAGCTTCTGGGAGTTATTCGAGGTCATACTGATGCTATGGTGGTCCGGTGGCCGTACCTCGTCCAGGTTAGGTTAAAAAGGGATAAATGGGGTGGGGGGAAAAAACGGCGGTTGACACCGGCCGCGCGCACCTTATTGCACGCTCTATCACGCACTTTTGTGTCTCTGTCTCTCTCCCTCTCTCTATCTCTTTTTACGCTCTTTTCTCTCTTCCTTTCTTTATCTATATCTCTCTTTCTCGCGTACCGACACACAGAGAGACACAGAGGACACACACAGGCACACACAGGCACACGCGGGCGAAAAAAAAACACGACACTTGTACTTTCTCACACTGGATTAGTCGGCTCTATTCACTTTTCTCTCGCGTCGTTCTAAGTTTGTTTTTGCCTTTCCTCCACCTCGTTCCTCTACCGCACGTTGACTAACCCCAATTCGATGTTTATTTTCTTTTAATCACTGCACTGTGCCGGAAACTATGCTTTTTTTTTCTTCCGTTTCAAAGCGAGAGCGCTGGAGAAGGGGCAGGGGTGGGGGTAAGAGAGCGCGCGGGAATTTTGACTAAGTGCAGGGACGACGCTAGTCCGTTTTCACAGGGTGGGAGGGCTCGCGGGACGGGGGGATGGGGGACAGGACGCAAAAATATAAATATTTTTCCTCGCTCGAATTACTCGATGAGTTTGGATTATTCGCGATCGACGAGCACGGAACGAGAAACACACTGAACGATGTCGATATATATATCGAGATATATATTTCCAATTTGTATTTTATGTTTCCTATTATTGCACTTTTTTTCTCTCCTGCTCTCCTTTTCTTCTATAATCTCCGATTATCCTCGACGCTCCAACCGTCGCTTCGGATGTTTTCACAAACGTCCGTGACGGCGCATAGAGAAACGTTTTTCTCGTTATCTCTCCTCTTCGCCCGATATATTTTTTGCGGACGAGCCTCCCGAGCTTTTTATTTGAAATATATTTAAAGAGCCCGTTTAAACCGTCACTGCGGATTTCTTCACCGACTTTTTGCGTGTGCTCTTCTCTATAACCTCCACGCTCCGTGTGTGTTACGTGCGTATTCCCACTCTCGTTTCTTCGGCAGTGCTGACTATGTCCGTCTCTCTCTCCGACCAGTCTCTTCACCCACTGCTCTCTGCCACTCGATATTTATTGCTCGCGCAAGGCGTTATTGCCTGCCACGCGACAGACTCCCCTCCGATAACCAACCTTGCGTTATTTTCACAACGAATTCTCCAGTATTTCGTTTATTCTTTCTTGATTCACGCCTTTTATAGGTTTTTTTTTTTTTTTCTTACAATAATTCTACGATTTTTCGATGGCTGTTACGATGGACCGACGTTTCTCAGATCCGTATTTATTTAAATTCTCTCGCGTGTACCATTTATTATTCTTATTATTATCGTTATTATCTCGTGTATTTATTTGCGATATTATTCATGCGATACGCACACGTCGCATTTAACACGCACGCACACACGCGCGCGGCACACACGCACTCACACACACGCCGTTTTCTATCTCTGTCTCTCTCTCTCTCCCTCCCTCTCGCACTGTGTTATAACCCGTTTCTTTTTTTTTCTTTGCTTCGATCTCTGAGCGAGAATTCGTCGCGCTTGTTACAACCGAGACACTGCTCGACGCGCGATTATTTTTTATCCCTTTTTATTATTACAATTATAATTATTATTATTATTATTATTTCGCGGCAAAGTAGGGGGAGGGGGTGGTGGGAGTTAGATGAGATTTTTGTTTTTTCTCGCATAAAAACTTATAGCTGCGAAGTGAAGCGAGACACCACTCGAGAACGACGACGGCGACGACGATTGCTAAGCGGTAGCTCTCGCGAAGGAAACACCGGTGTAGCACCGGAGGGCACACGACGAAGACGACACACGTCCGCGATCTACGATCGCGGATTTTCAAAGGGGGGGGCGCGCACGAAGCGACGACGATTACAAACACAACCCCAACCCCGACGACGACGATCCCGACGACGACGACGACGACGACGACGGCGACGACGACGACGACGAGACACACACACCGCGCGGAACGGCTACCCACAGTTCCTCGACCACGCCGCTAAATTCTACTACAAGATGTCTGTCCTGTGCTCACCGCGGCACACGAACACTGACGATCCGCGACTCTCTTTTAACAACGGGACGCGCGCATCCTCCAACGCGCAACGATTATTCGAGGTCACCGGAGTATCGTATTTGTGTGCATGTCGCGTGTATGTATATGCATCTGTGTACGTACGTATGTGTGTCACGCTGCACCACTGCCCGTACGTACGTGCGCGAATTGTCTTTTATGTGTGAGTGCTATGCCACCCCCCCGTCAAACTTGACGATCTAGACCACCGTTAGTCGGCGCCACCGTACGTAGCAGCGCCGGTCGGAATAGAAGGACGCCCACCTAACCATTACCGACCTAACCATTACCGACCTAACCATTGCGCAGTAACATTTTTTTTTCATCAGTGACGCGCGTGACGTAGACGAGAACGGTTTACGGGCTTTCCCGTGTTATAAATTATAATTCTCCCGGGCGAAACGAGCGGGAATTGCCGGTTCGATGGACGAGCACGGAAAATTCATCGATGTTTTCGAAATGTAAAACGGACGAACGAATAATTTGAGAAGGATACGAGATCTAACGATGAACGAGGATACACCCATCTTCGCGAGAATGCATCGGCCCAAAATAATGAAGATGCCATCTTGATATAATCAGCTGTCACGAGAGCAGACGACAAGCAGGTGGGGGAATAATGTTCTTTGTTGATTGACGTATCGTCAGTTTATCTTCCTCCTTTTAACAAGCATATTATCGACGAATAACTTCGCGTCGTTATAATACAACATTTCTTCGATACTCTGACCTCTACGAGAGCTCCTCCCAATTCCCAATTATCTTATCGGCTCGATTTCCAGTCGATCGTTGTTCGTAAAATTATCCCGCTCATATTTAAAAAATTCCAAATACATAGAATTCTTACCAAAGTCCAAATTAATTTTGCCGACTATATTCATAACGAACATCGTCAATTAATTTCCCCTTGGTAGAAAAAAATCACGAATATTCTTCGAATATAGTTGAAACCGTCGGAAAATAATGAAAAATGACAAAGCTCAATCATTCGTTAATATCGTTGATAAAATTTTTTTTTTTTAAATCTTCGTTTAAGATACGCAAACCGCTCGAATTTCAGAGGCTGCTGGCTTCCGCCGCCAAGGTGTCATGGAAACAGCTCAAGCTGATCTTCGAATAGGTGACTATACGAGCGAATTCTGCGGCAATTTTGTCAAATACGAAAAAAACGAAGATTCTCTTTGGCTGAGCTGCGATTACGGCGCTCGTTGCATCGTCGATCTAAAAGATACTTCGTTAGAGTCAAAATTCTCGAGCGAAAATTCTCTCTACGTCGATGACTCGCCGAGTTTTCCGGAGCCGAATTTAAATTCCATTCAGCACGATTCGCCCGGCGCCAATATTCTCATCGAATCCATTTATCACAATTCCCTCGACGGCGATTTAGACAACGATGAATTATCCAGGCACGTTAATTTATCGAGGGAAATATTCGTAAAAAAAGTAGAACATTCGAAAAACGATTATAACATTGCCGCTATTTGCGCACCGTCTGAAATTATCGAAGAATCGAATCTCGGTATAAAGAAAGAAAGGTCAAATTTCGAGTCGAATTGGACGAGCGAGAATGAAAATTTGAAATATCCCGAAATTAAGAAGAATCTTTCGTCCAACGGATTGTTCGATAATTTTAACAAAGACGATATCCAGCGTCGAAGAAAAACGAGACTCGCGTCCTCGCGTCTCGCTTACTGCGATCGTTTGCGTAAAAAAGCCGATTACATGAGAGAAAGAAGAAAAAAATTGTACCAAGAGGAAAACGAAGAGGCGAGATTGTCGAGATTGTCGCGCGAAGCTACGAAACGTCGAGAGACGAGAATGTATTGCGAGACGCCGGAACAGCGTAGGAAAACATTGGACGCGGATGCAGCGAGAAAACGAGAATTCCGTATGTACAACGAGACACCGGACGAGAGAAGAAAAAGGCTCGATCGCGAGGCGGAACGTCGTAGAATCAAGAGAATCACGATGTACGCGAATGAAACGCCGGAGGAGAGACGAGAAAGATTGAACAGGGAATCGTCCAAAAGACGAGAAGCGAGATTGAATCAATACGCGAAAGAGAGCGAAGAGCAGAGAATAGAAAGATTGCGTAAAGACGCTCTGAGAGCGAGAGAAATGAGATTTACGAGATCGGCGATCGAGACGGACGAGGAAAGACGCGAGAGATTGATCAAAGACGCTCTTAGGAAGAGAGAATTGAGAACGCACGGAACGAGCGGCGTTCGTGATTTTACCGAACTTCAGACGGTGAGGAATTTTGAGGAATCGAACGATCCGCGAATTCTGGACGAACGCGAGGATAATCAATTGGCCGGCCATTATCTTAGCAATTGGATGGTATGGTTTCAGAATAGTATAACGCAACCGACGAGCCAAGGAGAATCGAGTAACGAGACGCAACGGACCGATAATCGAGAGAAAGCGGGATATTAAAAATTGTTTTATTTTTATTTTGTTCGTTTTATTGGACATTCGGTTATTTAAGAATACGAGACTTTACTGGGCCGAGGTTTTATCGGCTTCGGAGACTGGAAAATATGAGATTTTGCGAAAGGGCTCGATGCGCTTCGCGACGTAACTCGACGTAGCGTCGTTGGCTGCGAAGGGAGATTCGTAAATTCTGTTTTTTACGGGGCAACGAATACGTATTAATTATATTCGGACATTTCTTGCCACGATTCTACGTCAGCTGAGCTAAATTTCATTGGAATCCGTTGTGCCATAGTGGAGAATTTACGAATTGTATTTTCGAAGTGATCGAACATCGCGCCATTGAAAGAACGATAAATACTGCCGATAGAAAGACAATCATAATTTTTCGTTGAAATATTTAAACGCTGGAAAACGTTTATTAGTGCCTTTTTTGTTTATTATCGGGAAATTTTAACAGCTCGGTTTTATTCTCGATAAATACACACGTTTCGTCGTGAAATTGGCGAGAAAACTCGTAGTCGTTAAAGTTCCGCTGTTGAAGAAAACAAAAACATAACCTATATTTGCGCGAACTTTATCTCGTTCGTTTATCGTCAAACGAACCGTTCAACGACCCGATAATGTTTCCTCTCGTACGTGCACGAGCTCCGATGTGACTGACTGATTAAAATCCATTGAGAGACGTGGGTGACTTTCGGTGCAATATAATTCCTGATTTTACGTACGAGGGACATTTTTTTTGCTCGGGCCGAGACTAAATTCGACTAGTCGTTCGACGTACTGGATCATTTATTTTTTCACCAAAATCAGTCAGCGTCGGTGCAGATGCATTTATAGACACGAGGTATTGATTACTTTCGTCTCATATGCTCGTTTATTATTATTATATAAAATAGAAGAAATATTACATAAAATAAACGACTCGCCGTTCGAGGAACTTTATGTATATCGTGTGATATATGAATTACGACGAGTCCATTTACATTTTAAGTGTTTATTCCAAATAAATATGTTTCCTACGTCATAATGGAGATTTTTTTTAAAATAATTTCACAGCACGTTCGTTCCTCGACCTAGAAAAATTTATCGACTCTTATCCTTTTTTTCCCCTCTTGTTCCCCTGCCAACGAATAAAAAGACTTATCGAGGGATTTTTCCGAGTAGGTTAATTCCTCGCATCTCGACGCACTGCCGCATGGTCGTGAATTCTTTTTCGTCGAATTATTCTTCGATTCTTGACTCGTATTCGTTTTTACATCTATTTTTTCACTCCTTCTTTCTCGCAGATAATCCTTGATCATAAACATGAGGTCGTACATTTTGAAACGTTCGGCTAACAATTGTCTGATTGCGAATTGCTCGAAAGTCTCGTTCGAGGGATACAGATTTGTGAAATCGTCCGCTTGACTAAAAAATTCGAGATTTCTTGGTTTACATGACACCAAAGCCACCGACGTAGATTCTCGTTGATCAATTGCCAATGAATCATCGAATTTTTCTTTTATTATTTATTTATTTATTATTTGATCGTCCTTTTTACGTTTCCACTCTGCGATTCCTCTATTTCGATCCTTGTCTATTCTTCATCCACACGTTGCTATCACATAGGTATAAAAATTCGGAGCTTCGTTGCAAATACAATCCCTCCTCGTTCCATGACGCTTGCCCAAACAATCACCAGTTATGCAAAATCTTTTCAAGTTTTCCAACTTCAAAAACTGATGTCTCTCTTTCTTATTTCGCTTCTTCATTTTCACAGTCGTTTCTCTTCTCTCAACTTTTTCATCGTCGTTTCCAAATTCCATCCAGTCTAGAGGATCCTCTTGGGTATCCTGCGTTGGGACAGGATTTGTATTTGTACTGGAATCGACAAAGTTTGCTATCTCTATGCTCTTGCTCAATTTCAACAATTCTCGGAGTCTTCTCTCAGCCCCGCACAAAATTCCACTTTCCCACGATAAATTTTCATCGCATTGACATGCTTTTTGCAAATATCTACCATCGTCGCTCGTCTGTTCTTCAATCTCGTGGAAACTTGGGTCATTCGTGACTCGTGGAAGTGGACTCCGATCTTTCTTCTCCTCGATCCAGTCGCGTTCCGCGATATTAACATTTTTATCCCTACACGAACACTTCGTGTCTTTCGATCTCTCGATTGTACGAGATTCGACCCAATTCCTCAATCTTCGGAATTTACTTTCCATAATAATTAGCAAAAAAATATCAACGTTGCGAATGCAATTCGACATGCAGTAAAACTCTTTTGTTATCGAGACAAAAATCGAGTGGAGTCCCGAATTCTACGAAATAAATTCAAAGTACAAAACAATTATCACAAAAACTTTATTACCATCCAAACACGATGTAAAAATCTTTGACAAAACACACACTCGGATTATACAAAAGATTACTTAATAAATTATCAAAATCATCCTCACGGAACTCGTCATGGAATTTTCATCTTGTTTAATTTAAGAACCAAAATGGAAAATTAGCGATTGACAATAATTCACGCGAACGCTAGCGCATTTGCAGCCGAGGTAGCGTTGATAATACACGGCGGAGTAAAATTGACGAATCTTATTGTATTTTTGACATTGATATAAGTAGAAGATATCGTGACGACGATGCCAACAGCAACGATGAAATAACCGAACCAATCGACGAGACGATGAAAATCAAAGGTCCATTCGTCGGGAATTTCTACACGTCTGATATTTCTTATTCGGCGTATTCTCTCGGGTTGTGCAGCCTCGACGAGAACAGGATGAGGTTCCACCGCGAGATTTCTCAGTCGCAGCTCTTCGGCCAAAATTAGATCTTCCGGGGTCTCGCGTTCATCGAGATCGCTCAATCTCACGTCGGGGGAATCGTCATCGTCGTAGTAAACGTAGGAGTAACGATTTCGATTGACATTGTCGTCGAGAAAACCGTAATAGACGGATTGCGAATGAATTCTCGGGTCACTGAGCATTTCCGTTCCCGAACGACGCTCCGAGGGCGAGATCACCTCGAGATCGGCAGGTCTCGAGGTACATTTGATCTTGAGAGCTTTTGCACGTGCGTACATCAAAGGTGGAAGAACGAAAACGAGCGGACCGGTCAATGTTCCACCTATGAGAGACATTACAATGTCGAAACGAGGCACCGATTCTCCTATCGCTACACCGAGAAATACCACCGCCGATCTCATAGCGCAGCGTTTCCAACCGAAGGCTGAACAAAATTAACCAACGTCAGTAATCCATGAAAATTTATCGACCTAAAGATTCTCGAATTTATAGCTCGAAAAACTCACATCTGTGAACGTGCATACGATCCTCTAAATGTTGGAAGAGCGCGGAATGTCCTATGGCACTGGAAAAACACAATTGAAGAGCAGCCAACAAGATAGCAGCTCTGATCACGTAACCCGAGCCAACGACTTGGAGAATATTCGCCGTTGTACTTCCACCGTAACGCCATACGGCGAGGCCCGTTGTTATGCCAAAGATTGAACCGCTGACTGCGTCAAAACGTATATTATGGGAGAAATAGATGAAATGTTGTGACGAGAAAACGAAAATGGTGAAGTAAGAATAAAAAATTTTATCCAACTTAAAAATGAGAGAATCACAGCCTTGTTGATGTCTCGAGGTTGTCGCATGTCCACCTGGACGGTCATCAAGGTCGGATGTACGTCGAATTGAAAAGCCAACATTCCGTAACTGGGAAATGAAGAAATAATTTGAAAACGGTTTTTAAGAAAATTATAAGAATATTTGTGATTAAATTTTCATTTAATCGAAACGCCTTGGTTTACCCGGAAATAAACTTGTCCCACGTAGGTGCGGTTGGTACAGGGACGGTATCTAAAACTCGATCGTCCATAACGATGCACCACCAGATCAGCAAAGCCGTGAGAGCAACCGCGATGCAAGAACAAACTGCGAGAAGTCTAAAAAAACAGAATTTAGTTACAAGTGAAAATTTCACGTTTCTCGCGACTTTTGCTTTTACTCGTCGGTATCTTTCTCACTTCATGTCTCGAGGACTTCCCAGCCACATGAGAGGACAGAGGAAAACACCAACGACCAGGAGCCAATAGCAGAATGAAAGATCAAAATTATTGGACGAAATCTTGAGACCGAAAATCTGCAAATTTTGCGACGCTGGAAATAAAGAAAGAATCGCTCGAATTAAAAATTCACGATTATTGAAATTTTGTATTATTCGAGACTCACCGACCAGAAGATTGGGAATTCCACAGCCAAAGACCGTGAGGTCGAGAAGAATGTTGACGCAGGTACGTGCTCGTGGACCGAGAGTTAATTCCGTCACGGCTGCAAGAGGATATCTGCAATAAGGATGGACGAATCAATCGAAAGAAACGAAAAAATTGTTTCTTCTTACTTTCACTCTAAACTACGCCTCGAGTTGAATTTTGTTATTTATAGTTTAAACGACTCACCGATTTTTCCTTGATATCTGAGGGTCTATACTGTTCGCTATGGTCCAAGACTTTCCTAAGAGAGCCGCTGTATAAATTTGAAACCCAAAAACCACGAGAACAAGAGGAATACCGAGTAATCCTGGAAGACAAAAACAGTTTTTTTTTCTTAAAACCGACAATGCTGATTTTTCATGTTGACAATGATGAAATGGCAAAAACTTACCGCATTGTACGATAGCTCGTGGCAGTGCTATGATTGGAAACACACCAAAAATATCAACTATGCAAAGAGTCGCGAAAAATAAAGAAAGACCGGAAGTCGTCTCTTTGTACAAAAGTGGCAAATTTTCGGAATCCATTGTCAATTTTATATTTTCGACGAGGCGAGGCGAAAGAGAGAATCGCGACTCTCAATGTTGAAAGCTTTGCAACGATACTCGGAACGAACCGGTTCCCTAGCTTGCGGCCTGGCCCGTGTAACACGATAGTATTATTGAACACGAATGGATGACTCCGTGCGCGACAGTGGGAGCGAAAGAAGACCCACAAGATAGATTTTCGCTCCCGTATTTTCCTCTCAAGGCACACGTGCACATTATTCTCAATTTCTCCCGCCTCTTAACATAAAAAAGGGGCAAAATAATAAAAAATTGCAAAACTAGGGACCAAAATCTCCGAAAAAACACAATAAAGACCTTCGATCGTTCAACCATCAATTTTATTTACAAAAAATAGTTATAAGAGCGAACGCTTTATATCTACGTATGAATGAACCTTTTTTTCCATCCCCCCCCGACGGGATCAAACGGACACCCAAGTGAGAACAAAAATAATCAATGTCCGCCATGAAAAACTATGCTGTAAACATTAATTGTAATAATAACTTACATAAATTCATGTCTATTTAATTCGCGCTGTTCTTTTTTCGTTCAGTAATTCTCGAGTAACGAGACAAAATAAAAGTAACCGAGTGGAAAGAGATGACGGAAAGAGAACGACGAACGTTAATGAGAAGAAAATGATAAATTCACAGATATCGCGCGACACTTTGTAGGATAAAAGGATGTTTTAAAAATTAGTCATATATAAGTATAAAGAGTTTTATGAGAAAATCAGATGATATATCGTTTCTTTGTCCTTTTTCTCTTTCTCGTTGTCTCTTATACTTTTTAATCGTCCGTCTCGTAGGCTGGCGAGGCCGGTGAGTAAGTAGGACTGGTCGGAGAATATCCCGGTACGGGTGGTGAGTAAGTTGGGCTCGTAGGAGAATAGCTCGGACTGGTCGGTGTGTAAGTCGGGCTGGTCGGTGAATATTTCGTGCTCGACGGTGAGTACTGAGGACTCGTGGGTGAGTAAGTAGGACTCGTGGGTGAATAATTGGGGCTACTCGGTGAATATCTCGTACTTCCGGCCGCGGTGTGTTGAGGCGAGCTTGGCGAATAACTCGGGCTCGTCGGTGAATAAGTCGGACTGGTAGGCGAGTAAGTCGGACTCGCCGGAGTATATTGTGGCGAAGTGCCAGCGAACGATGGCGAAGTCGGAGAGTAACTCGGACTCGTCGGTGAATATTTCGGACTGCTCGGTGAGTAGCTCGGACTCGCCGGCGAGTACTGTGGCGAGCTCGGAGAATAACTCGGACTGGTGGGTGAGTAAGACGGCGAGGCTGGTGTGTAATTTGGCGAGGATGGAGAATAACTCGGACTGGTCGGAGAATAACTCGGACTCGTTGGTGAATAACCAGGACTCGTGGGCGAGTAACTCGGGCTCGTTGGTGAATAACCAGGACTCGTTGGAGAGTAACTCGGACTCGTTGGCGAATAGCTAGGACTCGTTGGTGAATAGCTGTGACTCGTTGGCGAATAACTCGGCGACGTGGGTGAATAACTCGGCGATGTTGGCGAATAGCTCGGAGAAGTCGGTGAATAATTCGGCGAAGTAGGCGAATAACTCGGCGATGTCGGTGAATAGCTTGGACTAGCCGGTGAATATCCCGGGCTCGTTGGAGAATAACTCGGCGAAGTTGGAGAATAGTTCGGACTCGTAGGGGAATAAGTCGGGCTCGTCGGTGAATAATTCGGGCTGGATGGCGTCATGCTCGGCGACGTTGGTAGAAAAGCTGGCGATGTCGGTGAATAACTCGGCGATGCGCCACCAGCTGGCGACATCGGATAAGGACTCATGCTCGGGCCTGGACTTCCGGGACTTCCCGGCTGAGGAGAATACGCCGAGTACGCTGGCGATAAACCAGAAGCGTCGGACGCTCCGGACGGCGAGAAACAAGCTCCTCCGGGTGTCATACCGCTTCCAAGTGTCGGTGACATGCTCGACGCTCCGTAACCCGGAGTTGCACCCATTTGATTCCACGGTGTCATCTGAGGACTCATACTTGGCGTGGCTGCGCTTCCGAAGAACATTCCAGCTCCTCCCATCATCATTCCCGCACCAACGGCCATGGGTATTTCGATACCGGCTTTACACTTTTCAGCGTCCAGAAGAAGATCGAAACATCCTAGAATATTAAGCGGGTATTTAAAAAAGAGAAATGTTAAAAATAAAAATATTCTCGTTATATTTATAAAAATCAAACTCACCCGTTCCAATTCGTGGCAATTGTCCCATAATAATGTTCTCGGAAACGCCTCTCATCGGATCGACCTCCGCGTGTGAAGCAGCGTCCAATAGAACGTCGACAGTTTCTTCGAACGAGCATCTATGAATTTATGAAAAATTTTGTTACGTCGATTAATGAAGAAAAATTGAAATTACGATAGAAATGGACGTTAATCGAGACTCGCCTCATGAGAGCTCCGGTATCCTGTCTGTTGATTCCGTGACGAGTAATAGCCATGAGATGACCCTTTGCCGTCATTACGTCGCACAGAAGAGCGAGATGACGATAATTTACGTAAAGTCCGTAAAATTGCAGAACAGCGTTCATCTCTTTCTCCACGGATTTTCTCACAGCTTCGATACCGAGTACTTGGAATATCTCGCAGATATCGTTACTGAACGTTCTCACCGGATCAACGTCACGCTCGCTGAGAACTTTCATCAAACTCGTGCCGTCAGTCTCGAGCAACCATTCGGCTATTGCTTTAAATTCCCCGGTGTCCGTGATCTCGATACGTTTCTTAGCGTCGGTTTGAGGCAAGTGCATATACACTTTACCGATCGCCTCGATACCCTGGAAAATTTGTACAGGTGGCTATAATTTACAAAAAAAAAAAAAAAGGGGAAAAACTGTAAATAATATTATTCGTAAAGTGCGTGTTACCTGTAGAGTCATGTCACTGAGCATATTGGCCTCGATACATCTCAAAAACATATCGTCTTCCATTTTATCGATCGTCTCTTCCCCATCGTCCTGAAACTTGCTGTCGTCGCTGTTCATAATTCTAATCCGCAGTACCAATTTTTCCGCGTTATCGTCGTTGAAAATACAATTCAAATCGTCCCCGAAACCTGCATTGATCTTTTCCGCGATCTGTTCCATGGTTAATTTTTTATCGGTCATTCTCTTGCGATCGAGTTCGATACGAAGTAGCCAGGGCGATATTTTCGTCGGATCGAAGTCGGGCATCTCGTAATAAACATTGACGAATTCCTGATCCTCGGCAATAACCGTGTTTTGAGGATCGGGATCGTAATAAATGGCGGTATTGGCCGTTACTTTTCGCAAAGTCGTGTGTTCCAAACGACACAAGACGTTCTTGGCTTTTTCGGCGTCTCTGGCCGCAGCACCGGTCAAAAAGACCGTGAGCGAGGGAGCTTTAGGTTTTTTGCTTATATTGATGATTTCCTTCAATCTCGGCACACCGAGAGTCACGTTCTTCGACGATACTCCGGCAAAATGGAAAGTATTGAGAGTCATCTGAGTAGCTGGTTCGCCGAGAGACTGCGCGGCCAAAGCGCCGACCATTTCACCCGGTGATACTTGAGCCTGTTGGAATCTCGTCTCGATCTCACCGATCAGCCACTCGAAAGCCTCGCCCGACAAACGAAATTCTTCGGAAACGCATTTCGTGCAGAGAGTCGATCGTATGAGACAACGGAAAAGTAGAGTCGCGTTTTCGTTGGCCTGTTTACTGAGACGATCCTCGCCAGCGACGATGATACATTTCTCCAGAAGATCCTTGACCCCCTGAATGACTCGCATGGGACTCAGATCGGTCGGTGCTCTCTTGTTAATGTGGAAAATCTTCTGAACGTTCCAAATCATTCTCTGCAAATTACAGGGTTGCACGACCTTAGATTCACCGCTGGGAAAGATTTCTCTCAATACAGCTCTGTCTCTGTTGAGCTGTTCCCACTCGCGTTCCAGTTCGGAAATCGTCTCGCCCGAACCCATCATCTCTCTGACGATATCCTCGCTGAATATACGCCTGAGATATCTCTCGTTGGTAGGATCAAATTTGAATTTCTTCTCGAAAGCCTTGTTGCTCAATTTAATCGTCGGTAAATTCTGAAACTCTACAGTCTCGCCGCAGAGTCCATCCTCGCCGTAACGCAACTGAATCAATTGACCCACGGAATTTCTTACCGTACCGTCGTAATGAACCATCACGGACTCCATAGCCTTGATCAAACGACGCTGAATGTAACCAGTCTCGGCTGTTTTTACAGCTGTATCGATGAGACCCTCGCGACCTCCCATAGCGTGAAAATAAAACTCGGATGGCGTGAGCCCAGCGAGATAGGAATTCTCAACGAAACCACGAGATTCCGGACCGTAATCGTCCTTGATGAAGTGAGGAAGAGTTCTTTTGCGGAAACCGAACGGTATACGTTTACCCTCGACGTTTTGCTGACCCACGCAAGCAATGACCTGGGAGATATTGATGTTCGAACCTTTCGAGCCCGAAACCACCATAGCTTTCAAATTGTTGTATTCCGTGAGTGATTTCTTGGCGGAACCACCGGTTTTGTCACGAGCGTCGTTCAATATTCTATTGACCTGATTCTCGAAAGTTTGCCTCAGTGTATTTCCGGGCGTTGGCTCGAGTTCCATATTGTGCGCTTTCTGTATTACCTCTATGACATCCTCCTTGGCTTTACGAATTGCCTTCTGAATTTCCTTGTACGTATCGGGATCGGCGATCGTATCGCCGATACCGATCGAGTGACCCTCGAGTAAGAGCCAATTATTGATCACCGTTTGAATATTTCCGTAGAAACGACCGCAAACTTCGTGACCCAGTTCGAGCATACAAATGTGAAGCAACGAACCGGCCGAGGTACCGAGTGTCTTTTTGCAAAGTATTCCCATTACGAGCTCACCGTGTTCGACCATTACTTTCGTATCTCCCGGTGATATCCATTTGTAAGGGCCGTCGTCCTCTTCGTCCGGATGAGTACTGTGAGTTCTAATCATATTTACGTTACCGGGTATAATGAGAGAAAATATTTGTTTTCCCGTCCACAATGGCTTTGGCTTCAAGATACACGGCTGTGGCATTTTACCGTCCCAATTTGGCAAAAACATGAGAATATTCATCATCTGTTCCTTCTCGATGAAAACATCGCGTTTGGTCATTTTTCTCACAGCGGTAAGAGTGTCCTGTACAATACCCATGACCGGTTTATTGGCCTGGGGCGTTATAATCTGACGCGGCGTGACGTGAATGTTCTCGACCTCGGCACGAGTCTCCATTGATTGCGGAACGTGAAGATTCATCTCGTCACCGTCGAAATCAGCGTTGTAGGGCGAGGTACAGCTGAGATTCATGCGGAAAGTACTCCAGGGTAAAACTTTGACTCTGTGTCCCATCATACTCATCTTGTGGAGAGTCGGCTGACGATTGAAAATCACGAGATCACCGTCCCGTATGTGTCGCTCGACTCGATAGCCGCATTGAAGATGAAGATCCGAGGGTTTCGGATGAAATCTGAGATCTATACGTTCGCCGTTGTCCCGGACGATGTATTTGGCTCCTGGATACTGAGAATTTCCTCGTCTCACGAGTTCTTGCATCTTGTCGATATTGAAGGGTGTCACGATCTCTGGGAATGTTAAATTTTGGGCTATGCTACGTGGCACGCCCACTTGATCGATACGAAGATTCGGATCCGGTGTGATTACCGTACGTGCGGAGAAATCAACGCGTTTGCCCATCAGATTACCACGTATACGACCTTCTTTGCCCTTCAATCGAGCTTTTATCGCTTTGAGAGGTTTGCCAGATTTTTGCATCGCTCTCGGCATTCCAGGCATATCATTGTCGACGAGAGTCGCGCAATGAAATTGCAACATTCTCACGTTTTCGGAGATAACGTGAGCCGCGCCACCGGCTTGCTCGTTTCGCAATAGCTCGTTGTTCGATTTAATGATATCGGCGAGTTTGTGAGTGAGATCGTCCTGATTCTTCGCCGAACCGTACATTATTACGGCCGGTCGAACGGAGAGCGGGGGTACTGGCAAAACCGTGACTACCATCCAGTCTGGACGGGCGAATTTTGGATCCATGCCGAGAATGAAGGAATCCTCGTCGGTAATGTGTTTGAGAATCTCCCAGGCTCTCTCAGCCGTAAGGACTATCTTCTTCTCTTGGGAATCTTCGTTCACGTGTTTCCACTCGGCCGAAACATCGAGACCCGATCTTCTCAGAGTCGGCTGATATCTTCCGCAACCGCCGTGACCTGGTTTACGATCGGGCGCCGTTTGTTCCTGGCCATCTTTGTTTATGTCCATTTCGTCGCCTCCTTCGCATATATTCTTACTCTTGCAAAGATCGTAGACGAACGTCAATCTTTTTCGCGGTTGTCCCTTTGTTTTCATGACGATTTCCTTGATTTTGGGATTTTGAGGAGTCACGAGGAGCTTGGAACAGTAGAAACAGACGCAGCGCAGAATCTTGATAGTTTTCGTCATGAAACCAACGTGAAAAACTGGCTTCGCCAGATCTATGTGACCAAAGTGCCCGGGACACTCGGTCATATTACCGGCGCATGTTTGACATCGGGAATTTCTGTCTATCACCCCTTGGCGAGGATCCATTAGCCCACCCATCTTGGGCCTACCGCCCTCCATCGTCTCCGGAAAACGTATTCCGCCATCTGTGACTGACATACGACGCTGGAAAACAAAATCATGACGATAAATTTCCAATTGAAAATTACGAAGATACTAATAAAAGTCCGGAAATTTTTATTTTATCGATGTATTCGAATTTCGTTGTGTATCGATTTCGTGAGTAGCGGGAAAACTTATTTGGATCGAAAAATAGAGACGTAGCCGTGTAACGCGCTATTTACTAGTAGTAACCATAGAAACGCTAATATTTTTGTGAAATGATATATCTGTTTTTTTTTTTTTTTTTCAATATTTTTGATAAAATCGTAAGTTTTCGTAAAAAATCATTTTATTACGTTGCAGGCACAGCCCTGTAATGTAATATTTCCGAAAAACACGAGAATGGGAGAGGTTTGAAAAAATAAATTATTATCGTCAATAACATAACACTAGTTGTTTTTTTTTTTATTGAGTAAAAAAATCGTAAGTCATCGATTCACAACGCTCATTACTGTAGGGAATCCCGCCACCAGCGAGGTGTCTCCCTCATACATAGAGAAAGCGGGCTTTTTGTCACATCGTGTGTCGTGTATCGTAACAAAAAATAACCTGGATTTTTGGAAAACAAACATTTTCATTCGATTCGGGCTTCTCCCGTAGGTCAAAAATCAGATTTTCACGTTTTTTTGTCGGGATATCGTTGTTTGTGATCGTGCACGGATATGATACGAAGCCTATCGTGAATTATGAATTTCACCGTGGCCGTGCATCAGCCACGGATCGTGCGTCACACACTTTGCATCCTCGTTGCTTAACGAACGAGAATAAACTTTTTCACGATATGTCCTCGTTTCACAGAGGGGTAATAACATTCTTTTACTCACTATCTCATCTGGCGAAAGGATGCCGAATTGGACCCTTTTGACCGTTCGCACTGGAGCTTTAGAGTCGTTCGTGGCCATCTTGTTAAGAGCCGAAAGGCTTCTGTGGCCTTCTGCGTCGCGGCCCGCTCTAACAAACCGTAGCTTTCCAGGCCGCTATCGGCCGCACTCCACCGCTACCACCCCTCGATCGTCATCGCGAGACGAGC
This sequence comes from Netelia inedita, assembly GCA_964017225.1. NCBI lineage: Eukaryota > Metazoa > Arthropoda > Insecta > Hymenoptera > Ichneumonidae > Netelia > Netelia inedita. Next base: position 1,997,680 of record OZ024920.1, on the reverse strand, counting down.
GCTGACGGAGAACTGCGGAACTTTCCACTTCCACAGGGCGGATACGCATGATAAAAAAGCCTCATTCGCACGTAGCGATTCGTAATTCTCGGTGAATTACCCACAGAGACGCGAGTGCGCTCTACCGTATTAATCGTTCCTCTACCTATCTCGTACAACTTTGCGTGTTTAGTGTTCTTTACACAATCCATTGGCGTGTATATATGACGTTGTGTGTTTTTTGATCGCGTGTTTCTATTATTCAAGACGTTTACGACGATTATTCCGTCGTAGCTTTCTCGCGCGTTTTTATTTCGCGTAACATCGCTCCAACACAATGGCTACCTCCAAAACTACAAATACCTACAACAGACAAAATTGGGAAGATGCCGTGAGTAAAAATTCTCCCTGAACGACGCAAACAGCTCGTTCATTCACCCGTTCCGTAATAATTATCTCTTTTCCACAGGAATTCCCAATTTTGTGCCAAACATGCCTGGGCGATAATCCTTACATACGAATGGTAAGAAATTTTTCTATAACTCCATCATTACATTCACATACATCGTCCAGTAACGACTCGTAATAACTGAGATCGCGGTGCGCAAGATACAAGCTGCGCCGCAATCTCTCTCCAAATTCCACGACCCTATTGTACAAAAAGATCGATCTTGGGGGAGAAAAAAAATTGTCGATCGCAAAAATTTAATCTCGAACAATTTTCCGAATTTTTCCAGACTAAAGAAAAATATGGGAAAGAATGCAAGATTTGCATGCGTCCTTTCACGGTATTCAGATGGTGTCCGGGCGCTCGTATGCGTTTCAAAAAGACGGAGGTGTGCCAAACGTGCAGTCGTCTGAAAAACGTTTGTCAAACTTGTCTGCTCGACCTTGAATACGGCCTTCCGATTCAAGTTCGCGACGCCGCGCTAAAGATCAAGGACGATTTACCACGTTCGGACGTAAACAAGGAATATTACGTGCAAAACATCGACAACGAGATCGGTAAAATCGACGCTACGACACCCGCCGGAGCGGTTGGAAAATCGGCAGCGGCGAGCGATCTTCTCATGAAACTCGCTCGTACGAGTCCTTATTACAAACGCAACAGACCTCACATATGTTCGTTCTGGGTGAAAGGCGAATGTAAAAGGGGCGAGGAATGTCCTTATCGTCACGAAAAACCAACCGATCCGGACGATCCGCTCGCCGATCAAAATATCAAAGATCGTTATTACGGCGTGAACGATCCGGTCGCTGATAAACTCATGAGACGAGCGGCGGCTATGCCGAAACTCGATCCTCCCGAGGATAAATCGATAACTACCCTCTACATTGGTAATTTAGGCGATGTACTAACGGAAAAACAATTGCGCGATCATTTCTATCAATACGGCGAGATAAGATCGGTAACGATGGTACCGCGACAACAATGCGCGTTTATTCAGTATACGCAGAGAAACGCGGCGGAAGCGGCAGCCGAGCGTACTTTTAATAAATTAATACTCGGGGGTAGACGTTTGACGATAAAATGGGGAAGATCGCAGGGTAGACAGACGATTTCCGCGGCCGAGGCGCCTCGCGAAATGCTCGAACCCGTACCCGGATTACCCGGTGCTTTGCCACCGCCGCCCGAGAGTATGGGCAATAATTTCTTCAATCTTCAAGCCACCCCTGGTATGATGCCTCCTATGATGATTCCGCCGCCTCCCGTCGCGCCACAATTCATGTTCCCTCCTCAAATCGCGGCAGCCGCGGCCGCGGCCGCTGCCGCGGCCGCTCCGATTTTCCCTCCGGGCACGACGCCGATTCATTATCCGAGTCAAGATCCATCGAGAATGGGCGCTAGCCAAGGTATCGGTAAACCTTGGCCCGAGGAATAATTTATCGAAATTTAACGGAAAAAATCGTATTTTCTGTTTTTCTTTAAATATAATTTTAATGCATTCAATATTTGTGTTATAATCACGATTCAATGGACGTATATAATATAGCCTAAGGATATATGAGATGAATAAAGAAAAATTATCTACAATTATTTATTATCATTGTTTCGATGATTTTCATATTTTCAATGCGAATAATCGTCGTATATCGCACCTACGAGAGAAAAAGCCACGATAAAATACAATTTGGGTCTTACGATATTGAGATTAAGAAGAAAGAATCAAGATTAGGACGTAATCTTGAAATTCATCGAAATTTCATTTTTTTTGCTAACTGTAACGTCCGAAAAATGACCTACATTGTTATTTAAGTCATTTATTCATCCTGGTCTAAAATTTAACGAAGTTATTTTATCCAAGTTCATGATACAGCGACGTACGCACGATGCTATGACGTAATTTCCGGGAAAAGAGCGATGAGATAAATATCATTTAATATACATATGCGTATATTCATGAACATTCGAAGTTGACAAGAAAGCTTCGTTAGTGGGAAGTGGGAATACCAGCGACAATTTTTGTTATTCTGTGCTTGTGTGTATCGGATACCGACAACCCCCCCCCGTTCCGCCATGTTTATAAGTATATACAGACCGTTGCAGTGAGTATTGTAAGTGTGCGATGGAAGCGTCGCATTTCTACGCGATTTCGATGAATGCATTTGCGTCGCAGACATCGAGGAGAACAAAAAGGAATACGTAGATTATCTAGGTAAGTAACTAGCTACGATACGTCAGTAATCATAACCTTTTGCGTTTATTATAGAATTAAAACCTCTGGGATATCACATTACGCGTAATCACGATAATTTCGCGTACTCGTGGCCTTGATGGCAACGTACAAAACGTATTTTCGTGTTGATTATTTCCGCGGTCGTTTATTTTTCTTTCACCTGCGAGGGAACTGTGCGTCCGAGTTCGTTACCACGCGCCGGTGATACGCGTTACATAAATACATAATCGTAATACTCGAGCGATCGTAGAAAGTCTTTGTCAATTTTCTTCCAAGAGAATTTAATTTTTCTCGATACAGGAGCTGTTTCGGATAGTTTTTTTTTTTTTTAATCGCATGTCATAGCGAAAGATCGACTCGGTCATGGACAAGGACGACGAACGTTGTGTGAATCCAAACAGAACTCTGGGAATGGACGAGGCTTGTTTAAGCATCGTCAATAATCAGAATGCCGCTGTAAGGATATTTTCCTACGTGAACGAGTGTGGGGCCGTAAGGACAATAATATCAAGGTCAAAGCTAAGTCATTGGTCGTAAATCGATGTAAAATTTATTTTTTTATTTTTACAGTGCGACGGTACGCCGTTCGCAAATTTGTCAGCGAACAGCAACACCACTCTGGTCATTCCCACGAGATATAGAATGCATATGTATTACAAGTACGATAGATACGAGCAGTGCCAGTAAGTAACGTCTAACTTTCCGATAAATATTTTTTCGATCGAACAATTTTTTCGTTAAATTCACTTAATTATTATATTCAGTCAGTCGTACAAATTTGTCGAACACGGTCATTACGGCTGGAACGTGAGCAATAACGGAGGTTGCTCGTGGTATTACACTTTGAGAGAACCGCCCGATCCGTACATGCGTAAGTTGAAACGTTTTTTTTATCGATAATATTCATTGTTTAGCCCAAACATAACCTATAATACGAAATTTTTATCATATATTTTCTTCGGTTTAAATTTTACATTATCGCTACAATTAATTTTTTTATTTTACAGCGATCGCAGCGGCTTTTACTATTTTTCTAACAATTTTCACGCTTTGGGGTATCTTCCGTTTGCTCAAAGATTATATGACGAAGCGAAGAGCGCGGAGAGCCAATGAAACTGGGGTACGTTATATATTAAATCAGCTATCTCGATTTATTTTGTATTTGGGTAATGACGATAATTACAAATGTAATTTCCTTTTTGCGCTAAGGACATGGAGACGCTACAAGATTCGGAACCTTCGCCATTACCGATCGTCAATGTTTATCGTTCCAGCACGAGAATCCACGCGATTGACGCTTTTCGAGGGTGATTACTCGGATTTAGAAACATTAAAGCATAAAAATTCTTTAATACATCGTTAAATCCAATTATTTTGCAGAATTTCGGTATTGCTGATGATATTCGTGAACAATCATGGGGGAGGATACGTGTTTTTCAATCACAGCCCTTGGTACGGCATAACAGTCGCCGATCTCGTATTGCCATGGTAAAAACGATTTTCTACTCTTCGTTAATTTCGATCGAGCGAATATACGAGAATACTTTCGTAATTTGCAGGTTTGCTTGGATAATGGGATTCACGTTGGTCGTATCGCTTCGTACGCAATTACGAATATCCGTCTCGCGTTGGAGAATCGTACTGGAAGCTTTGCGACGTAGTTTGTGTCTCATATTTCTCGGATTACTCATAAATTCCAAAGGCTCAACGACACTTTCCAATCTTCGATTTCCCGGAGTTTTACAACTCTTGGGAATTTCTTATTTCATTTGCGCAGTTGTCGAAGCGATTTTCATGAAAGCGCAGAGAAATTTTCAGGTATGTTTTATCGACGATTATGTTTAAACGACGCAAATTTCATGAATTTTTTGCCAAATATTATATTTTTGTTCCGTTTTCTATTTTTCAGTATGGACGATTTATGTTTTTGCAAGATATCTTGGACTGTTGGCCGCAATGGTTGATCTTGATAGGAATCGGGCTGACGCACACTCTTATCACATTTTTGCTTCGCGTTCCTGGTTGTCCGAGCGGATATTTAGGCCCGGGTGGCTATCAATCTAGAGGACAATACGCCAATTGTACAGGAGGCGCAGCCGGTTATATCGACAGGCTGGTTTTCGGCAATCATACGTACAACAAAACGAACAATGAAATCTACGGACATACGTTGCGTCACGATCCCGAAGGTAAACGATTTACAATAATTAAAAAATGTGCAGTACATTAAAATTGCTCATTTACTTTATAACATCTCGGTAAAAATCATCGAAAATATTATTCACCAATTTTATAAAATAAAAATCTTTACTATCAATTCGACGCTGCTTACGAAAAGTAGCACGATTCAAATTTCTTACGAAAACTAACACGTTTCTAATTTCACCGCGAAAACCAACACGTTTCGATATTCGACGCGAAAACTAGCATGTTTCGGCTTCTGCCGCGATAACTGGCATGCCCGAAACACGCTAGTTTTCGTGGCAAAAGCCGAAACATGCTAGTTTTCGCGGCAAATATCGAAACGTGCTAGTTTTCGTGTCAAAAGTCGAAACATGCTAGTTTTCGCGGTGATATCAAACGTGCTTCTCTTCGTAAGAAATCTGAAACATGCTAGTTTTCGTAAGCAGCGTCGAATTCATCGTTCGATGTTTATAATTTTTCAGGAATAATGAATACCCTATCGGCCGTAATTATCGTCGCATTGGGCGCAAGAGCTGGGACGATACTTTTGTTCTATCTCTTCGCGCACTCGAAAATCCTTCGATGGTTCTCGTGGGCCGTTATAACCGTAAGTTTATAAAAAAACAATAAAAAACAAAAATCTCATAATCAACGAGTAAAAATTAAACGATTAATTAATTTTCTTGTTATATTTCAGGGTATCGCTGCGGGTTTTCTCTGTAACTGGTCGAGAGAAGACGGTCTCGTGCCGATCAGTAAAAATATGATGACGATCTCGTTCGTACTAGCTACTTCCGGTCTCGCTTTCGTACTCTTCGCTGTGTTGTTCTGTCTCATCGATCACAAGCGCATCTGGGACGGAGCTCCTTTCACATACGCCGGAATGAATCCGATTTTTCTCTACGTCGGACATTATTTGACTATGGGATATTTTCCATGGTCGTGGAAAATTATCGATCCTTCTCACGCTGATCTGTACTTCATGAATCTTTGGACCACGGTACTCTGGGGATTTATAGCTTATTTGCTCTATAAAAAAAATATCATAATAACCATTTAGAATTAATCGAATAAAACAACTGACACGATCACAACGGATTTTCTCACTAATTACGACACGTTTTAACGTCGATTATCCCGACTTACAAAACCGGCGAATCTCGTGATCTCGATCGATTCTCGATTATATAGAATTAAACGATTGTAATACCCATGTGATACAGAAATTATACGTATAAGATTCATCGACAATGTTATTTTTCAAATGTATCGTTTAATTTTTTAACAATACAGTATTTTACGATAAGACGAAGAAGTTTTTATTCATCGGTTGAATTACGTATTTCTATCCTTTGGTTCTTTGTACGGCATTCCTAAAATACGGAAAATATCCTTCTCGCTATTAATCTCTTCAGCGTCGCCTGGCAAGCCTGTGAAATAGAAATATTATCAATAATTTCGAACGATTCTTACGAAATTTGTAAATTTAGTGTTACAGACCTTCTACCGTAAGGCATCGGAGAGAATACTCGTTGAGTGTATATTTTTTATTGAGTGCTCGAGCTCTCATCTCACGATTGAACAAATCGCTACCCGTGAAATAGAGAACGGCGCAGTAATATTGATCGTAAGGTGCTAATCTTACGTCGAGACGTCTGAAAGGCTTCGTTTTATCTCCCGGAAGTCGGCAAACGCCCTGAAATTTTTTCTTCCTTCTCGAGAAACGCGTATTTCGAAAGTCTCGGAAATGTATCGAGAAAATTTACCATAAATTTAGCTCCGCCTTGCGATATAGTGTCGGTGATGAGTTTCTTCTTTATCAAATAATCAACGATAATTTTCAATAGTCCGGTTTTCTTCTTCGACTCTTTATCTTTGGAATCGTAGCTCGGATGCGTTATCAAAACATCTATATCGCCACTCGTGGCTTTACCGCGTCGATAACTACCGCAAATCGTCATTATGTATTTATCGTCCAATTTCCCGATGGATCGTTGAATAAATTTTTCGATCTCGGCTATTTCGTCGCGTGGAATTTTTTTCTCGAAATCTTCGAAATATCTGGAAAATTGGGGCGAAATAAAAAAAATCAACGATATTCCGATAAATTTCGTATTTTTAAACGTACTTTAGGCCGAGTTTTTGATGATGGCTCAATTTGTTCTTGTTTTTTGATAAATCCTCCAAAGTTTTTATTCCTGAATCGACCAATTCTTTCGCTTTCGCTGGACCGATTCCAGATACTCTCGTTAACAGATTAATCGCAACGTTGCTCTCGTCTTGATTGATCTGCGAACAAACTTCTCTCTATTACAATCCTCGTCCTTATTTTAGTTTACTAATAATTAATAATAATAATAATTATCATTGTTTTATTGACGTTTTCCAATTTTTTGAGTTTTCCCGTTTCCAGAAATTCGTCTATTTTCTTGGCTATTTTTTCACCAATCCCCGGTAACTTCTTAGCCTCATCGCCGCTCTTCACTCTATTCGGGAGTGCACTCAGAGTGCTCGCAGCTTTACGATAAGCGTTATACTTGTAAATATTTTTGCTCACGTTCCTCTCATAATTTGCGAGTTCTTCGTATAATTGAAATAAACAGTCCCGAAAAAAAGACACAAAAATAGGATCAGGTTAAAGAGACGAGACACAATGTGCGCGAGTTTCTAATCTTTCGTCGTCTTACCTGTGAGAAATTCACACATGTCATAATTAGGATTGTTCAAATTACCAGGCGCTTTTCTCTTGCTCATGATACGATTTTCACAGCTGTACGAGAAGACCGAACAACATTAAAAGTGAATTTAAAACACGAAATATCAGCTGATCGCTTTTGACAGCCATAGTGCGATAATCATCCGCTAGAAGCGCCACTGTGTAGTACCACGCGTTTAAAAATTCGATCGATATAAAAATATAAAGAAACGATAAAGAGGCAATTGTGAAAGAAAATACTCCAAGGACGTTTACATGGGTAAATGTTTTATTGCTAAAAAATATCTTGATGGTTTCTCGCTGACGTAATATACTTCAAATAACGATATTGCGATGAGGGATTAATTCCCCCGCTTTGTTAATCTTATTATTTATAAACACTCGCAATAAATAAATCTCTCATTGCGAAATTATCGTACCACACATGCCGCGATCGCATTGGCTATCTTAAATTCTCGAATAAGAGTCTACTAATTTAAATCGCTCGGTACGAGCTTATTGTTCTCATAAGATTCTTTCTATAAAAGAGGATGGTAGGCCGCATGAGTCGATATGCAACAACTACAAATAAAATTAAAAGTACCAAGTACAACAATTGCCACGATGACCCACAGATAAGCCCGAAGTTTTGGAAACCTCTCGGGCAACCAGAGGACGGTAAATTCCACGGCTTTGTCTCGAGTGTCTGTAAAAAAAGAGAAAAAAAAAGAAAAAAAACGATCGAATCCATGGTTTTTTGCTCGATTAATGTTTTTATTTATTTTACCGATATACGCAAGCCCGTAGCCCATATGAGGAGTTCCCATCCTGTAAGAGCACGTCGGTATCTGCAATTCGTGTACATCGCCCATATCCAGTCGTAATTGATAAAGCGGAGTTTCGTGAGGTGGCAAAATCCAAGTGTCGCTCAATTGATCACTCGCCGTATCGAGACTCAAATGCATCGCTTTGTGATCGTGAGCCGTGAAGATAACTTGAGGACTCAGTTCTTTAAGTACCTAAACGGGTCGAAAATTATTTTTCTCGATAAATAAATTCGCGTATTAGTCAATATTATTGTTATTATTCTTCAGGAAATGAATAATTAGAGAAATATAACGAATCGAGGAGAAATCTACGACCGACAAGCGCTTACGTTTCTGACGAATGGTCCGGGGGAAAAAAGTAACGGCATGTGACTCAGTATAACGTTTGTCGTATTTCTCTCTGCGTAATCGTTAAGAAAAGCATCCTTCGGCGCATTTGGCACGGCGCGAGTGAGTCTGTTGACCTGAATACATGAAATTTGTCATTCGAGCTCAATTTCTTATGTAATAAAATGGCAAATAATAATACCTTGAAAAACGTGACGCTTTTATAAACGAGAGTATCCGGCTGAGCGTAGGCAAATTTGAATCTATTGTGTATTCTCGCCGATACCATATCCTCTTCTCCTCCTATGTCGTTATCACCCGGCAAATAAATTTTCTGAAAAGAATTTGTACGTTAATACGATGAAATTTGAGAAAAAAAATTTGTCTTTCGTTGATTTTTCAGACCTACCATAATATTATCATCCGTATAGAATATGTTATCTAATCTGTTCTTGTACTTTGTAAATTCTTCGGTAGTCGCTATGTGACCTTCGTCCATGAGATCACCAAGAAAGGCTATAACGTGAGGGCGCGCGTGACTCAGAGCTCTCGAAAATGTTTTCTCCAAGTATCTGAAAAAACAAACAATTTGAAACAGGGACGCCGAGATAGGAGAGATAAGGGCGAAGGGGATATTATCGAGTTTAAGCACACCTATCGCTGTCCCACCTGGCGAACCAGGCGCCACGATAATTTTCCCTCTTTTCTCCTAATATTTGAGGATCCGCTACGAGCAATATTTTAACACAATCGGCACAATCGCGCGACGACCACTCGAAGCGTCGGATCTCATAAGCGAGAAATTCATTATAGAATATTAACAATCCAAGGATCGATAAGACGACAGTGACCTTGTGTCTGGTCCTGAAATTATCCAATGAAAATATAATAAATAGCGTGTTTCCGAAAAATCGTTATTATTTGTAATTTGTTTGGTGAATAATTACACAACGATGAGATTCTACGTGTGTATAATGATGAGAGTAAAAGTTACGTATTTTCGGATTGATCGTTCTATAGATTGTATCGAAAAATAGAAATGAAAAAGAAACACAAAACCGACGTACAGTTTGTACCTGTTTCGTCGTATCATTATCGTCGATAGAACGAAATAATCAGACGATAATTTGACAGTAAAATAACCGGCATCGCTCTCTTATACTTTGCGTATTACATTGTCGCACGGGTTCTTTATTTTTTTTTTATCTCAAAAAGGGTCAATTGTGCGCGTGTCCCGTGCCGTTCCAGATAAAAAAGGTCAAATGCGCATACAATCGACGATCGAGTCGCTCGTTTTAGTACGCAATGCGATCCTTCGGTGTATGCGATGGTAAAATTACGACGATTATATTGTATCGGTTTTAATGATTTTCTATTGAGTAAACGAGCCAACAAAAAAAAAACGATCACAGCTTATTTTTTCAGTGAAAACGATAGAGCGATGCTCGATCGAGTTGCATCTTTCGTTTCTTATAGGTGTGTCATGGGGTTTGGTTAGCTTTTTAAATTAATTATCCTGTCATATGTCCAGAAGCGGTAACTTCCCAACTATTCGAGACAGTAATGTGACACAAAAATTCAAAGTTGCCGCGCTTTTATCTTCCTCGGCAATCGACGCTACATCTAGTAGCACAATTGAAAAATACAAACCAACATCTTCCATCTACAATTAATGCGATATTCGAAGGTCCTCCAATACGTCTGTACTGTCATTGCGTCGTCCGTTCAAGAATATCGAGTCATCCGACTAATTCTTACACGCAAATTTCTAGATAAATATTATTTTATCGAATGCCTGGTGGTAAAATGGAAGAGACCGCCGTCATGATACTCGACAAGGTAAGTTTAAATCCAACTCTGAAAATTATATAGTAATACGAACAAAAGTACGTTCGAATCTTTTCTCTTTTTGAGGTTAGTTACATTGCTCTTACGAAGCGCCGATAGACAAAAATCTTATGCATCGATCATTATTGTCATTAATTTTTCATCCAGGATGTCGCGGAGGTCGATATCAAGCCAATAATGGGTCATTATTCCGGTGGCGGCGATGAACTAGACGTCGAAGATTTATATACAAAATACAAGGTACGCGTTTCTATCCGACATTAAACCACGATTAATCAATCAATTAAACAGTAATATCTGCCCAACGAGATTCTTTACATTATTGTCGAAATGTCTTAAAAACAGAGACTACAGCGTATGCTAGAATTTCTGGAGGTTCAGGAAGAATACATCAAGGACGAACAACGTAATCTAAAAAAGGAGTATTTACACGCTCAGGAAGAAGTCAAACGAATACAGAGCGTGCCTCTTGTGATCGGCCAATTTTTAGAAGCCGTCGATCAGAATACCGGCATCGTCGGTTCTACGACCGGCTCCAATTATTACGTCCGTATTTTATCAACGATCGATCGCGAATTACTCAAACCTTCGGCCAGCGTAGCATTACACAAGCACAGTAACGCTCTCGTTGATGTTTTGCCACCAGAGGCCGACTCTAGCATCTCTATGCTTCAAGCTGGTAATTCGAATATTAAAAATATCGATAATAATTCAAAAATAACGTTTCGATTATTAACGACATCATGAAATCGTTGTACGTATAACAGACGAGAAGCCGGACATAGCGTACAGCGATATCGGTGGTATGGACATGCAGAAGCAAGAGATTCGGGAGGCTGTCGAATTACCACTGACGCACTTTGAGCTCTACAAGCAAATCGGCATCGATCCTCCTCGCGGTGTTCTCATGTACGGTCCTCCGGGATGCGGCAAAACTATGTTGGCCAAAGCAGTCGCTAGACACACGACCGGTATATTAAAAAAATCATATTTAAAATTTTTTATTCGCGACGTTATTACGATTATTCAACGATTGTTATCTTACATACTCGTAGCGGCTTTTATTCGCGTCGTCGGCTCGGAATTCGTACAGAAGTATCTCGGCGAGGGTCCGAGAATGGTGAGAGACGTGTTTCGTCTGGCGAAAGAAAATTCGCCGGCTATTATATTCGTCGATGAGATCGACGCTATAGCGACGAAACGTTTCGACGCTCAAACCGGCGCCGATCGCGAAGTTCAGCGAATTTTACTCGAACTTCTCAATCAGATGGACGGTTTCGATCAGACGACCAACGTTAAAGTTATCATGGCTACGAACAGGTTTGAAATTTTCTTCGATATTTTGTTTTCTTCAATTTTTCAAGAATCAATCGATTCGATGGATTATTTCTATTCGCAGAGCCGACACTCTCGATCCGGCTTTGCTGCGTCCCGGTAGATTGGATCGTAAGATCGAATTTCCACTACCCGATCGTCGACAGAAACGTTTGATATTTACAACGATCACGGCTAAGATGAATCTTAGCGAGGAGGTCGATCTCGAGGATTACGTTGCTCGACCCGACAGAATATCCGGCGCTGATATAAACGCCATTTGTCAAGAGGCAGGAATGCACGCGGTTCGCGAAAATCGTTATATCGTACTCGCCAAGGACTTTGAGAAGGGTTACAAGAATAACATTAAGAAAGACGAGTCCGAGCACGAATTCTATAAATAAATAATTCACGTCGCGCTTGTGATTTAAATGTTTCGGCGTAATCTCGCGGTTTCGCAGGTAAACATTAAACTTATTACGTATCGTTTCTATTCCGTCTATGCGCCTCACAATAAACACAATTGTATTTGTTTTCATATCTAGACGATTTGCTCATCAATCGAGATTTTTCTTTTTTTTTTTTCAATTTCCTTTATTAATGCTAATTATTTTTTTTTACAGTTTTATTTACATTGTACACGGGCTACGCGTATCGTCTAATTTCTTTTTTTCACGAACTTATCTCGATGACGCGATAACGTTGAGAATTATTACAACTCATAACAAAAAATCGCCAATTTCCTCGCGCATAATTTCCAACGAAATTCTCCGTTGTACAGTTTTCAAGACGCAACTCGGCACGTCTTTTGGCTCGACGTTTTTAAATATTAATCTACATCCGTAGCACAGAGATTTTTGTAGATCGTCGGGTGATACGAAGAGATCGTTGTGTTTACCGCAGGTATCGTTGCATTTACCGCATCCGTTTGACTTTTCATCGATTTTTAACGAGGAATTCGCGATATTCTCAATTTCGTTCAAATCCAAATTTCCATTTTTGGGAGGACCTTGGGAGGATATTAATCGTGAAAAAGACGTCGCTCGTATCGCGGAAATTATCGCGTCGGAAGTTAAAGTATCCAATGGTGCGTTACAAAATGCGCAAGTATCGTCGTTATTAGGATTTTTATCCGAATTATCGCTGGAACAAACTTTTTCGCCGGTTCGAAACACCGTTGAGACCGTCCCGTTGAAACGGGCGTCGAGATCCGTCACGAATCTCTCGGTTAAACGTTGTATCGAGCCCGAACTTGTCGAGAAATCTTTTAATTCCATAAATTTGAGATTGTGAATATTCAGATAAGTCACGAGTTCGTGTCGTGTAAAATCTCGCATCGGTCTCAACAGGATAACGTCTCGATGACGATGATCGAGAAATCCAACGTCCAGAGCGAGCTGAGCTCCTCTTCCCAGGGATACGTTGCTGAGAATATCGCACGCCAGTGACGTCGAATCGTCGGCAACGAAAATTTTGTTACAGTCCAAATTTCTCGATGCCTCGAACATCAAACGCTGACGCAATTTTTTAATTAATTCAAGCTTCGACGTGTAATCCGGTAGTTTCGCTATTGTATTTTTTAATTTTTCATCCAAGCTCGTATAATTATCGAGTGAATTTGATAAATTTTGCAAATTTTGAATATGCAATTCTTCTTCTTCGCGAAGACTCTGGCTCAACGATACTGCGAAAGTTTCAAAGTCTAGAGAATCGATTTGATTTTTTATCGAACGTATCGTGCTTATTCTCTCTTCCAAGCTTCGTCCTTTAGCTCCGCCATCTGTAGGAAAAGACGATTCGTAAATTTGCGCGAATTTTTCGAAATGTTTATCCGTTTTTCGGGATTTATTTTCATTCTATCGTTTACCGCCTTACCGTCGATATATAAAACTTTTGTCTCGAATACGAGACGCTTGTGAACGGAGGCGTGCATTCCGGCTTTGATAAGATGAAGGAGCGCGGTTGATCCTACGGTTCCGGAATAAGCTACTAGAATTTTGTCGGTGGGTCTAACGATCTTGGATTTTCCAAGAGTCGCTCGGAATTTGTGGGTCGCACCCGCGAGAAAACAAGCGTTGCAGTAAACATCCTTGCCTCTGAGTAATACGAGCGCTCGATCGACGTTGCACTTTTGACAAAGCGCTTGGTCTCTGCAAGGACAATCGTTTTCATCAGACAATTATTATTTTTTGACCATGAGTATTTTATTATTCGGAACAATTGTTGTTAATTTTTTGAAGGTTATGTCGACTCACGAGATTTGACAAGTTTGTTCCGGTATGAATTCTTGAGCCTCGTCATAATCTTCATTGACACTGCACATTTTTTACAATTTTTGCATAACCAATGTGAAGAATACACTATCACCAAGGATATTTGAAACAATGGTAATAGAAAGAAAAAAAAACGCGATTTATGTTCCGTTTCGGAGTACTTGTCAACCGATCCACGTGGTCACCCGTTCGGGGTCCGCCATATTGATACAGTTTAGTACAGAGTTTCGCCGCGAGAGACGTGCAGAGAACAGAGATGACATCTCTGTGTGTACTAACATGACTACACAACACAAGCTAAAGAAAAAAAGTTTTCAGACGCTTATTTCATGCCGTTGCGCGTTTCATTAGTACCGCGTTCATAAACGTCCTTGATCGAGGGCGCTGTGGGTTTTAGATCAGTTTTGAAGCAGCACTGGCAGCAGCAACAACAGCAGCAGCAGCAGCACTCGAGCAGCGATGCGAAAAGACAGTGGGACGAAGCTTGCGTTGAATTTCTTTAGTCGTCGCGAGCACGAAGATACTTATCCGTCAATAAAAGTGCAGATCGTCGTTCCTCGTCTCGCGAGGACATTGTTTTTTTACAAGACGAATCGGGCTAATCTCACGTCCGCTTATGGCCATTAACGCGGAGTTTTGAAATCGTGTGACGGGAATTGAAAAATAAGTGTGTTCGCGACCGTATGCGCGTTTCGTTCTGCGCGCTGCTGTAAAATCCAAGTACACACATACACGGATAAAATACATACACATAATCTCTCTTCTGGGGGCGAGGGAGAGAGAGAGAGAGAGAGAGAGAGAGAGTAAGAGAGATAGAGCAGGCGAGTCAGGCAGGCAACAGAGAGTCGTCGTCGTAAAGTGTGGCAGGGCGCGGAGTGCAGTGGGGAGAGGAGGCAGTGCGGATGACAATGATGGCCGCCACCAGCGAGGAACGGAGTGTTATGGAGACTACGAGAACGAATTCTGGCCAAAATTCAACGGTCGATCGTCTGAAGATGTTATATCCGATGGTGAACGAGGAAGAGACACCGTTACCAAGATCTTGGAGTCCGAAGGACAAATACAACTACATAGGACTATCGCAAAACAATCTTCGCGTTCATTACAAAGGTACGTTGCAAAAAAGAAAAAAAAAGAGGATAACTTCCTCGACCTCAGGCGCGCGCTGCTGCTGCTGCTACTACACGATACCTCCGTCTCTCTCTTTCTCTCTTTATCCATCTATATTCGTCTCTCTTTCTCTTTCTTCTTCTCTCTCTCTCTCTACCTCACTCTCTTCCTCTCTCTCTCTCTCTCTCTCTCGTTCTCTCCGACCGTCCGCACAACATTCACGCGTGCGACCTTCCTGAATATACGCTTTAATTCTAAAATACAGTGTCATAACGCGTGAATTATGAACGGCGTGGAAAATACGCGATAATTCGGGCGACGTCCGTCGGGTGTCAGTGGTCAAAGAGCATCTTCCAGATGTCTACGAGATATTGATTTGAAAATCGCCATAGGCTCTTTTTTCGCGTGTGTCAGCGACCTAAACAAAGGAATCAGCTGATCGCTCGAAGGCTCTCTCGCTCGCTCTCTGCGTCGATGCTTACGCTCTCCCCCTCTCCTCTCGCCCTCTCCCCAACCTCCTGAATTTTTTCTTTCTCCCTCGCTCTCTCACAACTCCGCGTATGCGTTGAAACCATTCGAGAGCCTCCTCTGCTTTGTAAAATATTTTCTCCCCTAGCGCGTCTCTCTTTTACATTGTGATCTATCTTTAGATTTCTTCGCAAGGTTTCCGATACGATTCCGGCTTTGTTCGTAGTATCAACGTACCGTAAAAGCTTGATAAAAAGTCATGGGGTATTCGCGGACAGGAGGAAATAAAAATTAATACTCCCCCGGGGTCGTGTACGAGAGGATGAGATAGGTGCGCGCAAGGGGCACAATGTCAATGACAGCTGTTCGCGGTGCGCGTGGAAACTCTCGTGGAGACCATACGCGTCGTATCTCCGCTAACGGGAAAATATACCGTTTTTATACCAAGTTACGTGCGGTTTTCTTTTTTTTTACCCGGAAAATCTTACGCTCGTAAATTTATGGTTTTTGGGAGAGAGAAAGACTAATAAGAAGAGACGGGTATTGGGATGAAATAGAGAAATTGAATAATCGACGATTGAATTAGCTTCGCGGAGCTACACACACGCCCTCTGTCTCTCACGTTATACA
This sequence comes from Netelia inedita, assembly GCA_964017225.1. Taxonomy (NCBI): domain Eukaryota; kingdom Metazoa; phylum Arthropoda; class Insecta; order Hymenoptera; family Ichneumonidae; genus Netelia; species Netelia inedita. The sequence goes on along the minus strand of OZ024920.1, from coordinate 1,981,347 downwards.
CATATATATGTTTACGATATACTCGTGGGCTTTTAATGACACTGCGCTATCTGTCCGACCACAGTTTTTTTTCTCTTTCTTTCCCTTTCTTCAATTTATTTCTCTCGTTACGACAAACTTTTTTTCGTACGCATGCGTTTACGTATAAAAAATAAAAATAAATCATTAAAATTATCGTAATAAAAGAAATATGCGTTAACGAAGGTTTTTCTTCGAGCTCGGCGATTTTTCATCCTCTGTACTCTCCCTCTTTCCCGGCCGATTGATCGTACCTCGAACCTCGCATTATCCTCGTATCGACAATTTTACCCGTCGCGATAAGAAAACCATTTTTTTTTAAACTTTAAACGCGTACTTAATTATGAACGACGAAGTTGTTGACAAAAAAAAAAGAAAAAATTCCTCGAAACAATATCGCGTCCCGATATACGTTTTATGCGTAAGATACGTGTTATTATTTTTTTGAGGACTCTACGTGGACGATTCTTCACGCTCTTTCACGCTGCTTTGTCACACTCGTTGAGAAATTTTCGCAATCCCATCCGCTTCACTCTCTCTCTGTCTCTCTCTCTCTCTCTATCTATATGCCATGCCCTCCGATGTTCAATGGAGAGGCCCCTTGGGCTGTCGGGTTTCGTGTAAGCGTAGGATCGATCCAGGTAGAAAACGGAACCCAGCTTGTACAACACACAACCGAATGCACCCAGGATTGTTGCACTCGTTACAAAAAAAATAACCTCGATAAACATTGATCACGTCCTAAACCCCTTTACCGTCCTAAACTTCATTCATTATTGACCTCGAATTAAAATATTTTCGTAATTAACGATTATTATCGATCGTCGAATCGATCACTATTTAAATAACGAAATTAAAAAAAAAATTCTCCGCGATATTTTTGTCCGACGGTCTTACGAAAAAAAAAATCATCGACCCGCCGTCGGACAATGAAAATTCTCGTACGATCAACGACCGGAGTGAAAAAAATTTTAAAATTGTTGTTCCTCGATTTACGAGTTTCAATAATTATTTGTTCCATTTTTTTTTTCGTTTTTACGACGTGAAGCTAGGAAAAAAATGCGAAAAAAAATATATATATATATTCGCCACGAAGTAGCGAGTTACGTTCGAAGCTAATGGTCGTTACTCGGCGCACACGCGGGCAACACGTAGAAAGCAAGAATCGCCGTAATCAGCTTTTCTTTTACATCGCATGGCACAACACCGACTTATCCCGTTCGAACCGAGCTCTAATTATAGAATCGTTATATTATACCGCCCAAGTACAATAATACACATCGAGAGCGAGGGTCGCTTAAAAATTTTTATACCCTGAATGAGACAAACCTCTTCAACGTACGCGACGTAACATTACATTTTTCTCGACTTTTGGATCAAGAAAATTAAAAAAACAAAAAATTTCTATTTACACCAAAATAATAAAAGTTGACCTTGTAGCTGTTTTAGCTACAAACATCGTAAACAGATATATAAACAAAGAGGTCGAATTACTGGGAATATTTTTTTAAAATTTTTCTCCAAGTTGAACGATTTAAAAAAAATTATTAATTAATTGAAAAAAAATCGTTTCGAGGAATTAATGAATTAGCCTTGGTGTACTTTGTACTCCGGATGGTAAATTTTATTGTTGCATTATTCACGTGCGGTACTCGTCTTCGTTCCTAATGTAGGTAGAGCGTGAGAGAGAGAAGGAGGGGAGGGGGAGAGAGAGAGAGAGAGAGAGAGAGAGGGAGCACATTGAAACACAACACAAGGCGTGTGTTCGCTCGAGAGGCTCGCGCGTGGAGTAGGTATAACAGGATCGGCATTGTAAAAGGCCACTGGGAAAACGACCAAGGAGGAATTACTGTTCGTTTCGCAATCGTCGGAGCGTGAAAAAATATAATCCTCGACCAAAACAAAAGCCCCCATGGGGTTTATCGTTCGTTTCAATTTCTCATTCGTTAACGATCTCGCCTTGGCTCGAATAAATTAATTCCTATTGAATATATAATTAATAAAAATCGATTGATTATAATTTTAAAAAAAAATTCAATTTTAATCTCGATAATTAGATGAAAAAATATTAAAATTGAAATTTTTGGAAAATTATTCATTCTATAATTATAGATCGATTTTTATTTATTATTTTTAATAAGAATATAATTTTTGCGAGAACGAGAATTCGAAGAAATTGTTTTTTTTTCTGTTTTCTTACGAACGATTAATTTTTTTTTAAATGAAACAAAAAAATGGCTGTAGTTGCGTTGGTCCGCAGTTACAACGAGCCGGGCTTTCGTGGGCGAATCGTTACTCGTCTGTCGCTCGGGCTCTCGCTCGCACGATCGATTCGCCATGCGGAATCGCAACGAGAGCCAAGAACCTTGCCAGTAGCCGTCGTATACCTCGAGGAGTTCCATTCAAGCCTTTTCCTATTCGCCAATTTTCCTCTCTCTCTCTCTCTCTCTCTCTTTTATCTCGTGATAAATTACCGATCTGTAGGGCAAACTAATTGAAACGCCACGTGGCCGATCGCGTCGAGAGACACGAAAAAAAACGTCCAAAGAATTTAATTCGCGAAAACGATGCTTCGTTTTAAAAATTTCAATTAAAAAATAAACATTCTTCGATTAATCGAAATAATTAATTCGTCTACAATCGATTGATCGATAAATGTTTCAATAATCGAAAAATTCTTACCGTAGTAAACAATAATTTCTTGGAAAATAAATTCAACTAATTTTGTTTATTATTAATTCGTATAAATTCAAATTGTAATTAATCACGGTAATTATTTTTCCGTTGAATTAATTAATTCACCGATCAACGCTGGGACGTTCGAGCGTGTTAAAAAAAGAGACGCTTGGATGAACGCCACTTTCACCCCCCCCCCCCCCCCCCCCCCCTTTCTCTCTCCCTCCCTCCCTCCCTCTCCCTCAGCTTCTCATTTCGTGATTTTATCGCGTGCCTCGTCCGCAGTCGCGCGGGATCAAACTTACTCGGGATAATCTCGGTCTTTGGACGATACGCGAACGAGAGAAATGAAAAGAACGATACCTAAAGTAGTTGGCGTTGAAGTCGACTTGTGTGTGAGAGAGAGCGAGAGAGAGGGAGAGAGAGAGATTGGTCCGGTGGTTAGCGGCGATTCGAAGCCGCGTAGAGAAGCAAAATCCGTCGGTACGTTTGCCTAGCCTGGCTACCCAAGGATGTAATAATAGAAAACCACGGGCATGTTCGAGGTTCGCACGTTGCTGCACATGCCTTCTCTCTCTCTCTCTCTCTGTCTCTCTCTTTTTCTCATATACGCTCTCTCAACATTGGCAACCGAGCGTTATGTGCACTCTTGCGAATATACGACGATATATATATATGTATATATACATTTATATGTATGTATATATGTACGCATATTTAATACATTAAGACGATCGTCCATCGAGCATATCAAGAATCTCACCCTCTCTGTCTCTCTCGCTCTCTCAGCCTCGTCGCGAACATTTGGCACGTTCGACTCTCCAATGTCATCTGGACAGGGAGAGGGAGGAAGAGAGAGAGAGAGAGAGAGAGAGAGAGAGAGAGAGAGAGAGAGAGAGAGAGAGATGACCTCTCGGTGCATTTAAAATAAAAATTGTTTTTATATTTCCAATAATTTCCTTGCTTTATTATTTCAAACAAGAGAAGAAAAAAAACGACAACAACAATGTTTATTCAATAAATCGAACTGACTTTTTGGAAAAATAATTCTTATTATAATTGTTTGTTTGTTTTTTTAACTAAAATTCCCGTGCGACGGAGTTTGTGATTTCCGTAGGGACAAAGAGAGAGAAAGAGAGAGAGAGAGAGAGAGAGAGAGAGAGAGAGAGAGAGAGAGAGAGAGAGAAAATTCGATAAGAAAGTCGATAACCACTTCCGAGTGAGCCAATCGCACGAGGTCACTTTCCGTGTCTATTTTCGTGCTGAATAATATTTCCATCGCCTCGCGGATAATCCCCGGTTTTAGGGTGCGAGGGCGTTTATGACTTTCGTCGAATCCGGACAATTAAAACGATCGGACCGATCGACAGTTTAATTTAACTTCCATACCTTCTATAATATTTTATTTACAGTTTATCGTCGATTTTTTCATAACGATCATTCTCACCAGTCGTAAAGTATTTATTGCGAAATACCTGTATATCGTCAATCTCTGTCAGTGTGTGTGTGTGTGTGTGTTTTTTTTCACCAAGCCAACTGATTAAAAAACGCGTATCGCGATTACACGAGAGGATGGCCGAGGTACGCGATATGCACCGGTAAACGATTCGAGATTAGGCAAAACCGGCCTTCGTCCTTTCTTCGTAGAAAGAGAGAGAGAGAGATAGAGAAGGGCAAACGTAGTGTGCAAAATAGTAGGTCACTGGGTCACCTCGCGCCCCTCATCGATGCGACACCGCTAAATCGCCTTGCACGCAACCTCTCGTTGACTTATCGCGACAAATAATTTTCCTCTCATTTTCTTTTCTCTTTTTCTCTTTACATCCTTTTCGTCCTTCTCGTCGAACGTTAAAAATCGAGCGGGGAAATATTTTTTTATCGTCGCTTGGGACGTTATTTCCATTCTTGAGAATCGTTGGAACGCGAATGTATGAATTCTTTTGATTAGAGTGTCGAGGGACCTTTTTAGCTCGAGTGGCTTGAAAAATGCTGATTTTAGTGTATTTTATTTTAAATAAAATTTCAATTTATTCAATTTTTATGAAATTTTGAATAAAAACTATTATTAAAAAATTTCTGTCTCGAGTTGTTTTCTCAAACTGCTCGATTATCGAGCAAACGGGATAAATCGATTATTATAACGTTGAGATAAATATTGGATAGATTTTAATCGAGACTAGTTCGTAGGCGTGACGATAATGCAAGAATGGAGATCTGGACCGAGAATAAAAAACAAAACAAAAAGAACGCGAGTATCTTGATAAACGTGCGGGAGAAACGTCGTAGAGGTAGCGAACACTCCTTACGACCGGTATCGAGGTGTATCTCAGCCTTATTTGCATCCAGTCGTTGCGCTTCGCGTACTCTCAAAAACGTACGTGTGAGAAAACCGTCGATAAAAACGAGTCGCGCCTTTTCGTATCAGCTTTTTTCATTTTTCTTAGTCCCATTTTTTTAATCCTCTTCCGAACACGGATTACTGTGAAAGATTGAACACAAGCCCAGTTTCCGCTCGCAATGTTCGAGGAAAAATCACGGGTTTGATTTAAATTTTAAACGCAATTATTATTTTTTTTTCATTAGTAATAGTAGTAGTATTTATTTCCTCCTGTACGCTCTTACGAGCTTCAACATACTCCTCTCTTACACTTCATCATTTTTACATTTTTTCCCTTTACACTTTTCCTATTTTTACATTTTTCTTACATTTCCTTATCCTTATCCCCTGCTATCGTTTTTCATTATTTGCCTGAAAAATTATTTCACATGGTCGAGAACGACGTAATACTGAGATTTCTTGATCTATCTATAATTTAAACATAACGAATAAATATAAAAAATTGTGATTTTCTATGTTGCATAAAAAAATTTGACAATAATACAGGTTACGGTAAGACACACAAAGACGCTGCCAGCGTTCGCACAACGCACTCGATACCAGCCGCGTGCGGACTTTATTACTTCGAGGTGAAGATAGTCAGCAAGGGACGCGATGGTTACATGGGAATTGGACTCTCGGCTCATGGCGTCAACGTGAACAGACTTCCAGGTTGGGACAAGCATTCGTACGGTTATCACGGTGACGATGGTCACAGCTTTTGCTCCTCGGGCACTGGACAACCATACGGGCCTACCTTTACGACCGGTGATGTTATCGGCTGTGGCGTCAATCTCGTCGACAATACAGCATTTTACACGAAGAACGGTCATCATCTTGGTATCGCCTTTACGGATTTGCCGGTGAGTAAATTATAAAATCTTTAAACAACGAACGAATCTCATAATTACTCGTAATTTATTTATTTTTATCTCGATTAAAATTAATATCCTAATCATTCGTTTTCTCTTATAAAGCCAAATCTTTATCCAACCGTTGGTCTTCAGACACCGGGGGAGATAGTCGATGCGAATTTTGGTCAGGCCCCTTTCGTCTTCGACATCGGTGACATGATAAACGAGCTTCGTGTACGCACGAGATTGCAGATTATAAATTATCCCACGCCGGATCACGGCCAGGGACAATGGCAGGCTGTACTCCACAAGTACGTATGCGTCTTCGAAGTTTATCGTTTGAAAATCGTGACAATTTTTCTTTCCCTATCCGTCCGATAGTCGATAAGTTCGAAACAATGAGATTCGCGCGATTTTGTCGAATGAAAAAGAAAGAAAATAACGAAAAACAAAAAAGAATCAGTATCTCGCATCGACGAAAATTCCAGCATAAAAATGCTGTGAAACGAAATAAACAACAAGTTGTCTGTCGAGATTCCCGTGTAAATCGTTAAGGGTCGTCTGTTTTGCGAGAAAAAAGCGACGATATCGAAAGAAAAGAAAATAATTAAAACAAAAAAAACAAAGCAAAAAATCCTACGATTTTGAGGGCGAACGAAAACGAATAACGTAACGGCACGACAATTCGACAGAATGGTGTCTACGTATCTCGTCCATCACGGCTACTGCGCCACTGCCGAAGCGTTTGCCAGCAGTACCGGACAGGTCTTCGAGGAAGACTTTAACTCCATTAAGAATAGACAAAGTAGGTTGAAGTTCATATGGACGCGTTATCAATTTTTGTTATTTTTTTTTCTTTGTTTTTGTTTTTTTTTCAATCTTTTTATGTCTTTGTTTTCTTATCTTTTTTTTGTTCTTTAAATTCATTCTTCTTTACCATTCCACGTCGTAATATTCACGAAACTTTCTCCTTTCGTTTTAACTCCCGATGTACGATTTTTGTTTTTTCAGGAATTTTGAAGCTCGTACTTGCCGGTCGAATGGGCGAGGCGATAGATCTAACGAGTAGATTATATCCCGGATTACTCGAGCGCGATCCGAACTTGATGTTCGCCCTTAAGTGTCGTCAATTCGTCGAGATGGTGAACGGTAGCGATTCCGAGGTTTGCCAAAGTACGAACGACAATCAAACGAGTGTAATACAGTCGACGAAAACCTATACGAAAACAACGTCGTCGTCTTCGTCCTCGTCGGCGAACGGAAACGTCGACGAGATGAATTTTAATAATACGATGAACGGCGTTGGTGGCGTCAACGTCGATCAGCAACAATTTATCAACGGACAGATCGAGGAGGACGTGGATATGGAGGACAGTACGATCGCGACGACGAACGGCGTCAAGAATAGTAACAGTAGCAACGGTTATCAGAATGGAAATCCAAGCGCCAATGGATTCAAGTGTCAAAACGGCGAGGACGTCGACATGGGTGAGAGACGATAAACGATCAAAACAATTTCACACTTATTCTTCTCGTTTCTTATCGTTGAAATTCTCGTTAACACTCGTAGAGATCGACAGTGCCAATCAAAATCAACAACAGCAGAACGGTAATTGTAGCTCGAACAACGAAAGTACGAGCGGCAAATCTAGCAAAAAACAATTGTGCGGGGGTAACAAACAGGCGATCGAGAAAATGCTAGAATTCGGTAGACAATTGTATTCTCAGTCGATACATCTGAGACAGCAGCATGGTAAGAACGAGGCGAACAAGAAAATGCTGCAGGACGCTTTTAGTTTACTCGCGTACTCGAATCCTTGGAATTCACCGGTTGGATGGCAATTGGACCCTCAGCAAAGGGAAACCGTTTGCGCGAGGCTCAATTCCGCGATACTCGGTAAGTTTTACGATTTTCTCGATACAAATTTTTCATAATCTCGTACGAAATACAAATTTGTCTTTTTCTTTGTAAAATTCGCGTCGTAGAATCGAGCAATCTTCCTCGCAGACCGCCTCTCGAGGTCGCGGTATCGCACGCGAGAGAATTGGTACGTCTTATGTCGAGCGCCGGTCTCGGTGCTTGTGGCTTCGCCGTCGTTGACAATATCATTCAATATTGACGGTGCCTGCCTCCGCTGCCACGAGCGAACCTTCTACCTGCCCGAGTGTGGTGAGTGCTCTCGTATTTAATCCCGGGGAAAGTGCCTGACAATCGATGGACTCGACCAGCAACGAATTTATAATTTTCGATGCCACTTTGAACACAAGAAAAAGCAAACATACAAAAAAAGGAAAATATGAAAGAAAAAAAAAGAAAAAAAAGAAAAAAAACGAGAAACGTAACGAACGGAGAAAGAAAATCGCAACTAATGGCAAAACTACGAGTGTGGCTAATTGGCGTGTCGATCGCGCTTTGATTTTGTAGCCGTTCCAACTATTCCTAGAGTCCTAAATTTATTCTGTCCCTGAAACAACAGAAATGCAATCGTTCGCGTTGCTATAAATTTACGTTACATTTTGTCCAAACGTGTACGGGCTTTGAAAATCAACGGACGAAAAGCTTTTCGCTCCTACGCGGAGTAGAAAATTGCTTTTTCGAGACGAGAGCTCGAGTGAACGCGAGGACACGGTCGCCTTGCTACGAAATCTCTTTCTCTTTTTTTCCCTCTCTCTCTCTCTCTCTCTCTCTGTCTTTCTCTTTAATTCTCAGTGCAATTGGGCTTTTGTCCTTTTCCTTCCCATCTGTCTATCGAGCCGGGACGTTCTACCGAGAGTCCAAAAATTGAAACGCAATTAAACAATTTTTCCGTGTCGGACGAGAGTTTTTGAATGGGAGGATCTTTTAGGATGCGGAGACCGAACGTGGAGCAGATTCTCTTGACGCACCAACGTCGCGATGTAGCCTGCATCTTCAGCTAGTGGAGAACACGATATTTTCTCGGTGATATTACTCCGAACGATCTCACACCGCAACGACTAAAGAAAATGCAAAAAAAAAAATATTAAAAGAAAACGTTTAAGAGAAAAGAATTAATAACGAATACGATACACGACACAATGGGTGAAAACGCTCAGACCTGCCAAGTCCCAAAGAAAAGAGGAAAACGAAAAACACACACAATGTAACGCTCGACGAGGGTTTTTCTTTCTTTTCTTCTTCTTCCCTAGATACAAATTGAAAACGATTATTTCGTGGTCGAGTGGATTTTGATTTTTCGAGACAGGGATTGGGCTGGAGTGGGGCGGGGGGGGGGGGGGGTGCGAGCGCCTCGGGGTCGAGAATTCACGTTCCCTCGTTCTCTCGTTAACATCGCTTTTGACTTTATTATTCTTTATTTTTTGTTGTTTCTTTTTCTTTTTGTTTTTCCTTTTTTTTTACATTTTTAGAACGATCGTGCTCGAGGCTTGTAACGCTTAGGTTTTTTCTTATTTCTCGCAAACTCGTGCATTAAAGTATTCGTGCAATAAAGACGGTCATTTCCTTTTGCTTTAAAAAACAAATTATCCGCCTTCCTCTTATTATTTTCTCTTTTTTGTTTGGTTTTTTTGTACAATTTTTTTCCTCGGCGTTTTAACGTGCAATACGCTTTTTCTTTCTATCTGTCTCGCTCTCTCTCTCTCTATTCTGTCCATCCTTCGACATGAATTCGTCTACTGGTGAGGAAAAAAGAATAAAATAAATTAAAAATTAAAACTGAGAAGAAATTGTACAATTTACGTGATAAAGAATCGTGTCGGACGAATCGTAAACGTTCTTTTCCAGGATCCTCGACAGATCCTCCCTTCTTTCTCGCAAACTAATTGTTCCGCGTGTGTAATTTCCAACGAACGAGGGAACGCGTTCGTTCGAACGTCGATGATGTTAATCGAGAGAAAACAAAAAAAAAACAACAAAAAAGGAAATCCTGAATTATAAAAAAAAACAATGTGACGTGGTCTTGCGTTTATATAAATAATGATGAGATAAATGAAAGAAAGAAGGAAGAGAAAAAAACAAGAAGAAGAAGAAGAAGATGACGGAAAAAAAAACAAAAAAAAAACAAGAACTTAACTAAGAAACGATCTTGTACTCTATACTAAGTAATTGTTTTTTATATGCGACATAGTATATTATTATATTATATATTATTAAATGAAAAAGATGATGATGAAGACGAAGAAGAAGAAGAAGAAGAAGAAGAAGAAGAAGAAGAAGAAGAAAAAGAAGTCGAAGAAGTCGAAGAAGAAGAAAAAGAAGAAGAAGAAGGGGATGAAGCGAAGAAAACAAATGAAAAAAAAATAATAAAAAAATAAATAAAAATCGTATGCAGCTAGCCGTAAGCGTGCGTTTAAATACAATAATTTACTATATATATATATATACAAATCATATTAAATTGAAAATTAGGTTTACTCGAATTCAAATAACTTTTAGCGTTATGATTTGTGTACTATAGATAGAAAACCGCGTACGATAACGTTATGCGAATACAGCAATGATTTGGACAGGAGGGAATTTTTTTTTCCAAGTCGTTTCGAATACTTATAATTTTTGTTTTTGTCTGAAATCTTTTCTTTTTCTTTTTCTTTTTGTCTTTCTTTCTTTCAATCTATTCTCGTTTCGAATATTTTCCGTTGAGTTTTCTCGATGTTTCACGAAGTGCGACGGACGACGTGCTTTTGGAGTCGCGACGTATCGAAACGTCCAACTGTGCGAGACTGCGATAGAGCCAATGACGAAGTTCGTTACCAAAAAAGAAAAAAAACAATCGAGACACCAAATCGAAAAATTCCTTCACCGATATATTTTTACGAAAAATATCTCGGTGTATCCTCTCGCTTCCGACGTTGTGCGTGTTCCCTCCACCGAGTTTCCGGTTCGTCCTCTCATCACGATGATCCCTCCCTCCCTCCCGTCTCCTTCTCCTCATTCACGGCGAATTCAAATCTCCGTGACACGAATCGTAGAATTGTAATTCGCTTGCGTAGAGCTATCTTGTTTTTATTATTATTATTATTATTATTATTATTTTCTCTTCTCGTCATTTTTACGAAACTAAAAAGAAAATATATAACGAAACTTTGTAATAATTGGTCGGCGTCGCTGGCATATAAATTATTTGATTTTTGCTCCTCCCTAAACGGCTCGTCCCTCGTAACCTCCAATCGGCAACCTCTGCGTCTTGAAAATTGGAAAGGAAATTGTGCGAATTGCTCAAAACGATGGAGAAACGTTGCTTTAGAATTTTTATGTTTCCTCGGGATTTGGGAGGGGCGATGCTGCGAAATAGCGTCCGAAAGGAATGAAAAAAAGGGCAAGAAACGAATAAAAGTGAAACAAACAAAAAAAAGCAAGAACGATGGATGAAAAATAAAATAAGAATTTCTCGAAATCGATTTATTATCTCTGCGGATTCGTCGTCGTCGTCGTCGTCGTCATCGTCGTCGTCGTCGTCGTCGTCGTCGTCGTCGTCGTCGTTGCTGCTGCTGCTGTGTAGCCCTGTGCGTAGAAATACTCTATGTCGGTGTGTGTATGTGAAAAGAGCGTGTGAAATTTTTTGGCGAAAGTACGTTTTTTATAATCAAAGCTTGTGAGATTGAGGAAATAAAAAGGGAAATATTCGTAATACGAACAGGAAATAATAATAATGATATTAACATTAATATAAATGTTGCGTAGTACGTTATGGGTGATTTATCGATCGTTGTGTTTTATCCGGTAATTTTACGACGTCACGCATCTCGGATTTTCGTCGCGGCGTTGAAAAAAAAAGATAAAAATTTTTTAAAAAAAGAATGAAAAAAGAAACGCGTTGCGAATCTTGTGATCGGTAAAAAAACAACAACAACAACATATTTTTTCGTCCAATTAGCGTTATTGTGTCCTATCGATCGAACTATCGACGAGAGCCTAGATTAGAGCACTAACGAATTATTATAAAGTTTCGGCAATAAAAAGCGTGCAATCAAACTCGACGAACAAAAAAAAAGAAGAAGAAAAATAAAAAAACGAAAACGATGACAAAAATAAGAACAAGAACGAAACATCCACTACTTCTAATATTCTCTTAACTAATCTTACATTAATCGAACAACACTCACATCGTGGAACAATTTTTTTTAAACGATTTAACATTAGGAGAGGAACGTGCCTCGACGAATATTTCGTCCCAAAACGAGAATCGACTCTTTTCGAGTCTCGTTCTCTCTAAGCGACAAAAATCATACAAACAAACAATAAAAAAAAGATAGTAGAAAACAAGGAGAAAAACATTTGGGATTTACAAAATAAAAAAAATCATAAAATTAAAAAGAACAACAACAAGAATAGAACGAAAACGCAAAGCGAGAAATAAATAAATTTTCATTCCCTCGGCCGAGATGGTTCGATGCGACCTCCGTTTTTTATATATACTCGATGCAATAATGACGCGAAATGCGACTGATCTACGAGTTTACAACTTCATACAGATATAATTACTAGTCCTTAGGCCACGAGAAGATGCGTGCGAACTTTTTATTAGAACGAAGAGTCGTGGGGAGGGAGAGGAGAAAAAAAACGTATTTTTGTACTTGTATCTTGAATCACGAGTGCCGGATCCGAGATGCGTGCGTTTACCATACTCCTCGATCGATTGTGTAGTCGTCATAACGAGAGGGAAAGAAAAAGACGAGAAAAAAGGGAGATGAGAAAAAACAAGCTTTGAGGGTCTGTGAAAAAAGAAAATAAAATAAAGAAAAAAGAAAAAAAAACGCGGTTTGTAGAGTCGTCCGACAGTCGTTCGCTTTTCTCGTACTAATCGCACTGACCATTCTCTCGCGAGGGTGGAAAAAAGATCGAAGCTACAAAAAAAAGGTAAACAAAATATTAAAAAAAAAAAAGAAAAAAAAGAACGATATAGTGTATCCGGAGTTTTGCGAGGGTCGGCAAAGTCTGATATATCAATATTGTACGAACTTTCGGACCAATCTATAGCCGCATGATGCACATAGCATATATATATGTATATATATATATATATATTTACGTATATATATATACATATATATATACATAAATACGTATAATAATCGAAAAGATTTTTTCAATGCTCGGCTGTAACGTGTAAGTAGAATTTGAACGTGTAAATATTACATGAGAAGCGTATACATTATTGAACGTGTAAGAGAGAAGCCTTGGTGGGCACGATCGCTAAACGAGGATATTTTAAAGATGAAAAGAATGGAAAACATAAAAAATATGCAAATTTCATTGAGAGCTCGTTTCACTGTTATACCGTTACGATGTAATAAGCGAGATAAATGAGGGAAAGAAGAAAAAAAACGAGAGGGAAAAGAAAAAGAATATTGCATATAAAGCAAATATCCCGGTTGAGACACGAAGGACCTCTCGCGGCGATACCGAGAGACGCTCCGTTATGAACTTTAGTAACGTATTTAACGATATTCTCTTCTTCGTGATTAAAACCTAGATAGTATGTGGTGGAACGTGATAAAGGGGGAAAAAAGAATGAAAACAAATCTCAATGAATGATTAAATCAAGTACTGTGTTAACAAAATATACATTATAATGATATAACGAATGTATGACTGAAATTTATGCGCCTGCTATTATAGCCACGAATCGTGTTCTGTATCCCCGTGATGAATAACCTTCTCACAATGGACAAGCTTCGCGATAAGGTGAGGTAAGGTAGCAAGTTTCGTCTTACTATTGAATTTGCAGCGAATTTGACGCTGACAAGTTTGCTGTATTATAGGGAAAGTCTCGATAATCGCTGCATGCATTATGAGTATTCGTAGTTATGTCGTGCACCGAGCGGGCTGTTACAATTTCAAAACATTGGGGTTTTTCTCGTCGGTTGGTAACTAGTTCAGTACTTCATAGTTCCAGTTTCTTCCGTTAGATGGCGTTGGGCATTTGATGACAAAATTCGGCGGGGTGCGATCAGCTGGTGGGAATTTGTACGTACGGCATGATCGGTTATAGTTTTTTTCAATCCCCGTGGAACGAAGAGCTGTGGAAAATTATTCGAAAAACCCGCGGAATCGATACCGGCTCTTTTGGTTATATTCCTATTCGCGATGACGAACCTCTCGGCCATTGGCAAGGTATGGTGTACTTACCAACCGATACAATCGGTCGGTAACTACCCCCGTAGATCGTCGTTCGCCATTATTCCGCTAGATCGCGTCGCCCGTTAGCGGATAAAACCGGGCGCGGGACGATCAGTTAGCGAGCGTGTGTGCGTGGGGCATGAGCGGTCCGTGACTTTCCTCACAATCATGGAGTAGAGAGTCTGTGGGAAATCGATCGGAGCCCCCGCGAGTCAGAAGCGGCTCCTCTCGCGATACGCGTATTCGTTTTATCAGCGTCGGTGTTGGGGGTTCGCGCTGTTTGTGGTAGTTCGGTGAGTGTAGTACGTCGGCGTCGCCGGGTCCGGGGCGGGGCGTGAGGTCGCCACTATCGCTCGGTTTTGCCAGTACCGCTTACAGGCAAGGCGCTGTCAAAAGTTCACGAGTCGATTTGTATCGCTTCCCCGCATCTCGTTTCTCGTTTCCCAGCTTAGGAGAGGCCCGGGTTACGGCTGTGCTGCTGCTGCTGTTGCTGCCGCTTCTCGTACGCCTTTTGCTGGGATAAAGGGAGACAGACATTAAGTCCTCGTTCAAACGTACGAAAGCAGCGAGTACAGTAAGGACAAAACTGAAAAATAGCTTAACAACCACGACTACTAGTGTGCCGTTTTTGAGTGACCGGCGCGGCGTGACTTTTACGAGAGTGATCGGACAATTCGCGCGGAGTATATATACATACGTATGTACACAACAGTAGGGTGGTGACAAAAGGGTTGAACAGATACATAAATGAAGTAAAGACAAACGAGAATTAGCTCGTATCTCAGGTACGAGTGTGACAATTTGTGTTTCTTTATTTCGTCGCACGAATACGAAAATTTCGGTCGTTCCGAAACACGTACGAGCCCTTCGGCGAGTGAACTCTGCCGTCACACACTCCCTCCGTGTTCGTTTCGTCGTCCACGTCAACGCGCTCGTTCGTCTTTTTCGCAACTTGTCGTGTACGAAGAGTCGTGAGCAGCGTGTCGCGGGGCTGTGCCGGGTTCCGTGAACGAGCTTCTCCTGCGTATTATCGATCAAATATATAGCAACCGTGGCGCGCGGCTGAAGAGGTCGAGCGAGCCGAGTCGCGGAGAGAAAGAAAAAAACACACACACACACGCGGTGAAGGAAAGAGAAAAGAAAGGAAAAGTGCGGTGAAGTGAAAGATAAAAAAGGTGTGCGCGAAGTCAAAGAAGAGCAAAGTATACGGGCTTGCTGGGCTCTCGTCCTTGGTGTGGCGTTACATATATTAAATATATATATCTATATATCTATATATACGTCGATGAAATAGAGGAGAGACCACGCTGCGCGCTTCTGTACGACGTCGTGCTTCCATCCACTGCCGCTTCGCGCGATACGCAGCGCCGGAGACGTGACGAGATTTTCGGGGGCTTTTTTTCCTCGTTTTGTGTTTTCGTGAAATAAAATAACAAGAAAAAATAAAACGCCAACGTGTATGTCAATGCACGAAGTTAACGGCGATTACACCGGTACCTAGCGGAAGTCGTCCACGATCCACGGGGGTGATTTGGAAAGTAAGTTCTTTTTTCTTCTTTTTTCCTTTCGTTATACGGAACATCAGTTTACCTCTCGTATTCCTACCACCATCGACTTTTTCTCTTCCCCTATTTTCCATGCTTTTCCACCCCCTCTCCACCCTCGCCCTGAAACTGTGCCCCTATCTCTTTATCCTCGTTCAATTTTTATAAAAAAAAATGTTCAACGCGATATTTCTTACTCGACTTTTTTTCAAATTGTAAAATTTATTTTTTTCACAAAATCTTTATGATCGAAATTTTATTTTTTATTCTAAACTTGCATTCTCACTTTGAAATTTCGCGTTTACTCGGAAATTAGTACTTTTCCTCCAAAATCCGTATCGTCATCGTTGTCTCCCTTTCTCTCACTCTCTCTCGTTCTTCCCCTTGTTCGTCGCTCGTTGTATATAATATTGACCCTCCCACCCCTTCCAACTCGCCTTCTACCCTCCGGGTGAGCTACGCTACACACACACATATATATATATATATACACGTACAAGCTCCACGGTCCTCTCGTCGATCGTTCAACCTCCTCTCGTCCACGGATTCTCTCACCATGTTTCTCCTCGAGATACGATAAGGCTCTCGCGCTCTCACCCCCAATCCCTCGTCGCCTCGTCTCCCCCTTGCCCCGCGCTCGTATCAAAATCGAACGAGAGTCGAGAGCCAAGAGTCGGCGATGAGCCGTCGGGCCGTGGGCGGGCGGAGGGGGGGGAGTCGGCGGTTGGCGAGGCGGTGACGAAGTAGAGGGGGCAGCACGGGGCAAGAGCAAGAGAGGGGGGCGTAAGGCTTATCTCCCCGTTCGTACTAACGCTCGGTGGTTGTCGAACTCCTCGACGAAAGTAACGAAGACGCCGTATGTCTCGTGTGTGCATGCGATTAGAACGAGGGAAAGATCGTTGCAACGAGAAGAAAATTGCCAAATTTAATTCCTACGTATCAAAATTGTAACTTTAAAAAAAAATTATTTTCATAATTTTTTTTATCGCGTCCATTTGATGGGATTTTTGTTTAAAAATATTTTTTTGTTTTTGTTTTTTCTCTACTCATTTGCACAAAACGTACGTATAGGCGCGTGTATCGGAAACGAGATGGCGGTGAAGCGTTAGAGGAGGGATTATTGTTTCAATACGAAGAGCGCGGGGTGTCCATGCTATTTTCATCATTTCCGAAATTCTCGAGACCATTCGGCACGGATGTCTAAAATAAACGAAAGACGCCTGCGTTCTCCCTACCAAAGATTTTGATATACACACGTTTACGTATATATTTAGATACGTGTGTGTATATTAATCGTCCTTCGTGTATGCATATATTTACATCGATACGGGGGCGATGAGAGGGGGGGGGGGAGGGAGGGGGATACGAATGCGAACGTTTGCGAAGTACGATCAAAATTGCTCCTGACTTATCGCAGTATGGATCGAAAATTTATTCTCTTTTCCTCTCTCTACGTAATATATATATATATAGCTTGTGTAATTCAGAGTTTAATAAAATTTTGTGCATCTCGTCCAATATGCACTCGAGAGTTAAGTTCCCTCGACCTCTTGGGATTTATTTCCGCGTGCCGGAACATTTCTAATTTCAAGCTCCATTAATTTTCAAGCTCATAAAAATAAGCCGTCGGGAATAAATTCTTCATTTACATTCGATTAAGATTCATAATATATTAATTTTAATTTTTAATTTTTGAATTTATTTGTATTTTTATTTCTTTTTTTTTTTTTAATATGAACATTTAAAAAAAGAAAAGAAATAAAAATACCAATGAATTCGAAAAACTAAAAATCGGAATTAGAGACGAAAAATTGCAACTTGTCTTGTGGAAAAACATGAAATAGAAACCAAGTGGATGGCAAAATGTTTTGCCACGGGCTCAGACTCCCAGGCATTTTGGGGTATCATTTTTTGTTTCCCGAAGCAGCGAGCGAGCAAGAGAGAGAGAGAGAGAGAGAGGGAGAAAACGAGAGCATCTACGTTTACACGCCTACATCTAGTTTTTTATTCGAACTTTTTTTCACGTCTATTATCTAACGACTAGCTCTGAGGGAAGAAAACATTGATTTTGATTTTCCGTTCGAGAATAAAAAAAAGAACATGGCGATTTATATTTACAATTCTTTTCAACTATTTCCCATCGAATAATTTATAAACTGTTTACGAACGAATTTATCTATGTTATCGAAGGTACGACCCTATTTTTTTTTTAATTCGCAAATCGCGACGCAATCGCGAAATCAATTTCCGTCCCCAGTTGCCATTTCCTCTTTCATAAATGTGTAAACCCTGAAATCTTCGGAATCTCCGACGATTTACCGGAAACTGGATTGAAAAAAATCACGAAAGAGAGAGAGAGAGAGAGAGAAAGAGAGGTCGGGGGAGAAAATAATTTATATTTTTCCCTCCCTAGAACGCGAAATAGGGTGAGAGAAAAAAAATCGAGAAAAGAGCGTCTTCATTTCCGGTGGAGCGCACCGGAAGTTCGACGCTCCTCGACGCTCGTCGGCTTCTGCGCCAGACGCATTCGATCGAATCACTCGTAAAACGGCAGTTTCGCAAAGAAACTTCGTCCTTTGCGTCTGAAAACTTTTTTTTTAAATTTCTTATCTCGACCAAAAAAGTTGTAGATTTTTTTTTCTTCTCGTTTCTTTCACCTATTCTCGAGGACTTGCCGGAACCTCAAGGACGCGGCAAGATCATTCGGTGGTAAATTTGAAAAATTGAAAAATTTTACTTAAAAAATTGTGAAAATTATTTTTGTGCAATTTTTTTGGTTTTTAATTCTTTAATTTTTTTTCCGTTTCTTCGTCGCTAACCCTGATCGACTGAGCGACGAGGGGGTACTCGTCGGTTGTTTAGTCGAGACTTTGCGCGCATATGGTGCTTAAACGCTCGGGCGTATTGCCAAAAATCGACCTGATGCGCGAAGAAACGAGAACAGCTGTCGATTATTTTCTTGTGTTTCGCCTCCTATTGCTCATCGTCGTCGCGCTCGTTTTCGCCTTTTGTTAATACTATGAGATCCAATTTCCGGGAGACGTGTACCTACCCTTGGTTATAAAACAAAACGCGCCGGTCGTAAAACTTTTTTTTTTCGAGAAAAGTGATAAAAGCATAAATGCACTTTTTATTAAATGCACTCTGACTTGCATGTTGCACCCAGTCCCCGCGTGTTCTGCGAAACAAGATAAAAAATACCAAAAATTCCCAAAAAACAAAAAATTTTCACGTTTTTTCCACTTTTTACCGAGTAATTGTTCAAAATTTAAAATACAATTGTTAGATTCGCGTTGTACGAGAAATTTGCGATAGGATAAGATATTTTGAAATTATTTCGGATAAAAACAAATTTTTTCGTTCTCACGGAATTTTTTCAGATACCTCGAAATTGTGTCCTACAAAAATTAATTTTGCAAAACGCTCATAAAATCCAAAATTCCCCATACAACACGGATACAAAATTCTCGTGCGAACATAAAATTAATCTTGCAAAACGCTCCCAAAATCCAAAATTTCCAAAAATCCGAATATAAAATCCTCACTCCCCTTTTTTCTCAATTCTCCAGCCAAAATTTCCAAAAACACAAACTTCTCTAACTCGCCACAGAAAGATATATTCTTTTTTCAAACGAAAATCCAAAAAAATCCGCAAATTTCTTACAAAACAACACATTGAACCAAAAAAAAAATCATCCGACTTCATTGAAAAACAAAAAAGTATAGCACGTGATTGATTTGCCTGTTGCAGATTCGAGGTCGTAAAGAGGGTGCTCTTCGTGCGAGGGTGGCGTCGTTCGGAGGTCCGAGCAGGGCGCGTTGTACGAGGAGATAGAGGAAAAGTCAGTTGCCCGTGGTGGTGGGGGTGGTGGTGGTGGTGTGCGTGTGTGTGTGTGCGTGAGTGTGTGCGTGGGTCGTGGGGGTGTGTGGCGGGGGGCTTGAGTCGAGTTCTATTTGGAATTCGTGAGTGCGAGTGTCTGTGAGAGTGCGGGTGTAAGAAAAAAAAAAAGAAAAAGAAGAAAAAAGGAGAAAAAGTTAGAGACGGAAGAGGAAAAGGTGCGGCGTTTTGTGTACACGATCGCTTATCAATCCTCGAGCCGTGTTTCGATACGAGAGACGAAAGAACGAAGAAGAAAAAAGCTCGCGACGAAGCGAAGCTTTTTTTTTTGGTTGTTTTTCGTCGCGTAACCTCGAGGGCTTCGAGGACTCGTTCGAAAGCGTTAGTAGGAGGCAGTGGCGGGTGGCTGTATCGCCGTCCCGCGATAGGGCCTGATATTAAAACGAGGCGGGGGTGGCGTTTGTGAAGGCAACGTGTAGCAAGATGGGCTGTGCCATGTCTGCCGAAGAGCGGGCCGCTCTGGCCCGCAGCAAACAGATCGAGAAAAATCTTAAGGAGGATGGGATACAGGCGGCCAAGGACATCAAACTCCTGTTGCTCGGTAAGTTTTTCTTATTTTTATTTAAAAAAAAAAATTTTATTTCAATTTTTATTTTCAATGTTTTGTCGTAGATTTTTTGTAAATTTATTTTCTTAATTTTTCGTGAAGAAAGAAAGAAAAAATGTTCGTAAAATGTTTCTTTGGAAGAATTATCATTTTGTACGGTGGAGTGAGACTGACGGGGACCGCGAACTAATTTCAATTAGTCAAATGGCCTCGTTAACCCGCGAGTCGGGCCTCACCCTGCGCGGAGAAAACAATAATGAGAGAGTCGTCCGTACGTTAATTGTCGTTCGCCGTTGCTCGCCGTCGCTACGCTCAACGCCCTATCTCGCATGTACGCGTTCAGGCTTTTGCCCTCTTGCTTTTCTCTCGTCTTACGAACGCCCTGGGTAGAAACTCGATCGGGAATTCGCTCGGCGAAGACGAAAGATGAAAACGACGACGATCCATGCGAACGAGGTTATCGTACGGCGTCCCGACTATATTGTACATTTTGTATATCGCGAGAGGGAGAGAGAGTGAGAGAGAGAGGGGGGGAGAGGGTATAAGCGTCGAGCCAACCATCGTTTTCCCCCATTTTTTTTATCCCCGACGATAAATCTTTTTTCCTTCATTTTCCAAGAATTCATTTTTTTTATTTTCAATTTTTTTATATCACGAAGTCAAGATTTTTCATGATAAATTTACATTGAAAATAAATAGTCGCTCGTTTATAAATTTTTCCACCCGTTTTTCGTCACCGTTAAGACGATAAGGCCGTTACCAATTTTCCGGCTTTGTTTCGAAATCTCGGCACGGTCTCGACGAGAATACACGGTTGATTTATTTTAAACAATGTCCTCGGTCATTGTCAGTTCGAGGCGATAAATTATGTCTCCGATCTCGCCGCGCGTTTCCTCGTTATAAATTTCAGAAAAATAAATATTTAGAAAAAAAATACTTCTATTTTTTTTCTATTTTTTTTTATCAATATAATTTGTCTTTTTTTATAAATATAAATAACAAAAATCCCGAACTATCTTCAATTTATAGATCTAAGTATATTTCATTAGATTTTTTTGTTTCGTTAGGAAATTTTGTGTATAACTTCCGGTCTGTGGCTACCGGTTAAAACACTGGATAGCTTTATTATCGTCGCCACAAAACAGAGGCCAGGATTCATGAATTTTAGTATCGCGCCCGAGACACGGTTAATTATCCGTCCAATCAGTCCGATCGATCGGTCGAATTGTTTACGGTATGTGCGCGGTTTGCCCGTGTCGTGAGTCGACCATATACACTGTAACGTTCGTTCATATATATATATATATATATATATATAGTCACTATGAGCGTGGGTGTGGTTCATTCGCGTACGCTCTCCCCTCCCCAGCTCACTCCTCATACATCGTTTGTTTATTCGTGACCGCATTCTATAGTTGTCTTTTGTTGAGCTCGAGAGCTCAAAGACCTCCCCCTGAAAAATATCTTCGGAACGTTCCGAGAAAATAACAAATAAAAAAATTTACCGCAAAAATCGTCAAAATTTATTTTTGCTCTTCGTACAAAATTCATTTTACCCCGATACGAGGAAATACCCTTTGGTCACTGTTTTCTTTTTTTTTCTCCATTAAATTCAACAAATTCAAAGGTTAGGGAGGAGATTAAAGAAATTTTGATAAAAAAAAGAATATTTTTTTCTTTCGAAAATTTAAATAACGATATTTTTTTTAAACCAGAAATTTAAGAAATAACAATGGGAATCGTGAGTAAAAAGAGTGCGTGAACGCATTACGCTCGACGCGAGAGTTAATACGAATATAATGGATGGGAATCGCAGTAAAAAAAAAAGAAAAGAGAGAGAGAAAATAAAATAAAATAAAAATACGTTGTTCACCGGGGCGAGTTTAAAAAGAGAAAAACGAGGGAGAAAAGAAGAAGAAAAAAAAAGAATGTTCGAGTAGTCTCGTCGAGGGTTCGGGAGATTAGCACGGGCGAAATAGCGAGAGGAGGAATAACAAAAAAAAACGAAAAGTTCGAGAAGAGCGGGAGAGGCACGACCTCGCGTGTGTATTAGAACCCGTGCGTGACGTCGCGAACCTTCCCCTCCCTCCCTCCCTCGCCACAATGGCGACACACGTACATCGCTACATTGTTCACGAAATTCGAGGATTTATTTTTATTTTTTATTTTTTTTTTTTTTTTATAACTGTGTACCGTCGCCTCGTTCGTGCGGACCAAAAAAGATTATACGAGAGAGAGAGAGAGAGAGAGAGGAAGAAGAGGGAGAGAGAGAGAGAGAAGAGAGAGAGAGAGAAAGGGGAAGGACGTTTTTGCCTTCGAGGCTCGAAAAAGGATCGATAAAGTTATCGAGGCTCTCGTTCTCCCCCCTCCCCTCATCCCCTCGTGGAAAAACCGGAAGGCATTAGACCTTTGCTATAACACTGTAACGTCCGTTCATATATTTCCGTACCGCTGTTCGCACGTACATATAATCGTATGTAAATCGAAAAGTCTTATCGTTTTCAAGTTGGATCCGAAATTTCGTTCTCGAATTATTTATTTCTTTAAATTTCTTTTTAACAACTTTATTTTTGGACTGGAAATTGTACTATTGGGATTCGATTGAATTTTTAATGATATCGATATAATTTTTAATCGAGTCGAAAGACTTTTTTGAGAATTAATTATTGAAAGTATTGAATTAATTTATAAAATTAGGGAAGTACCATTGATTAAAAGATTGTTGTAAAAATTCATGGAACACAATTCGATGGTTCGTTAATTTCATTAATTGCACCAATTGCATCGATTATTGATACATCATCGATGCAATTAATTCAATCAATTTAAACATGCATGTATCAATTAAAAGAATTAAATCAATCAATGTCAGAATTAATGACAAAAATTTCGGATTCTCATTAAATTAATATGATCAATTAAAAGTCACGGTTGATCGTGCAAATCGATGCATTTTAGTTGCAACGAGTGCAATTGATTCGAAATATCAAATAATATTTTTCAATGAGAGAGAGAGAGGGAGAGAGATTGAATTTTTTTGGGAAATCCTCAAATTGCTCGGTTCGGCAAATATCGAAATACCAAGGTCCAAATATTGATGCAATTGAGACAGAAGTGATAAGACGTCGGTCGTGTATGAACTTTTCTCGGACGACATCGATCCGGACAATTCTTTCCCCCATTCCCTCGACGACGACATTTTCCACGCGTTGACCAAGATAGCCGATGGGAATCGAGCCTCGACATCGGAGTAATGGCAGTCGATGTTATATATCTTTATATACAGTGTGTAGGTACGTGGATATACGGTAACTTTATATCAAACTCCTAACCCGCAGAGGGGTGGCGGGGGGGGGGGCACTGTCGATATAAACCCAAATTCATATTTCATCGGATCGACGGTTTTTCCACGTACTACGACAATTTTATCATTTCCGAACACTTTTCGACCCCCGCGTTTCACACCCTTCGCACATTTTATACTAAACTGTAATAAAATAAAAACGCGATAATAATTTTCATAATCGATTTTATTCAATTCTTTTTTACTGATTAAAAATAATTTTTTTTTTCGGAATATCGTCATTGTTTTTAGTATCAATATTTATTCTATCATTTTCTGTGTTCTATTAAAGTCGAATTTATATTTTAATTGAGATTTATTGTAATTAGATATCGTTGGAAATTAAATAGACGATTGAATTAATTGTTCGAGTTTATTTTCGAAATATTCAAGTTGGAATTATTATTTTTTTAAATATAAGTTTTCCAGAGCGTTCGAGGAGAACGGTTCAATATTATGATTCGTCTTCGGAGACTTTTAAATGCGAAAGGCAATTGAGAGCTCGTCGGCTCGGGACGCACATATTAGTCCTCTCTCTCTCTCTCTCTCTCTCTCGTTCTCTTTCATTCTCTCGTGACACTCGAAACCTTCTGTGCAACGATATAATCGAGTGTTCCTCACGCGACCTGTGCCAGTGGTGCTCACCATTCTCTCTACGATATTTTCCTCTCACGAGTCACAAACGTTCCTAAACAAAATTTATTTACAATACAAAAAAAATTTGTATTCCTTCGGATTTTTTGTCTTCGACCCACGAGGTCAAAATCTTCCTCACCCTTGGTCCAAGTGTTCCCCCGTAGCTTTTGAAAAAGGAGGGACAGATGCAGCGGGAGTAAATTCGTTCCCATGACCGTGCCACGAAATTTCAAAACCCTCCCTTCGTTCACTAATTTTCAAATTTCTCCCACTACAAAAATTTATTTCAAAACAATCAAATGGCTCGCTCCTAAATTGTACCAACAATATTAACCCTCGATCTTCCTTCCTTACAAAAAACAAATATTTTAATCTCTCTCCATTTTTGTTTGAAATAAAAATAATTTTATGAAAAATTCTTTTATCAATATTTTCATAAATATATTTGTATATACATATACATATATACATATACATATATGCATATATATATATATATAAATAGCCATGTCCCGACACGACACTGAAAAAACGTTCAATCCCTACGAATACACACGCGCGTTTCTAGCATCGTAGTTTCTACCGAGTCACCCGAAACATAAACACATGCTGCTACCATGTGTCATCCACGAGCTCCGGGGTGTCGTAGCGTACACTGGATGGCCCTCGCGAGATGTTGGCAGAAACGAGAGAAGAGAGCCAGAAGCCAATGTACATACGCGACACACGTACACAAACACGTGACTCGACCCATAAATATATATTTATACATATATATATACACACACAGACACATACAGACACACATATATATATTTATACGTATATATATGTATACAATACAAGTCGTATATAAAGTCAGTACAGCGTGTAGACTGGAGTGTTTCCGGTTCGAAAAATCCTCGCACGTGATCCGTTCGTTACGAGTGAGGAAGAGAGAGAGAGAGAGATAGGGCAAGAAAAAAGGGCACCGACAAAAACAAATGCAAGAAAAATAAATTGTAAAAAATAAATGAATCTGTTGCTTCGCTGGCGTTGCTGCTGACTAAGCGACATTCGCTGCTGATGGCTGTGATGTCCCCTTGGCACAGTGGCCTTCCCCAGCCTTCTCCGCGTGCTCGAGAATTTGCTCGACATTCATTCACATTTCACAGCTCAATCTCTTTCTCTTTTTCTCTCTCTCTCTCTCGCTCTTTCTTTCTTTCTTTCTTTCTTTCTTTCTCTTTCTTTTTCTCTTGGCGAGGACAAAACTTATCAATTCGCGCGATCATGTATCTCAATTTTTTTTGGCAACTTCCGGTTTGGCTTTAGAAATTGTAAGATTTTTTTTCTCTTTCTTTTTTCTTCGGTTATTTCAGGATTTATTTATTGCCAATTATTTTTGTCAAATTGCTCGAATTAGGGTTTGAAATATTTTTTTTTTAAATGCGTTCTTGCGTTGGAAAAAAATTACTTTCTTTGGTCTCTCGTGGCGTGAGATCGCACGGCCTTTTGGTGCATCGACGCTTTCGGAGGAAACGTTGTAACGGTTGTTTATTGGTGTTGCGAGTGACGTCATTCCCTCGACGAACGAAAGCTTTGCGAATATTTCGATCTCGTCCACGAGAAATTCAAAATTTTGAAAACACAAAAAAATAATTTTTCACCTTTTTTTAATTTGAAAAAAAATCAATTTTTATTAAGAAATTGGAAGAATATAAAAAATCAATGGTAACGCACGAAAAGATTAATCAATCTTGTGTCACGAGGGAAAATTCCATTATCGAGATGTCTTTTAGCTTCTCCTTGAATTTCGCAAAAGCTTTTCATCCCTCTCGTCGAGAAGTGTGCCCAGCTTTCTTCCCCGCGAGGCACGCATCGATCGATAAAGATGGATTATATTGCAGGGAGTAAACGCGTGGGCAACTTTCGCGATGGACTCTCGCGCGCTTCTCTGGTCTTTCAAGAAAAAAAAATCTCTCGCGTGATCGAACACTATTTTACCCAGAAGTGTATCACGCGAGATTCATTCGCGACTGAATTATCATTCGATTAAATTTATCACGTTTTCGATCAATTTCCCGTTCGTCGACCCCGACAATTAATCTCAATATTTTATCGGGACGATAATAATAAATTAACGATATTAAATTTCATTAATTAATTAATTTATTAATCGGAAAAGAAAATTTTGTTATTATTGATAATAATTTTAAAAAAATTAATTAATCGAGAAAAATAAAAAAAATTTTTTTCTATCTATCGACAAAAATACATTCTTATCGTTCCGATCGATTCACAATATTATCGACACGGTCGATTTTTCCAACGTTTCGACAGAAAAAAAATTATCTCGAAGGGCTAATCACTGCCGGACTTTTATTTAGTACGAAATAAAGCAAAACAAAAACCGTATCGTCGTATTATCCGTAACTAGCCCACGATTATTATTTTTGCCCAACGTGACTTATCTTCGATAAATACCGCGGACTATCTATCTCTTTCTCCGTCCGTCTGTCCATGACCGTGCTTCTCTCGTCGTTCTCGAGATAAAATAAAAAATACGCCCACTTCGAAGCTACGGGGATTTGCACAGTTGATAAAAGGATTGTAAACGTGATGTACGGGAGATTAATCTCGATGCGTTTCTTTCATGTTTTCTCTTCGAATGAAAATCCTTATTATTATCATTCTATTTTACAAAAAAAAAACGTTCGTTTATTCGAAAGGAATTTTGTGAAAATATTATTTTCACACGTTTTTCTCACGGGCCTATTAAATATTCAAAAGTCGTATTTCAAGTATGCTCCACGGGCTATTGGCTTTTTTTTCTCTCCCTTCTCAGCATCGCAACGATTTATTCAGTCGATGCTTAAACCGTGCTGTTTTATAAGGCGTTATATGCACACACATATATATATATATATATATATATATATATATATATATATATATATATATATATATATATATATTCTTCTGTATATATATACATATATTTTCTTCTTTATATATATATATGTATATAAAGAACAGCATCGCTCTATAAGCACGACGAAGAGTAGAGTGTATGGCTATTATAGGCAACTACTTAGCTGAAAGAGCTTTTTAAAAGAGGGGGAGGGCCATCAACCGTGTGGTAAGCAGGAAAGCAAGTTCCGCCTGGTGTACACGTCATATCCGCTTATAAAACAACGCGCATTCCCTCGGCCGGCAGCTGATGATGCTTACGTACACACGGAATCCCCGAGCTCATAGCGTACATCCAATCTATGTGTGAATTTAGCGCGTCGGCTGCGTTTACATACGCGCTGATACGTGCCCGATAGCGCACTTTTTTTTTCTCTCCCTCTCTCTCTCTCTCTCTCGCTCTCTTCTCGTTGTCCTCTTCCGTGTAAACGAGGAGATCTTTCTTCCCTGACAAAAAAAATAATAATAACATGATAAATAATCATCCACCCCCGCGTTTATCATTATTATCGTTATCATAATTATGTATAATTATTTCACATCGTAAAATTACGTTCTGCGATTAATGACTAATTATAATTAATAATTTAATTCTATTCTCTGTTCACAGGGGCCGGTGAATCCGGGAAGAGTACCATTGTGAAACAAATGAAGTGAGGAAATAAGAAAATTCGAGTTTTACGACGATAATATGCAAAAAAAAAGAATAAGAAAAATTTGGGAAAATGTCGAGCTAGATGAACGTTTCGACGAATGATAATTTATTGATAACAGAATTGAAATTATTCAATTATCGTTATAACTTTTGAGTAAAATTGGAGAGCCGATAATTATTAATTAGAAAAATCGATGATCGATCGGGATAATTTTTAATCGATCCTATTTCTATCTCCTTGTCTTACACGAAATTATCGTTCTTTTATCGTCCGTCCCGTTCTCACAATACACAATGCCCACTTTCTCAAAAACTGGTAAATCAGTTAACACACCGAGCCGGAAGTCGTCGGTCAGCTTTTCTAAACCCGTTGAATCATCAGTCTCTCGTTCCCACCGCGGTCTCTTCTCCAACAAAACAATAAAAAAAAGAAGAAGAAAAAAGTCCTCGTACGACCCTTTTCATCTTTTTGTCATACGAATTTCTAGAAGAATTAATTAACGGGACAATTTTGAAAACCGTTGAAGAAAAAAACTTAGAAAAAAAAAGAAGAATTTGGCAAAAGAATAACGAAACTAAAGTCGAACGTTTCGTTCTCCGGCTCGTTGTTGAAACGTCGAAACGTCGTTTAAATTTCTTAACGCCTCGCGACTTACAAAGGGTTTCAATTTGCAACAGAAGCCGGATGAACGAGTGCTCTTCGGTCAAACGCATAAGCCCAACCGCTTCGCCTTTGTCTCGCGTGTCTTTAAACTCGACCAACGTTCATACATAGTTATAGTGACGACCGGTGGTCAGATGCGGTGAAACGGTTCACACGCGAGCAAATTATCGATTTATCGTACGCGATTCTCTCTCTAGTTACGGCTCAATCCGTAACTTCCGGTCTCCGGTAAAGTAAATTCAAATTTGTACGAGAAAAAAAAACGTCGTTGGCGAGTTAATTTAACGATAAAGAGTTTGGTCTCGATACGTGGGACAAGAATTTTAATAATTCACGATAAAATTTTTCTTCTACTTTATTTTCCTCTTCGTAGAATTATTCACGAGAGTGGATTCACGCCCGAAGACTTCAAGCAGTACAGGCCGGTCGTCTATAGCAATACGATACAATCTCTAGTCGCCATACTGAGAGCAATGCCAAATCTCGGTATCAGCTTCTCCACGAACGAGAGAGAGGTGAGTCGATACGAAATTTCATTGAAGAAATATTATTATTATTATTGTTTTACTTTTTTACGACCGAGATGAATTTTCAAAAGCAACAGGTCACAAGGGAGTTCTTGGAATTTTGCCACTTGGCAACCTGAGAATCTCCCGCACTACCCTAACGTATAAAATACATTTTATTCTTTATTTTGACAATATAAAAAAAATATATTTTCACCGTGAATTATTATTTTTTTATTTCGCTGAGAAGCGTTAAAGAGAAGTTTTGTACGAAAAAGATTTATATAGGCACAAAATTTCATTAGATCGTGCTGATAAGAATTTGAGGGTTTTTAACATCGTAAATTCTCGACACTGATAAATTTGCACTCGAGTGTACGAGAGACGACGAAAAGTACGAACGTGTACCGTTTGAAAAGGAAGCAGCGAGAAAATAAGAGACAGAGATGTTTCAGAGCTGTGAAAGAGTGAGAAAACGAGGCGAAGACATTGCGTGCCATTGTGGATGTGGCTTACCACGGTTCAACGATTATCTTCATGAATGAAGCACATTCAGTGGAGCGCACTTCGAATGTTCGCATGACTAGTCAACGAATCGTACACACAGGGCGTTCTCGTTACATGGGAGAAAGAACGTGCGGGGGAAAAAAATATTAACGACGAGAACGCCAAGAAAGAGAACGACGAGAAGAAAGAAGGAAAAAAAAGAAACATGGCGACGAAAGAATGCACACTACACTTTGAACACGCGCGTCTAGTCCTCTTGGACTTTATGCCAGTAAATTCCGTCTGATCAATTTCTCGTGGCTTCGTTGGTCCGGATAACTCGATAATTATTCGCATCCTCTCGGTTTGTCGCGACTCATCGCGAATTCCTCGATAATATTATCGCTCGAAAGGAAATTTAAAGAAAAAGAATTATAAGAATTTGTATGGACGTGATAACGAAGATAAGAATGATTTAAATGCAACGAAATTAATTCATTATTTTGAAAATATTTAGATAATAATGATGATTTCGTTGTCGAATAATTATATAGATTTTTATAATGATAAATTCGTTATCGAATATTTATTTTCATAACGATAATTTCGTTATTAAATAATTACTTTTGATTAATAAAGGGAGTGAATTATTCTCTCGACGATGAGAATGTTTGCGATCGAGATAAAAAAAAATAAAATAAATGTTCCCAGACGGACGCAAAAATGGTTTTCGACGTGATCCAACGAATGGAGGACACGGAATCGTTCAGCGAAGAGCTCGTCGCTGCGATGAAGAGGCTGTGGGCGGACAACGGTGTTCAGGAGTGTTTCGGCAGGAGTAACGAGTACCAACTAAACGATTCGGCAAAATAGTGAGTGTAATATTTGTTTACTCCTTTTTTTCAACCCCTCGATTTTCGTTTTCAACCCCTTGTCGACTCGTCATCCCCTCTCGAGACGAAAAGTCGTCGGGGGTAGGAGAAAGTTGTTGCCTCATTGTGTCGACTAAAACTCGCGATACGGAGGTCGCGGTATAGAGGGCGTCCCGGACGATCGAGCATATCGAGACTGACCTCTGGGAGGTCGAAAAAAAAAGCTTTCGCCTCGTGGAACCTTCGTCCTGTCTCGTTTTTACTCGGAGATCGGCGAATTAGATATGCCGAAGCTTGCGCTTTCGACATCGATAAAGATGTCGCTTATACACAAACCCACGTACAATCTTATATACATGACGTGTGTATATATATAGAGAGAGAGAGAGATAAAACGACGTAGACAAATTTAAAAAGAAATGTCGAATCTCCGGTCGAGGTTTGTTATTAAAATTTCACCAAAAATCGATCCCACAGTTACCGAGCTATTTTAGCCATGTAGCAGATAAAAACTTTCCTAAATCTTACGATATTACTTTATCGACGTAAAATAATTGAAATTTAATGAAATTAAATTGAAATAAAAACGTTTTTTATGAAAAAAAATTATTTTTCTCTCGATAAGGGCCAAGAAGTCAATTATTTCGTGCAATATATAAAATCGATAGAGCGTTTTTTGTTGATGAAGATATTCGTTGGTCAACGGGGCAGGGAAAATGAGGGAAGGGGGCAGGGGTTGATACGAGCGACTTTATCTCGGCCTGGCGCTCGCTACGTGGTGAATTTCTCTCAAGGCTCTATCTAACTGTATCGCGTGTCCATGGTGACGGCAGAGAATGAAGAAAGTCGGTGGAGGAGAACGTATAAAAAAGAAAAAGGGTCTGTCGCAAGCCCGGGCTTTAGGCGGTCAAGGTAAATCGACATCTCCCTAAAGTGGTTAGGCGTTTCCGCTGACTTGGCTCGTGCGACGTAAAAACAAAAAAAAAGAGAAAGTCGCGATCGTCGGTCCCAAAGCTTTTGCCAAAAGTGCGAAACAACGAATGAAAGTTTTCCTAATAATGAAAAAAAAAATTTAATTAAAATTACAAAAATTATTTCAAACAATTCGAAAAAAAAAAGATATATAATATTTTGACATTTTAAGGAGATAACAAAGGGATGAAGAAGGTCTTGGGGGGATTAAAATAGAATTTATTTCGCCTCCTACGAAGCTTTTTTGCTAATTCAACGTGGGAAAATCGTGTTACCATCCGTTTATCTCTAACCCTTGCGCGAACGCCCAAGCCAATGTCGTTATATGCACGTTACCTACCCCCTATTACTACGATAGTACGTTTTGTATACGTGTATATTTATATATATAAGGTATTATACAGGTAGAAGACGAAGAGCCTCGGGCGCACGTGACGTGCGTCCAAGAAATGAAATATATATATATATATTTCATAGTGTATATATACATACAAATATAGATGTCATGTAGGGGATGAAATGTAAGGAGTGAATATTGCCCGGCGTTTTTTTTTCTTTCTTTTATTTTTTACGATATTTCATATGCATGGAAAAATCTGCCTACGCCACTTTCGTCGTCGCGAACGATAAACTTTTCCACCCCTGACCGTTGGCCACATGCAACAAGCACCCCGAGAGACGAACCGCGAGAGAGAACGAGCGGGCGCTCGAGAGAAAAACATAGGGGAGGTAGTTTCGCTTTTTTTTTTCAAACCCACTCGTCTTGTTACTTTTGATCGGTTTTTTTCTTCTTTGCATTCTTTATTATCGATAAAAGAAAATTGCTCGTAATATTTATTGCAATAAAAAGTATCGTTTGTTTCTTCAAATACTCGATATCGAATTTTACAAATCGTATATTATTATTATTCTTTCGTTACGTTGATTTTCGAAAGAAGCAAAAAAAAAATTTTTTTTTTAAATTGTATATTTTGGGAAATAATTCGAAAAATATTTACGATCGGATCGATTTTCCGAGTTAATGCGCAGGTGGCCGTTCGCAAAGTGGTAAAAAGATAAAAAAAAATGGAGGAGGTAAACGAAAAGGTAAACGAGGTATCCCTCGGGCTCGGCCGCAGAGGGGGTTGGAGGGCGAGATGGAGTGGATGAAAAAAAAATACTATGTAGGTACGAGCCCGGGGTACGTTGGAAAATGTAGAACGTCCGGAGAGCAGCGAGGAGAGTCTTCGCGCTTCGTCTATCTCGCTTCCTCTCGCTCTCTCTCGTTGTCGTATTGATCGGTCGTGACGTCACGCCACGCCCGTGTCACGTGGTACGATAAAATGGCCGACGTTTCTGCAGGGCGCCCCTCTTCTTCTCGCGGCGGTCGTCGTCAACGTCGTCGTCTCTTCGTGAAAATCATCCCCTCTCTTTTTCACCCTCTATCTCCACCCCTCGCCCCTTTCACTTCGTCTTCTCACCACCCCTTATTCTCTTCTCTCTCTCGGTCCCTTTCTTACACGTACCTTTCCTCCGGGCAACTGGCAGGCTCAGTTCTCCAGGATCTCCCGATGCCGACCCTTCCCTTCATCGCTCATCATCATCCCCTACGGTACAGACTCTCGACGTAACGTCGTTCGTTTCTCCTCGTCCTCTTCCTTTCTCGTCTTACTAATACCTCGATCTTTTCTTCTTATCTCTACTTCTCAGGACGTTTC
This sequence comes from Netelia inedita, assembly GCA_964017225.1. Classification (NCBI taxonomy): domain Eukaryota; kingdom Metazoa; phylum Arthropoda; class Insecta; order Hymenoptera; family Ichneumonidae; genus Netelia; species Netelia inedita. The sequence continues at coordinate 1,948,555 of OZ024920.1, read as the reverse complement.
GGTCCTAATTGACGAAAACATTATGTCGTACACAATCGATATCGTCCATTGAGTTGGTCCAGAATGAGAGAAAATTGGGTTTTACGAAAAAGTTCAAGTTTTTTGAGATTTTATGGGATTTTTTTTCAGTTTTTGGGTAATTGGCTGTCGTATTCGTCATTAGGGAGGAAAGGCACATCGATATACGGTTATAATAGAAATTTGAAGAGAAATTTTTGTTTTGCCTTTTGGCAAAACAAAGTTGGTTCACAAAAATCGACGTAACTTTGTTGCTTCTTGCATCCGCGACTTCGACCGGCGCTTATTTTATTCACAATGTTACAAGCTTTAAAACGCCGCAAGATTCACGGTGTTACGATAATTATTTGATTTTATACAGATTTTTAAAGTTTAACGATCGATCACTTTCCATTTTTTTGGCGATTTTCAAAGTCTTTAAACAAATTTTTTAAACATGGTATTAGAACGGAAATTTCCCGCTGATCACGAATCGCGAGGTTTTCGACACAAAAACTCAAAAATTCTGTGCCCAAATTTGAAAAATGTGATATTTTCATCCTATTTTTCACTTTTTTGTTGTAAAAAACGCAAAATACGAGCGACCCAGCTACTTTTTTCACACATACACATACATAGCCTGTTCCCATTGGGGTGGGTGTGCGCCGGCCAACCGTGAGAAGCAGCAATAGGGGTTCGGCCACACCGGTTAAGGGTGCTTCGATACGCTCGCCCGCGCCCGCGCATTTTCTTCCATCCCCCGTGCACATTACTCCCTAACAAATGGATCCATCCGTTTTTGCATACACGTATGACCCGGGCACAACAATAAAAAGTATATCAAACGAACGACAAATTCATTTTGCTACCCCTCTCACGAATTTTCATGACGTTTTAGGGCGAATGAAAAAAGAAAAGCAAAAAAATAACTACCCCTCGCCATTTCAAATATTTTCTTTCCATCCCCTTTGTATTATTTGTTTATCCCTAAACGTACACGATCGTCGAATCGTCGAAATATCGAAATTTATCCTCGACCTCCATTCTCGAGAAATGTCCAAGGGATGAAAGCCAAAAAAAAACAAAAAGAGGTTAAATTTGCATACGAAAAAACATCGTCCCGGATATGTTTTCTTCCCCCAACGCAGGATGGTCGAGTCTCACGAACAGAGAACACTGTTAGATAAAACTGGCTCGTTTCTATCCAAACATGTACATATACGTATGTATCCACTATCGTCGTAATAGATCTTGTAGCTGTACACCCACGAGACTCTCCATCTCTATCTTCTCTGTGTACACAAGCCTCGTACGAGATTCAAATATCGTTCATGCTCGTAACGTTGTAATGCAGCCAACCGCGATTTCATATCGATTATTCAACTGTTCATACAAGACTATGTTCTCTAGCTCCATATTATATATACTATATGCACATCCACACGATGCATCTAAGCTCTAGGATAATGCATCTCTGACTTCATTCTGCTTGAAATAGAACGAGCTTAATTAATTCATTTAATTCACAAACAAGACCCTTTCCTAAGGTCCTAAAAATACTTGCATATTAATCTTCAATCAATTTAAAACATAAATTTCTAAAGAATTCCATTAATCGTCTTCATCCCTTAGAATTTTTATTAAATGTAATCGGTTAATAATCAATTTAAAAAATCCTTTTATATTTTGAAATAAATAGAATTTATTTAATTCAAAGATTTTCGAAAAATATTAATCTAACTTATTCGTCGGCTAAAGTATTCGCTAATTAATTTGTCAATCTTACATAGTCCCTTATGTAAATCTATATTATCCATTATATATGTACATATATATGTGGATGAGCCCGTGCACTGAACCGGTTCGATACTTTGCGAGAGCTTCCTCGCGCTATAAATCCAGCGCAAGTTCAGGGTTCATGTACGACGAGTGTTACAGCCCATACCACCACCACCGTCCTACCTTTAGCACATAGAGAGAGAGAGAGAGAGAGAGAGCTTACGTGCTTGCTGGCTTCGAACATCGAAGACCTTGCAACGAGGCTATTGTCTCGGACTACTTGTTGCGAGCCGCGCCCAGCCCCACACGTTTCTCACTCGCTACTTTATATACATTGCACATATATATATACATACATAAATCTAGACAATGGTACGAGGTTCAGATTCGTACATACGAGGACCTTCCGTACTCTCGTTCCCTCACCGACATGCCATGTCCTTTTCTTGTAATCATCCCTTCTCGTTATCAAACAAAATCTTCCTTCCGTTTAACATCCTCCGGCTTACACGGTTAACTCGGCTTTCAAATGAAAAATACGGTTTTGTCAATTTTTTAAAATAGTCCCTGAAATAATAATAATAAAATTCAATTTCGTCGAATCGCTATAATGGATTTATAAATATATGTAAATCTACGATATAAATTCAACGAGTGGGGGAGTTTTATTTTGTCGTGGAAAGCACCGACGATCGATCGAATTCATCGGAATAGAGCTTTTCTCCTCTCCTTGAATGGAATTGTGCACTCCGAGGTTCCTGGAAATTCAAGCGAGGCAATTTTTTCTTCCGACGACTATGATCGATGTGGCGACTCTCGGAACGTCGCGTTATTACTGAAATTTAATGCGATAAGAGACATTTATTTTTAAGAACGTATACCACTTTTCGATGGAACAAGATTTTTTAATCAAAAAGATAAAAAAGAATCAATCATGAGAAGAATTTGAATAATGTGATGATTTTATTGTTTTTTTAATTTTCTGAAATTTGTTTAATCGAGCTCGATGGATTAAATAAAAATTGAGAGATAAAAGAAACTCGAACCGACGAGGAGCAATAGTGGACGAGGAATTAACGCTGAAACGTCGATTAGTCGAGGTCAATGTCGTTCATCGACCCACCCCTGTGAAATCCAATGACGATAACCGATAAGGATGACGTTTCGTCTATCGTGCCATTGTAACGTAGAGCGAATGGTGAAAAAGTCTCGTAGTGAAGAGACACCCGCATAACTTTTGCATACCGGTCGTTTATTCGTTTTATTTTTATTTTTATTTTTTTTTCGTCGCCGACGTTCCTTTTTCCTCACTCGCCATGAGTGATGGATGAAACTCCCACCCTCGTCTCTTCGTTCCCTTTATTCCGCTCGTCTCCTTTGTACTCGTCAGAATCGCATTTCCCAGGAATCTAATCAAGCAGCCATCGCGACTTTTCAATCTCGAGAATTTTTCATCAAGTAGACAAAAAATGAAGAAACTACAATCCCTTCGCATTTCTTCACCAAAGTTCTTCCATCGTTTGATTTAAAAATGCAGATGAAGCTAAATGTATGAAATATTTTCCAGCTTTTGTTACGTTACGTAAAAAAAATGATGTATTTTTCTTTCTCTAACGAGATGATTTATTTCTCAGCTTCCTGGACGACCTCGATCGATTAGGAGCGAGGGATTATCAGCCAACGGAACAAGACATTCTGAGAACTCGAGTGAAAACGACTGGAATCGTAGAAGTTCATTTCTCGTTCAAAAATCTTAATTTCAAGTGAGTACAAACAAAAAATAATGATCTCATTAGTATTATTATTATTATCGTCGTCGAATAGATCAAAATTCGTGAAATCAACACGGCTAAAAATATTCATTACGTATCAAGTTGTCGTCGTTGAATTTTGATTGAAAATAACTAACAAACTTCTCGAATTAATAAACGGGTGATAAATTGTTCCGAGTCGTGTTTTTGCTCGAGTCAAAAGGCGACGAAGGAGTTACTCCGGCTTCGTGAATAGGAAAACAAAACGAGATGAGCGTAATACTGTCGAATAATACACGAGAAGAGGTTTATACACGCTTACTCATTGTCTCAATCTAAATGCGAGCACCGACCATTGTAAGAAATATATATATACATAATGCAAGTAGAGAAACTCCCTCTTGTCTCTCACAGTCCTCTTTCCCCGTGTCGTGGGTAATCTGCCAGTGGCAACGAGGCCTCTCCGGCACACAATATGAATCATTAATTATCGTACGAGTTTAACGAGAAGGACAGAAATAAATCCTACTTTTACTTTTGCTCCTCTGCCCGTGGCTTCTCTTTTACTCCGAGAACGCTTCGAGAACGAACACGTACCTCGCGTGGGCGATTTTCCCTTTCATACATTCGACTTTGTCACCCTTCTTCTTTTCCCCGCCTGTTCATCCAATTATCCTGTGAATCGTTGAAGAAAGAGAAATAAAAAAATCACGACTCGTCATCTTTTTTTTAATTCGTTTCATATAATTGTTCTCGACAGATTTTCACGTGTTTCTGTGGCTTTTATTTTCAGATTGTTCGACGTCGGTGGCCAGAGAAGCGAGCGTAAAAAGTGGATACATTGTTTCGAGGACGTCACGGCGATTATATTTTGCGTTGCCATGTCCGAGTACGATCAGGTCCTTCACGAGGATGAAACCACGGTGAGATTGATAAAGGACAAGGACGAGAAACGATTATTTCTCGTTTCAACGTTTACAACCTTTCCTCTTTTTACGACGGTTTTTCCTGTCTTACCATTGAAAATAAAACTCTCCCGAGTGAGAATTCTTCAGTCTACTCGAATCTCTGTAATTGCAACAGTAACAGAAAACTTCCAGTCTCATAAACACGAGTGTAATCCGTAGGAAAAAAACGTTTTACTATTTTTCTACAGAATTTACTCAGAGTACAGACGTATCACTTGTCAGCGAGCCTGTTTTGTCACACGATATTCTTTAGCCAGTGATGATCAACTTGTTTTCTTCGCCAGAAGCTAGAAATTACCTTGTCGATATCGTTCTTTACAATTTTCCAATTTTTTTTCCCAATTCACGATAAAATACAAATATTCTCAGGAATCGGACAAAAATCGTTCCATCGATAATTTTCGTTCTATCGAGAGACTCTCGTGATCTTCGCGTTGTAATCGTTCGAAAGAAAGAACGAGGTAACGAATGAAAAAGTCGTGAGTGCGAGAACGAATGACGAGCATGAATGAAATTACGAATTGAGAGCGAACGAGCCGTGGCAAATGGATCGAGGCATTACCTTACGTACGGAGAGCGAGCTAGTGAGAAATGCGAAAGACGTACGAAACGAAGGGATCAATTGCCAAGGGTCATAGCACGTGGGATGCGAAACTTTATTCAATTTCGAGTCTTGGAGCCGAAAGCGACGAAGCGACGAGACGAACGTGGCGAGACGTAAGAGCACGTTTTTCGCTCGGCCTACGGTGTCAACGTGTCAATTGGGTATTATCGTTAACCGAATATTCTCCCGAATCTTTCACTTCGTCTTCGTTTACAATCTCTCGAAATTACAAGCGACAATTCGTCATTGAAATAACGAGGAGAATCGAAAGATCGATTTCCTTCTCTTCGTTCGTCGTTCTATATATTTATTCGTCGGCCCTTTCGAGCTTTTACGACCGTTTCCATTTTCCCTCGCTCGTCTACTCGATCTAGACGTTAAATGTCCACTCTAGCTTATAATACTTGACTCGTTGACGATAAATTGACGAGTCAATTGTTTCATTGAACGATCGTTTAATCGTATTGTTTTATTTTTCTTTCTGTTTCTTCTCCTTGTAGAATCGTATGCAGGAGAGCTTGAAATTATTCGATTCGATCTGCAACAACAAGTGGTTCACGGACACCTCGATAATTCTCTTTCTGAACAAGAAGGATCTTTTCGAAGAGAAGATTCGCAAATCGCCTCTTACCATTTGCTTCCCCGAATACGGCGGTAAGTTTACGAGGTTTCTTCTTCGTAAGAAATTTCATTCGTAATTGGAAGATTCTTATGCGTTGATGAATTTTTATTCGACAGGCGCGCAAGAGTACGGCGAGGCCGCGGCGTACATTCAGGCGCAATTCGAGGCGAAAAACAAATCGGCCACGAAGGAGATATACTGCCACATGACCTGCGCAACGGACACCAACAACATACAATTCGTGTTCGATGCCGTGACAGACGTTATTATCGCCAACAATCTTCGCGGCTGCGGTCTCTATTAGGATTATTATTATTATTATTATTACATCGTATCGTACGTTTAAAAAAAAGAAGAGGAAGAAGATAAGACGAAGAGGAAGAAGAAGAAGAAGAAGAAGAAGAGAGAGCGAACTTTAACAGTCGTTGATCGAACGGAGCGTTGCAACCGTTTCATCGTGCGTATATCGATTTCGGCTCTTTCTCCACGATCGTCGCGGCGAATAGAGAAAAATACGAACAAAAGACTACCAAAAGAAAGAAAGAGAAAGAACAAAATAAAACCAGTAATCGCAAATTATCAATAAAGGAGAAACGAGCCGAGGAGCGAATATCATCGAGGACGTTCAAGGAAGAAATTGTCCTAAAACGCGCTCCGGTGCTGCGTTGATCGTAACGATGATTTAACCGGTCTGAAACGTCGCGAGGCCGTTCGCGTGCGTAAATCGTCGAGTCCGATCGAACGAGCGGAAAATTGAAAATGCGAGAAAAGCCAAAGGAAGAAATGGAAGCATGAAGATTTTTCAGCACGTTGCGACGATTAGAAAAATCGATGATTCTCGTGCTCGTGACGAAACGCACGGACACGCACGGGTATCGTCGAGTTTGCGTTCTTCTCTTTTGAATTTGTATTATTTTTTCTTTTTTTCTTTTTTTTTTGCTTTCTTCTTCGATTCATTTTACCGAGCGTCACGTCCAAACCACGATCGCGATTTTCGCGATGCTCGGAATAATATACTCGCGCGAGAATACACTCCCGAGTGAGAAAGTATACCGTGTATATTTCACATACGTAACGCACATTCGTCGGGATTCATTGGGCAAAGTCATTCCCATTATTATCGGAAAACCGAAGGGATTTTTCGATAATCGAAATCATCGAGATCGACGGAAAAATCGTTCGCGGAGAGAAGCGACGAGACGGTAATCCGATAACGTGATAATCGATTAAGCACACTTCGTGGATGATTCGTTGTTCGAGTCTAAAGATGGATTTCTCTTGACTTTTATCGCAAATTCATATTTTTCCATCGCGTAATTATTTTTTCATCGTCGACACGCGTTTAATTTCGTATTATTTCATAGGTTGATTTTTCTTATGGTATACGCGAGTATACACTCGCGCACAAAGCATTTAATTTCGGTTCTTCGTCATTATTTTTCTCATATAATCGTCGAACGTTGTTTTTTCTTTCGTTTTACGTTTTTTTTTTCTTTTCGTACTCGAGTTTTTCTTGGATAAAATTCTTTCGCAACGCACATACTCGTTCGCTTCGACGTTTTTCTTGAGTCACGCGTGCGCTCGAGATTGCACGCGACGAACGAGATCGTCTCGCTTTTTTTTTTTTTTTTTCGGTTTGACGTGAACTTACGGGGCAAAATCGAGAATAAAAAAAGAAATAAAATAAAGAAAAATTAATTAAAATTAAAAAGCGGAAGACGAGTGAGAAATAAAAAAGAAATTTAACGCAACAAAGAGACACGGTAACGCGAATACACGTACACACAAAGCGAAACTTTGTTATACACAAATGGCACGCACACCACGCAACGCGCGCGATACGCACGATCTTCTTTGTGGGAGAAGATCGCGCGAATGAACAAAAAAGAAAAGAAAAAAAATAATCCTCAAAACGTATTTTTCTAAGTAATTCGATTATTTTTTTGCTCGTTCTAATTTTTCTACCGATGTAACGACAATATATTTATTTTATTTTCTATTTTTTTGTTTTTGTTTTTTTTTCACGTATCGCCAAGGGTCGAGACTCTCGTCGAGTGAGAACGAAGGATTGAAAGATGACGTGAAACAGACGAGGGGAAAAAGAAAGAAAAAGCGAAACGTAGAAATCGTCGGGGACAAAAATGAGGAACAAAAAGATTTGATTGCGCACAATTGTAACATTTACTATCTCTCTCCCTATCTCTCTCTCTCTCTCTTTCTCATAATTCATGAGTTGTATATTTTATTAGAAGCGTGGTAATGAGAATCTTAACAAAGGTGCAATTGCAGTGAGAGATCAAGGGGGAAAAAAGAAAAAATTTACAAACGAGGGAAATAAATCTGAGGGGGCGAGGTAAACATTGCGAACTTTGAAACTCAGTGGGACGAGTCCCGCACCGCGTCTGAAAGAAAACGATGAAAATAAAAATAAAGACACGCAACGCCGAGAAAAAAGAAGACGTCACACGCGCAAATTTTCTTTTTTCAATCGACAGGCAGTTTGCGATCGATTGGATTTATAATTCGCGAACGAGGCGACGTATGGAGTGAGAAATAATTAAAGAAAAGAAAACAAAACAAAAATCGATTACAAAGCTTAGAATAAAATAATTGCGACGAAACGTACCAAATATCGACGTGCCAACGAGCATGAGGATTAATTAAATCACGAGCGATCGATAGACTCGCAGATTTTTTAACGCGCGAAAGGAACTTTTTTTTTCGAAGTAAATTTCACGAGCCAGCCAATGTAACTCGATGGAGTCGATCGAGATTTAGTTCGAGGACAAATTTCGGATTCGATCATTTTTCTACAATCTTTCACAGACGTTGAAAGCCTATTTCGTAAATGTAGAAGAGTAACGGAGAGGCGTGACTAGGCGACGAAAGAGAAGAAGAATTAAAAGGATAAAATAAAAAGAGAAGAAAAAAAAGATTGTATTCCTCGACTATCGTATCGAGCACCGTTCGTTGTCTCTCTCTCTCTCTCTTCCAGGCACGCGTCAATGCACGAATCGAGAGCGAGATTCTTCATGAAGATAAAGAAAAAATGAAATAAATAAAACTAATTACAACATTACGTGGCCTATGCGTCGAGAATCTCGTCCGGCTGCCAACAATTCCTCGAGCCAAGTCGTACAGCGTTATTAAGAAGAAAAGAAAAAGAAGAAAAAAAACATACACAAAATAAATTAAACAAAAAACAGAAAAACGAAAAAAAAAGTGAAACACCGAAAAAATCGATCACCGAACCGATCGATCGAGGCCTTTCGAATCCGGTCCGCTGTTTAGTGGAGACACCGGTTGTCGACGACATGACGAGACGAAAGAAGCGTGTTGATCGTTAACGGCCATCGAAATGCGACGAATAGAGACACATTTTTTAAGCACCGAGGAACGAGGCAAAAAACGCCGCGGGGAGAGAAAAAAGAAAAAGAAACAAGAAATTACAATGAAAACAAAAAGGAGTACTAAAAATATTAGAAGAAAACACAAAACCTACGTATTGTTTGAGGAAACAAATTAGTAGGACGAAGTAAGAAGTATATTTGTAAAAGTCTACCGAGAATCATCGCGTTATTACTTATAAAAAAGATAAAGAAAAATGAATAATAATAATGATTAAATATTAAACGAGTAAGTGATGTTTCTGTGCATAATTGGAGAGTATTGTTCACGCATATGTGTATACCGTTGTAAGTAAAGAACGCAAGAGAGAGAGAGAGAGAGAGAGAGTTTGCAAGAAAGAACGAGCGACAGGAATATGGAGCGAAGCCAGCGAGCGTGATTTAAACAATGTGAAATTCCCTCTCGGTCGATCGTACAAACTATAAAAAAAAATTTGTTCAAAGCACCATCCAGATTTCGGACAAAAAATCTTTTCTGCAATGTCTCAGAAAACTTGGTAACAAATATTTTTCTACAGTTTTTATTATCGACCACGGAGAAGGCTTGCGTGTCTTTAATTAAAGACAAAGAAAATCAAATAAACTAGAGTGTGCCAGGATCGTTCGCCAGAGTTGTCTCACGAATCGATAATTTGAGAGAAAAAAAGAACGAAAAAAAAATGACGATGTGACGAACGACCAGAGTAGGACTTGTCTCCGGAAACGAACTCGAGCAGCTGTTGAAATTAGCCCGAACGAAGAACGCGTTTTGTACGATTTGTCGATGCTTTCGCGCAGCACGCCTTTATCTAGTCGAAATCATTGAAAAATTCTTGCTTTTCATTTTCCTCCCTTCTTCTCAGCATCGTTTGTCGACACACGAGATCCTGTCCTGGCGTTCTAGTTTCTATTTAAACACGTATTATAAATAGGCATATTACTCGTGGCACATATTTCGCTCGAAAACATTTTTTGCATCTTCCATTCGTTGCTGCTTTCTCTTTCTCGCTACGTAGGATCGTGAAAAGGAGAGAAAATCGAATGAATTTCGTGGCGAAGAAAGGGGGATGTGCACATTGCTCTTGCCAAGACGAACGTAGTCGAGAATCTTATTGATTTTTTTCGCTTGTGCTACTTTTGCTTTGATCGTGAAAAAATAAAGAATGAATAAAACAAAAAAAGATCAGCGAAAGCGACACAAGCGATCGATAGCCATTTTTTTCCATTCGTCGAGTAATAATTCCCGAAAAAAACTTTGTGATCGTACGCCATATTGTAATAATTTTAGCTCTTACGCCAGTATCGTGTATAATTATATATTTTTTTTGCCCAGTCCACAATTCTGATCACGCGTATTTGCGTTTATGTCTTTTCTCTTGTTCTCTCGTTCGTTTTTTCTTCACTTTTTTTTTCCTAAATATTATAAATATATAAAAATATGACGATTGAACGGACGATCACCGCACAAATCCGGCTGAATAATCGTCCGTAATCGTTGTGATTATTATCGCGGGGAAAAAGAAAAAACAAAAAGGAAGGAAGAAAGCAAAAAATACATTATCTATAGTATTATTAATTTTATCGTTAATTTTAAAGCGTCATCAAGGTTGCCATATTAACGGAGAGAAAATTAACTTAACGCAAAAAGCCCATTGGTGGTCATAATTAGAGTTATATAAATATATATATATATATATATGTATGTGCGTGTCTATGCAAATCAATAAATTTATATATACACGCATGTACAAACATTTATTATTATTATTTTTATTTTTATTATTATTATTATTAAACCTAAGTCGTACATATATCGTGTTTCTAGTCACATAGTCCAAGTGAAAGCATAAACACGCCATTGAAGTAAAAAAGAGAAAAAAAAGAAGTAAAAATCAAATGGAATCATACGCACGCACACTCCAACGAACGAATAATAAGAATGATCAACGTAGCAGCAACAACAAATAACGATACAACACAGGGGCCCGTTCGAAACGTTCTTTTTGTTTTCTTTTTTCTTTTTTTTTGTTTCTTCACGTCGTCATTGTTCTTCATCGCGATAAAAATTTCCCGATACTCGAAGTCGATCTTGGAATGAAGGGAGAGAGAGAGAGAGAGAGAGAGAGAGAAATACCCAGAGGATCGATAGTGAACAATTTTCGACGATAATGTACGTAACGCTTGTATACGTAAATTGTGTGTGGTGGTCGACGAGAAATATTGTTTAAAATAATAATTAAAAGAAGAAGAAAAAAGAAATAGAGGCTCGAAACGCTCGGTCGGTGACGATGCAACTGTGTACACGAGGAAGGTGGCAAAATTTCGAGGTAATTTTCGTTTTATTCTTATTTCTTGTTTTTCTGTTGTTGTTTTTTTTGTCAACGCGATTAAACGATGTACGACAGGTCTGATTTAGATCCTGCTTTTGATCTCGCTTGTTCCTTTTTTTCACTCGCTTATAGCAATTATCCCATCGCGTTGCTTATCGTCGTACTTTTGAACTGATTTGATTCAAGCCAAAGGGAACAAAGAAAAATGGAGGAAAAAAAAGATTCTACTTAGAAGAGAACGACAAATAGCCGATGCGTTTTGCCACCTTGTCGAGTCGCGATCTCTCCTAACAAAGACTTTTTAAAACGTCTCTCGCGACGCGGTGTGTGTGTTCACGAGGGAAACAAAAAAACGGAATAACAGTTCAAACGAACAATATTCGCTATACACTGCATCGTAACGTACTTTCTATCATTATGAATGAATTAATAAATCATTAACTAAAGAAACAAACGAGAAGAAAAAAAGAAAAGAACAAAAAATTAATTATAGTGTTATATCGTAATTATAATAATTAATGGTAATATAATGATTATAATATTGATAATGATAAAACAAAAAAAGAAAAGGAAACAAAAGAAGAAAAGAAGAAAAAATAATGACGTTTAATTGACGATTAATAACCAAGAGCGCACGTATTTCATGATTTTTCATTTATAGTTCGACGAATTTAAAATTGATTTGTCTCGCGAGAAGAGTGGATCTGTAAGATTTTTGAAGAAAATATTGTGAGCAAAAGACGATGAAAAAACTAACGAGGAACAAGAAAGAACAAAAAAAAGAAACAAACAAAAAAGATTTAAAACACAGGTCAGAACTTACAAACTACCACTAAGAGAAAAAATATCTCATTATATAAAATTATTATGTAATAATTGTCCATACATCCTAAAATGTCGAAAAATAAACTAATATTAAACATGTTTCGTCAGGCATTATTGTCGTATATTCTTACCCTTCGGTGACAAATTTTCGGTCGGTGAAAACTTTTTCTTTCAGGATTTACTTTCTGAAATAAAAGATCTGCCATTCGCTCCCCTCCCCACTCTCGCATCCTTCCGACTCCATTTTTTGATGGAAAATAGGTTCGAGAGTACGACGAGAACGTTCGATGAAACCTCGAGGATCAAATTGGAAAACGGGTGTTAATAGTAACGATCAATGATTTACAATGAATCATTTATTTGTTATATAATAATATCTACAATAAAAATACCACATCGTTTGAAAAACAATTTTCGTTACAATTATACAGTAATTTTATATATAATAATATAATATTTAGGTTTTTTTTTCCTTTTTTTCTTTTTTCATTTTACTTTTTCGTTCCAAATAAGATGTAGCGATGAACATTCACTTCGCAGTTGGAGTGAGAAAATACATTTTTTTTGTTTGTGTTTGTTTTGTTATCTTGCGAATTTCACATTGATTTTTTTATTTTTCATTACTCGAGCATATTCCATCTTTCCTTCTCACGTGTCTTCGTTATAGACCTTTCGCAAAATCTCAACTTTACGGACGAACGGACGCCGAGTACCGCGTGAATTTTTTCCTTCCTCCTTCTCCTCGTTAAATTGCTTTTGTTTTCATTTCTCAATTGGCTCTTCGGTTTTAGTTTAAAAAGTCACGGGTTCGCACGGATAAAAAGTACGTTCGCGTCTCGGTGAATTGCGTCGAGTATGTTTTCCTCTTTTTTTTGTTTTGTTTGTTTTATCAGCCATGTTCAAAAATCGCGTGACCGAAGAACAGCCGCGAATCATTTTTTCATGTTGTTGTCGTTTCTCTCTGTTTTTTTCTCCATTTTTCTTTCGTTTTTCATTATACTTATCTAGAATTACTACACTTAGTTAATAGTATCGTAATGTCATCTCAATATATATCATTGTATTAGTTACCATAATATATAGAAAATACATATAACAATTATTTAAATGACTCACAATCAATCACTTGTCGTAATATATGTGTATATATATATATAAATGTATTTATATATATATACACACACACATATATTTATATATAATATTAATCGCTGTTAATTACATGATATCATTTTTATTTATTTATTTTTTATATAATTTTTTTATACACTTGTCTCGTAGAGGAAAGAGAGGGACGACGTATGGGAGAAAACGTTTGTTGTTTTCTCTCTTTTCGTTTTTTTTTCTTTTTTTCATTTTTCTTTTTCAGGGACTCGTAGTAATGGAGACCTCGAGAAGGGTAGCAGGAAAGGGGGGTGGGCTGGGGCGGAGAGGGGCAAGGGGAATGAGAATTGTTATCTTTCGTACATGTACATTGTCTTTGCCGTACTACTACTGAGTGAACTTTACCAGAACTTATTTCAATATCTTACAAACGTTTCTTTTTTTTCTCAATTTTCAGCTTTTTCTCTTTGTTGTTTTCTCGTTTTTTTTGTTTGTCTATCTTGTACTATCGTACGTATTCGTACTCCCCACAGCGAACGGTCTCGTGGCTCGTTTCTTTCGACTATTTGTTTGTTTGCTTGTTTTTTTTGCTTCGTTTTTTTCTTATTTTCGTTTAAATTTAATTTATATCTTCACGACGACGAGGTTTTTGCTTTTCATTCTTTCTCTCATGCCAAAGATCGAGATTAATGCGATAAATAAAAATTTCGTATTTCGTACATATACATATGTGTATATATATATATATATATGTGTGTGTGTTTGTGTCTCATACATGTATATCTTTGACGTTTTAGATTCGGATTCGTGACCGTTATTAATCCTCAAACTGTTATAAATCGCAAACATCTATATATATAGATATATTTAAACATATATGTATACATATAGATATCTTGCATATATATTCTTTCTCTGTTTTTTTTATTTACTTCTCTTTATGTTCTCTTTGGGATCGGTTTTGATATTTATTTTATTTATTTTATGTTTTCTTTTCTTTTTCTTTTTTTTTTCATACACCCTTTCTCTTTTAATACGGACTTTTCGATTTCGCTCTCTCTAGACGACAGGAGACACTTTTTACTCTCCTCGATAATTTCCGATACCGTTGCGTTCGCACGTTGCATAAAAATTTGTTTTCGGTATGAATCGAACGCTCCTAGGGTCGAATACGTTCGAATGAAATTTTCGACTTATAACAAGGGGCGGAAAGAGGGAGGTTTGGTTGGATTGGCGGAGGGGGAGGGGGTTGGAAACAATCGTTATACACGATCTAGGGTTCACAGATCGACGCGTTGAGTTATAGGTACCCCTTTGAACGTGAGCACGATGTTTCTGTTGTTTTTTTTTTAAATTTTCATTTGATTTTTTGTTTTCATAGGTTCATTATTGTATATACATATATATGTATATATATGCCGGAATAGAATCCGTAAGTCGAGTCTCTTACGTCTATAGTCGCGATAGTGTTCTATGCTCGATTTTAGTCGATCGAACATTCCGAAAAAGGAGGATTGTTCGTGTTAATTTTTTGTTTTCTGCACGGTGAGTCGTGATTTTTTTCATTTTTACTCTTTGAAATCCGCGTTGAGCAGAAAGGATCGTATTGCTGTAGACGTTTCAGGTGTCAGAAATATTATTACCGCGTACGTTCTTCTTTTTTCGACTTTAGTTTTTTTTGTTTGTTTTTTTCCTTTTTTTTTCATTCATCTTCTTCCTCTCTGATATGTCGAAGAGCGTGCCCGTGTATGCATGTTGTGGGTGTGTTTGTTTGGATTTTTTGTTTTTTTTTGGTTTTTGCGCGGCGCGAAACGAAAGGCTCTCGCAATAGCCCGCTACGGTCGTCACGACGAAGGGATCGATCGTGGTTTTATATCGGACAATTATTATCAAAATACAAATTTGCTTCGCGCGAAAGAGAGAGAGAGAGAGAGAGAAAGCGAGAGATAGGAGGAGAGAGAAGAATATTAAAAAATAATATATCGCGCTCTAAAAAGTTCATTTTTTCTTTTAAGTTAGGGCTGGACCGTGAAGATTTTTAGGTAATTCTTTTTTAATTGAAAGTTTGCGCAAAATTCACAATGGCGCAGTAAACACACTCGCTCCCTTTTCTTAAATCTTCTTCTTCCAATGCCATAACACCGAACAATTAACATCGATTTTTCTATTTTCTATTAAAATTGAATATATATATAATATATATATATATAGATATATACATACATATTTATATAATGTGTGTATGTGCGTCTGTGTGTGGGTGTGTGTGTGTATGTTCGAATATATATATATTTCGAGTTATTGTTGTTTTTTTTGTTGTTTATCGTCGACGGTTACAAAGAGGGTATTCTTTACATACACAAAAATATGTATACCTTTAACACTTAATATTTACAGTCGGGAATGTACAGAAAAAGGGGGAATTTTATCTGCGTTCGTTCTTTTTTCATTTCTTCGATTATTTTATTTTTGTTATTTTTTCATTATTTCATGGTTTGGTTTGTTTTTGTTTTGTTTTGTGAATTCCATTTCGTAAGAAAATATTGTCCAGCCCTAGAGATTGAGTATTTATCGACGTGTCTTTAATTTCACTTGACGCACGCGTTTAAATTCGTTTGCGTTAGTTCTTGGTTTTTTGTTTGTTTTTCTTTAAGTTACTTAATACTGTTTCGCCAGACTCTCTAGCCTCGTTTACTATACGCGCTTAAATTATATTCATATTTAGCACCGAAGTACCTTCCGGAGGTGACGCGTTTCAGCACCCGCGCGCCTATGTTCTTTTTTTTGTTTTTTTTTTGGTTACTTTTTCGTTAATCTTTTTATTTCCTCTCCTTTCTTTCTTTCTCGCGTATTTTTTTCCACTTTTTTTCTTTCATCGTTTTAATTATCATTTTGATTTGTAGCTTCAGCCATGTTATTATTTTTAATCGGGTTTATTGTGTACTTAGTTAGATTATTAGGATTTAATCGGATTTTTACACTCTCGTAGAACCGAAACTCGATGAAGTTTCACAATGGGCCGATAGATTGAAATAATATTGAGACTGTTCGACTGTTGTCCAGTTTGATTGATCGATAGCGAGGATTTGTTTTTCTTTCGTTAGAGGGGATGACGTCACACATGTTTTTCTTTTACTACGTTCTCCATTTGATCAATGTACGTTGGTGTGCGTCTGTGTGATTGTCGGCGAAATATTTCTTTGCCTCTCACCCTCGCAATTTTGTTTCTCGTTTTGACCCGGGTTTCGTTGGATTTTTGATTGAACAAAATTTGATTACGATACTTCGTTATCGGAGCGTTGGCACAGAATTTATTGTTGAGACAGCTCGATAAGAGACAAATGACGTTAATGAGCACACGGTATTTGATTTTTTTTATGCATTATGATTGAGCCCAATTTTTTGTAAAAAGAAAACGGTCGCGTTAATCATTCGCACAATTTTGCAGATGACAAAATCGATTAAAAAAAATTTGTTTTTGCCTTCTAATTCGAAGGCGGAGACACGCTTTTATTTTCGCAGTTCTTACAGAATAATACTTTCCGTGTGTTCTCTTATAAGCCAGCTTAGGTAGCACCAAAAAACTCCGGAATTTTTAATTTTTCTTTTTATTTCATTTTTTTTCGAAAATTCCCGAATTATTTCTTTCCCATTTATTGAAAATCTTTCCTCGGGGTCTCGTTGCGTCGACATTCGTTCCGTTTCTTGAGTTCGCGAGTGCCTTCAATAGTCCTTTCACATATTATTTTTTAATCAACTATATATATTTATATATATATGACGAAATCTACGTATGTACATCAATTCCTTGTAGAGAGATAGCTAGGATTATACGGTATGGTGATAATGATAATACTAGGCGATAAGAGTCATTCGAATATAAACGACGCGAGCACGAGAGAGAGAGCCCGTCGAAAAACGATTTTATTTTCATCCTTGAATACAAATTTATTGAAAACGGTGAGTCTCGTTTCCATGTCGATAAACGAAATCAATTTAATGAAAAATAGTTGAACCCGGAGACTCGAAAGAGAATTTTTATTTCCCTAAAAACCCAGTGGGTTGTACAATGTCTCTCTCTTTTTCGTCTCACTTTCTCGGGCAGTGAAAGTAGAGTTTAGCGCGATATATAAAAAAGAAAATTAATTCATACGTACGGTCCAACTTTAATACAGTCCTTTTTTGTTGTTGTCATTTCGACACTCGTGTACAAATAAATCAGAAAATGGACAAATTCGAGATTTCGTGAGAGAACGAGAAAGAGCTTGTGCGTAATTCCGTGCGTGTTCGTGTATGCGCGTAAAAGTGTTCGTGTCGTCTATAACGCGTTGCGCAAAAAAAAGAACTCAAAAATATCGACGAGATCGGCTCGGCTCGACGAATAAATCGACAAAAATTCTCGTGACTGGTAAATTTTTAATCTCTTTCGTTTCCCCCCTCTCGTGTTACGGCCCGTTCCCCCTCTCCTGTTTCCCTTCATTCAATTTCTCAATAATATCGTAGTTAAAAGTCTCAACGATTAGTTACCAGAACACAAGGCACTTGGCTTACACGTCATAGTGATTTCTTTTTTTCTCATTTTTCATCCCCATTTTTCATTTACTGCTTTTTTTTTATTTATTTATTTTTCTTCCTCTTCGTCTTCTCATTGCTATTGAATTTTCGTGTGTGTATGTTGCATAGCACGATGTTGTGAGATTAGCTTTTGCAAGGGGGGTTTTGGGGGGGATGACGCGCTGCGAACTCGGATTCACCGCGAGGTAACATTTATTGTATACGTTTGGTTTATTTCGCCGAAGCTTTTGACGATAGGATGGACATTTTTTGAAGCGAATAATCATGTTATTTCGTACGCTCTATTTTTTTTCGTTTAGGTAGAAAAAAGACACGCGAGGAGGGTTGGCAAGGGATGAGAATGAAGGGGTCGAGGGACGAATGGGATTCGAACCGATTCGCAGCGCGTCCGCGACTGTGAGACTTTTCGATGAAAATAACACGCAATCCACCAATCATTCACAATATTCATAGAAGAAAATAGTCATATATATATATCATCGTACATTTATACTATGTATGCAATGCTGTAATAATATTATTAATATTATTAATCATAATAATAATAATATATTCATATATTTATATATGTATATATATATGTGCATATATACAAATATATATACATATATATATATACACACAGATGTATATATGTATATATATATAATTTATTAATATTATATATTAAGGATTTTATATCTTATTCTATTCACTCGTGAACGACGGTTTAGGGTCGTCGTTGCATTTCGAGTACATGAATTCGTCTCTTTCCTTCCCTCGTTACTTTTATTTATATTTAATATTTCTTTATCTTCTTATCATTTCTCTCTTCGCACTATTTCCTCGCCGTCGTTGATCTCTCAGTGTTGAATAGGATTTCGATTTTATTTTTTATTTTATTTTTTTGTTTATATTCGGATTTCAGTGATTTTTTTTTAATTCGACGAAATTTTATCTTGTCTTTGTTTTCTTCTCTTTCTTTTCAGTGGAAAAAGTCAGTAATGCGTCAGACACGATCGCGCTCGTTACTATATCGCATTAGAGGGAAATTTTGTTTTTTTTTGTTTTTATTCTTCATGGGCCTTGACAGGCGGACGTGGACCGGACGATCGGATGTTCGATCGTAGAAAGCCAGAACGAGCGTCGGAAGATAAGAAATAAAATGATGAAGTTACAGCACATTAAGATCGTCAGTACTTTTAGACCGCACTCCCTTCGTACATCGTTAGATCATCGGGGGTTATATATATATATATACCATATACACACACACACACACACATATGTATATATATATATATATGTATGTATATATAAAATTAAGTGGTACGTACGTATACGCGATATATCAATGTGTGCGTCGAACCTTATTCGAGTTCGAATACAATAATACTGATTACACGAACGCTCGTTCCTCTGGCTTTTTTTCTTTTGCTTCAGGTTCTTTAGTTTATTTCTACCACTCGTTTCTCAACTTCGAGCTTCGTGAATTTTTCGTTTTTTTGTTTTTTGTTTTTTGTTTTTTTAATACGTTATTACCGGTTCTTAGGCCGATTGTTTTTTGTTACGAGGGTCACTCGTTTCGTTTTTCATTCGCACTTTGGATACCCTCGATAGAGGGTTAATTGAGTTCATTCGTTAAAATTTTATCGTAGGCCCAGCCTTTCGTTTCTTCGTCTTTTGGCAACTCGAGACACGACGCATGGTCGCACGATGTAAAATTGGCCGAACGCCCCTAAGTTTTGTATTATTTACGCGTCACGGGACAGAACGGGATGGAAATTAAATTTTATTATCGCAAAATATTCACGATCGCGGATAATAATTTTTTAGGATTATTTTTCCTTCTTTTCAATCGCGAGTGTCGATTTTTTTGGGTTTTTTAAAAAATGTTTTTGTTTTTGTTTTTTGTTTTGTTTGTTTTGCTTTCGATGAAGTAGAGATTGTGTAATGGATAATCTAAATATCAAGATAGAAGTCTGCTGGCCAGCTGCGGTATCACCGGATTCTCGTCGTCACGGAGAGATTACCGTAACGATTTACGAATTATTCGCCCGATATTGCTTCGATTGGCGACAAGGACGATTGAGCGAACGAATATTCTCGCGTGGCAAGAAAAAAAACAAAAATGTGACTTTTTCGATTCAAACTCGGTGAGCACAAGGTCGAGACAGGAATAAAATTTCTTTGGTTTAAATAATTTTAACGAAAAAAAAACTTATCTGTATATATCTCGAAATGAAACAAAAAGTTTGATCGAGGGATAAATCATTACTTTTTTGTTGTTCGTCGAGACGATCGAGCGGAACGGGCTAAAAATTCGCTTCACTTACTTTTGAGCAAGACGATTACTTTTTCCAATGATGGGATTTAAGGACTATAGTAAACGCGATAATAAGAATGGGATTGTATAAATATAGTCTATATAGATAAATCCTAGTTGAGCAGAGAGAAATAGATGTAGGATCGAAGAGAAAAACATGACAAACGCGTACAAGCTTCGTCGTAATATTGCTAGAGAGAATACAATTTCTCTTAGTGAATTATTGCGACAATTATCGAGAAAATTGAGTTGTGAAATTTTCCATTTTTTTCACGTTTTTTTGTTTTTGTTTTTTTTTGTTTGTTTCTCTAGGGATTAAAATCTATTCAACAAGTTTGAGCTCGGGAAAAAGTATCGACGATGAATTCGATTCGGGGTGTCTGTGATTATTGTTCGTTTCTTTTTCTTTTCTTTTTTCTCATTTCCCTTTCCATCTTTTCTTCATCGGGTTCGTACCACAGCTGGCGTCTCGCAAGTTTCCTAAAATTTCTACTAACAGTACGCGTTAATCGTTAAGAAGTTAAATGTAGAATAGCGTTTTAACATTCAAATAGAGAAAGTGAGTAGTGTAGAAGAACCATGATTGGTGTATAGCGATAGACATTAAAGTTAGGTAGATAGAGAGTAAGAGGACGAGTAGATTACAATATCGATAATCCAATAATAACGTTACGTTGGTTATTTTCGTTTCTTTCTTTTTTCATCTCTTTTTGTTTTTTTGTTGTTTTTTTGTTTTTGTCTTTTTTTTCTTCCTCTTCTCATTCTTTTTTCCTCCTCTTCGTCCTTCCTCCATTCGTTAAGAGTAATTTTGCGTAAAACGTTGATGATTCTTTAGTAGACTTTTTTTCTCGTTAATACAGTATTTTGAGCACATTCCTCAGGTGTATAACCACGCTACACTTTCCTCGTCGAGTTGTACCAATATATATTTATAAACGTCGATTACATCACGACGGTGTTGCCGTTTGAAATTTTGTTTCGTTTATTTTCTCTTTGACTGTTTATTTCATTTTCTTTTCTGTTCTTCTCTTTCTCCGTTGCTTCTGTCTCATTCGAAAAACCATATCAGTATCTTGTTTTTTGTTTATCCGCGTTTTTCTTTTCTTCTTTTTTTTCGTCACGTATCACGAAGCGATTCGAAAACGCTGTCGTATTTGGCGTTTAGGGATATCGAAGAGTTTGTAAAATGTAAAATTCGTAAAACGAGATTGGCAAGGAAAACAAAAACTTATTATCAAAATTGTCGCTCGCAAGTACGATTTTCATTTTCGGTTTTTCTGTTTTTTCTTTGTTCCGATCGCATTCCTGCTTCAATATTCTTTGGCTTTTGATTCGCGCGTTGAGATTTATATGTTGGAAGGAAGAGAAATAAAGGTAGAATAAAATTTGATTATCAGATAGCGAGAACGAAATGAGGGATTGTACGAGAGTTGGTTTGATTGTTTGAAATGTGTGCTTTGATTCGAGACGATTGTGTACTTGATTCGTTTTTGTTGTTGTTGTCTTTTTTTAGGTTTTTGTTGTTGTTGGCTGTGTGGCAGTACAATATCGGTACAACTCACTAGTTGATGGCACGGGTCCGCCTATGTACAAATATGTAATACCATATATACCACATACCATTTAATTACATCACATATTTATCATTTTTGTTTCATATATATATATATATATATATATATATATATATATATATATATATATATATATATATATATATATACTTTTTGTCATATATATATAATGTATTTTTTTGTTTTTGTGTTTTTTTTCTTCCGTGACGTGGAGGGACTCGTTTGTACAATTCATGCATATCTTCGTTACTATTTCATTGCTTCGTTAATTGTAATTCAACTTACATCCCTTCCTCATTTCTGAATCGACAGCCTCCAGCGTTTTTTTGATCATGTTTCTTTGTCCCCTCTTAATGGCCGAATTTCATGGCATATTTTGAACTCGTAGCCAGAACACGGATTGTGGGTTATTTCGATGAGAAGGAAGATTGTCGTGGGCTCGAATATTGCAAGGTTGATTTTTGTTTTAAGATTATTGCGCTTATTGACAAACGTGTGCGATTTTTTGTTACTGGATTTTTACGTATTACTCGAATCGTGTTCTGGATTCAAAGGATGCATTTTTATGACTCTTCTTTTTCTATTTCTCTTCTCTCTCTCTCTCTCTCTTTCTCCCTTACTCTCTCTCATCTCGATTCGGATCACAAGCCAATTTTTCTCTTCTCACGCTCGCCCCAAATCTCTACTTTTTCGTTTAAGAGTTAGATTACGTTACGATAATTAATTATATTAGTAGAAACTTAGTTTCCGTAACAAGTGGTATTGTCTTAAATGATATGTCTGCTAATTTTGTTTTTTTTTTGTTTTTTTTTGTTTATTTTTATTTTTATTTCTTTTCTTCCTCGTTCGACTCGTGACCGTTCGCGAGTATCACGATTCGTAACAATTCGTACTTTATTCTTGTTTTTTCTTTTAAATTCATTTCACACCTTGGAGAATTTCCATTTCTCTACGATCTTATTTATAGTACAGAGAGATTTTCACTGGATCTTTTTTCTTTCGCGCGCTGGAGGCTGTTACTCGAAATTCACAGATTCTCGTCGTGGTTCGTCTCGTCGTGTGTAACCGATATAAAAACGTCGAGCGAGAACTTTCGAGGGAATTCTTCAAATCGTCGAGGTACTTAATTATTTTGAGAATCAATTCAGACGGCAAGGTCAATTAAGCGCGGAAGATCGAGTATCGTTAAAAATGCTAGAAAATGAAATTTCTCGAAAGTACTTTCTCGACGATCGTGATCGGTAAATTAATCGTACAGTGGGAAGTACATTGTATTTTTTTCTTTTCTTATATGGCCGGACAGTTTGATTCTCAGTTCGTCGTTCTTTTTGATTGGAAAGAAAATCGCGAATTAAAATCAAACGAAAGAGAGACGAAAGATTATACGAAGACAGATTTTTTTCTTTTCATGATAGGAAGATAGGAATTAAGCTCCGAGAGTCTAAAATTCTAGTTAAAAAGAGTCTCCTTCATTTTCTCGATCACCCGTGGCTCTCGCAAGGAGGCGAGAGATCGTCGTATCAAACATCGAACAGGATGAAATATCGGAAGCTAATATAAATAGTATTTCGTTTCTTTCTTTTTTTTCTTGGTTTGTATTTTTCTTTCAAAAGATGTTTCAATGACCTTAAGCGTCCTCGGTCACTTTCACTCTAATCGAGAAAATGTTAAAAAGTTAAAATTTATAGAGCGACGTGTTTTTCTTTTCTTCTTCTTTGCTCTAGTTTTCCATTTTTTTAATAATAATTACTTTTTTTTAATACGGTAAAAGTTAATTAGAAGACGATCGTTAACAGTGAATATAACAATATATATTAAAGGTATATATAGTTTAGAGTGTCTACGATTGGCAAATCTCTTGAATAACAATTTAGAGTTCCATTGGAAGCGAAACTTTTCTTTTTGATATAAAATTCGTGAGCCGTTTTTTTCACCTCTTCTTTTTAAATCCACTTTTTCCCGAAACCCCTTATCAAAATATTCGCTTAGAAACATTGAGCTAGCGCAAATACGTCGTTCGCATTTTTTCATTTTTCTTTCTTTTTTTTTTCACGAAGAATGATTGAGTAACCCTTTTTTCTTATTTTTCCGTTTTTCATTTCTTCTTCAATTATCGCGACTATCGAACGAAATCAATCGACAACGTATTCTAGGCCATTTTTTTGTGGGGGTAAAATCAGTGTGACAATCGTTTTACGTTTATAAATTCAAACTTAATGTATACATACACGTATATTAATATGCTGAAAAGTTTTTATGCGCTGTCTTTGAAAAAAAATGCAACAATTCCTCATTGGCACTTGGAACGAAAAAAAAGTGCATTTCGCGATTGTTTTTGCAAGAGCCTCGCCACGTAGACTCTAGAAAGGTAGAAAAAACCAAGCCAATTACACTCCTACGTCATACCATAATATGTGTATATATATAATAATAATATATATATATACACACACACCCTTGTTTTAACAAACTAAAATCAAACGTACCTAATGTTTCCTTTCGTAAAATTCGTCTCAATTGTACAAT
The DNA here is from genome assembly GCA_964017225.1 of Netelia inedita. Classification (NCBI taxonomy): domain Eukaryota; kingdom Metazoa; phylum Arthropoda; class Insecta; order Hymenoptera; family Ichneumonidae; genus Netelia; species Netelia inedita. The sequence continues at coordinate 1,924,209 of OZ024920.1, read as the reverse complement.
ACAGACAATCGCGTGCGCACGCGCGCGCACACACACACACACACATACACATCGCTCAGTATGTACATTCATGTACACGAGATTTATATACACACGAGTAATATATATATAATGAATCGTTAATAGAGGTAAGATTTCTTTTTAATAAGGATTTTTTGCTAGTTTCGTATCTCTCGGTCGAGATCGCGAGTATGACGTAATATAATCGTGTTTTTTCTTCTTCTTCTTCTTCATCATCATCATTATTTTTTTTAATGATAAGTCACCCGGTGTTCGGTCGATGCCGAAACGCCCGGGGCGTTGAAACTTGAACAACTTCCTTAGTGAGCTAAGCGACTACCCTAAAGAGAAATAATAATAAATTATTAATGATAATGATGATGATAATAATAATAATAATAATAATAATAGTAATAATAATAATAATAATAATAAATATCGAGATACATCGATCAACGTAGAATTCGATCTTAGAGAAAAGGAAAGAAAATATCAATAGCGTTCCGAGGATATCTTTTTTTCTTTTGGTTTTCTGTGAGAAGAGCCTCGTTGAAAAAAAGAACCAAAACGAAAGAATTCTTAAGAATTTCGAGCGTGTATATATAGTAAAATTTCGTACTATTAGATATTCGATGAGGAAGGATGTCTCTGGGGGTAGAGCGAAGGGGGGCTTGGGGGCTCGAAGAAGGAAATTGGATAAAAGACTCAACAGTTCTACGACGATGGCTATAATCGCCTTTGTCTCCACCATTTTCTCTCATTCTCCTTCCCCACACTTGTTTTTAAAATTACAATTATCATAACTAACTAAGTGTAATTCGTTAGGTATAGAATGAACGTGCAAAGAGACGCGTTTTACCCCCAGAGGGCGCGACGAGCCGAGGAACGCTTCCCGGAGACTTCCGGTCAAGGATCGAGGACGATTGTTTTTTTCTCGAACTAAGTAGAAGACGCCCGTGGTTAAAGATCGGCCCTTCTTTTTTTGCTTTTCTTTTTTTATCTTCTTTTTTTTTGGTTTCGACGAAAATATTTAACGTTAAGCGGATGTCACAGATTCACAGCCATAAGCGATCGCTCTATCCTCAATTATTATCTCGTTCGTTTTGTTATCTCATAGTTTTTTAATTTCTTGTTCACGTTACACTCTTTCGGTACTGCGTCGATCGCGCCGTTTTATCCTCGCGTCTCACGAAGCGTCCGGCTCCTTTTGGGTCATCTTAGGCCCCTTCGAAAATTAACAAGAAACAAAGAAACAAAGAAACATATACGCTAACAATGGCAGAGGGAAGATCAAAGAAATTTTCACGTGAGTAATGCAAACAGGTAACATCAATGCTTTTTGTGGCACATTTTGCGTACAACGAAATTTAGTCTCGTCGTTCCGTCGGTTTGTATGTTTTTTTTGTTTTTATTTATTTTTTTTGATTTGTTATTTCTTCTTCTCATTATCGATAGTGAAATCGTTCAGCTCGAAATTATCTCTCATTGTGCGTCTCCGTTGTCCGGCCAATATCGTTCCATCGTTTTTCTTTTTCTTTCGCATCAGCTAGGCCCGTAGGAAAGGAATTGACGGCGAACGATCGAACTTGCCGATTTTTTTTGTACGTTCTCGAAGATTCATTATCATCCTCAAGTTCGCTAACAACGATTGTCGAGATTAAATGTACATGTATCCTTTTTTTATCTGTTTTTTCTTTCCTTCTTCATTCTCGTCAACGACGACGAAATCTTCGGGCGAGATCGACCCTTTGACTCGTCCCGAGCGGTTTTTATTTTCATCACTTGGTTTTTTTTTCGTTTTGTTTTGTTTGTTCGCGTTCACACGTCGTAAAGAAATATATATTTGTACTTTCTTGCATATATCTGCGTGTCTTCGTTTCGGGAATAAAAATATGTCACGTCCTATGTTCGCGATATAAGGCGATATCGCGAGAAACTTCAAACTGCACGGCTCTCGCCGACTACCGTGGTTGTGTACGCGTGGCTTGAATTTTCTCACTGAAACTACGAATTCGTTTGTTGCCATTGTGTTTTCTCTCTTTTTTCATCATTTTTTTTTGTCACGTTAAAAAAATAAATTGAACGCCAACGTATGTAGCATATATATATTTCTTTTGTATTGTTTTCTTTTTTTGTTTGTTTGTTTTGGTTTTAGTTTAATCCGGGTATAATGGGATCCGTGAGTCAAAGGGTCAAAACTTTGCCTCGGGTTCCCTTCGTCGGGGTTTTAGCGGTAGCGCCCTCTGGTTAATCCTATCGAGTAACCCTGGTTTGCCCGAGCGAACGCAACTCTTCGCGCGATGTAAAAACGAATCGCAACACCAGAGACTCGTTTACGATTGAAATTTCTCGGGTGCCTACAATATTCTAATCGAAGACTCGTTGCGTCAGGATTTTTTTTCTTTTTCTTACTCTCTTTATGTCTGTGTGTGTGTGTTTATTTTTTTTTCATAGAGTTCGACCACTCGCGATTCGTTCGGTAGGCCGTTTCTAAATCGAGCTCAAAAGAAAAGTCACCTTCGAGAAAATTACGATCGAGGGAACGATTTTGGTTCGATCTCTGGCGAAGTTCGCAGCTCGCGCGAAGGGACTTTTATTTTCAGCCTTCGTTAAGGTAACTTGAGTGCGACGACCCGAATATTCTATGGTGGCCTCAATCTCGTTGGGTTGTACCACAGATTGTTCGCGCTCGGATTTATCGGGTCGTTCGCGTTGTTGGACAATTTCGTATTTTGATATTCGGGCTGTTGTTGTTGTTGTTGTTGTTGTTGTGATTGTTGTTGTTGTTGTTGTGGTTGTTGTTGTTGTTGTTGTTGTTGCTGTTGTTGTTGTTGATGATGCTGTGGTTGTTTAAGCTGTTGCTGCAGTATCGTTTGCTGCTGCGCCGGCCTCTTAGATTCTTGACCCGTTGAATCGGGCGAGGGAATTGGACGATGTGATTTCATGTGTGCACTTCTGCTTTTCACTTTGTTGAAAACTCTGGGAAAATAGAGAAAAAAAACACCGGTATGGTCAGATATGCGGATATTTTTGTTGCTTTTGTTGTTGTATAAGTCGTGAAATAAATATAATTTTCTATCGTAACGTCGAGTCGACATCGAGAGTGGAAACTACAACGACCGTAATTATATCGAGATGCATGGGACATTTAGTTAAGTATATTTGGGAACGATTGTAGAAAAAAAGCAGATTCAGCCATTCATAAATACGAAAGAAGAAATTAAATGGAAATTTATAAAATTTCATCGAATTATCGATCGAATCACGGGCGATTCGAAATTAGTGAAAAGCGAAAGACAATTTCCGGTGAAAATCACGATTAATCGTTTTATCGCTAATCCGTTTGAAAATATGCATGGCTGACGTGAAAAATGTTAGAGATGTAGTCCATGCTGTTCGACATATAATTCACACCATATCAATATTATCGTCAAAACTAAACACTGATAATGACAGATACATGAGCAAAAAAAACATGAATCGTTTATCATGATTAAGAAAATGAAAAAAAATATATATATACCATCGCACTAGTCGAAGCAAATAAATATTCAATATATGTTCGATCAATAGCGAGTATTTCCTTCTTACTGGCTACTCCAGTTGTCTCGAATTAAAAAAAAAAGAAATTCTACCAGGACGTCATCTCCTGCAAGACTCTACAAAAAAATCGAGCTAAACGATCAATGGCGGATAGACCGGAACGCGAGGATGGATTCGAGAGATAGTTCGATCGGTGTACGATAACGTTTTCTTTTTTTTTCAATCGATATTTTCTCCATCCCCCTAAAAGCGTGAAAAAAGAACACCTTCGTAACGGCGGCAGCAGCAGCGGTTGAAGACGGAAATGGATGACGTTCGTTTTTTTTTCTTTTCTTTTTGTTGTTGTTGTTGTTGTTTTTTTTAAGAATTTAGATTTGTTTTTTAGTGACTTACTTCCCGCAAATCTTGCAGGGGTAGTGAAGTGGGGTGGGCACGGGTAGTTGTTGCTCAGAACTAATGTGAGTTTTTGAGTTGTTGTTGACTGTTGCGCTGCCGGTATTGCCGACATTGGCGCGTTTCTTGATTCCGGCCATCGTAACTGTTACGCTTCCGCTAAAGCTCTGACAACACAAAGAAAACACAAAGCCAAAATAAACAACACAACGACACGATAAAAACAAAAATAAAAAAATAAAAATATAAGAAAAAAAAACGATATGGAATGACACCCAAAAACGGACACAATCGAGACAGCACGTTCGTTACGTATAGACAAAACAGCTGCGAGACACTTTTTGTGGCTCTTGAAGGATCTCAAAGCGTGACAGAGAGGGTTTCGTGTATATATATATGTACATACGAATATATATATACATATGTACAATATAAATTTAGGGAATTCACAACAAGAACGACATGCGACATTTAAAACGTTCACATGTACACAAAATCTTGATGTTTAAAAAAAATCTTTGGTCATTAAAGTAACGTATTGATTTTTTCAAAAATTTTCGAGATCAAAGAGACTTTTACCCTCTGACGTTTGAGCTACGCTTGTTTTTCTACAGCTTTTTTTTTATTTTTTTGTTCTTATCTCCAGTTGATCGTTCAATTAGCCATTTTTTTGGTTATCGAAAAATTAGTAGATGATGAAAAAAAATGAGGAAAAAAAACGGATCAAACGGAAACGGATTACGAATAGACACATAGTGTAACGAAGCTTGTGTGACGGATAGAAAGCACGTGAAAAGAGATCACGGTACTCACATCAGGGCAGTCGTAGGCGAAAAGCCTCAATTCCCCTTCGCTGGTAGTCAGGGTCGCGGAATTTTCTCTCTCGTTCGTCTGTAACTATAAGATCGACAGGAAATCGTAGACCATCGAACATTAATTCACGTAATGAGACATATCTTTCAATTAATTCGATTCGTACACTCACCAGTGTTCGATGAAGTATCGATTTCTCATCGCTAAAGTCCATTTCCGTGACCGACGCGATCGCGTCGCGCAATTCCTTCGTGTCCTTGGTGTCTCTGCTGTAATCTCTGGACTCGCTCTTGATCTTTGGCTTTCCGTGTCTCGCTCTTAGCCTCTTGTATTCGTCGGGACAGAGTCTCTTCCACAGGTAGTAAAATTGCACGCACTGTTTAGACGTTTTGGTGCCAACGTCGCGAGATATCGCCACGAAGTCCTTGTTGTATTCGAGAAGACCCTGATAAAAAACGTCCATCTCGTGGGACGTCCAACGATCGGACTCGTGGCACTCGTAGCTCAACAGCGGATGTTGGTGTGGCAGTGTCGGGGTGGGTCTCATGAGTTTCAGCATCGCCTCCTGTACGAGAGGAAGTACCAATTTTGAAAATTTGTATTCGTTATTTTTCCAACCTTATTTCTTCAACTTTCCCAGCTCCGAAATTTGACGAATCTAGACGGCACCTTTTATCGATAGGAATAATTGTTTCTTACATGAATATTTCCTTTGCACATGTGCAAGAGATGAAGCGCGTATTCCTTGTTTCTTCCGCCGCCTGGAGTGGCCGCGCAGCAAGCAAACTGCAGATACATCTCGACTGTAATACGAGGACGAAAATATAAAATGTAATTTTAGTTAATCATAGAAGAACAAGTTTCTAGTTCGAACGTGTTATAGCAAAATTAGAAAACTCACGTTCGGTATCGGTGAGATGATTAGTTATGCCAGGATCCCAAAGTGGATGATCTGTCTCGCGTCCGCCCCGTCCACGATCACCGTCGCAGCCAACCGGTGGTATCGTAGCTTGATATCTCGTGTCGATATTGATTCTCGGCGGTGGACCGTCGTTCCCTTGGGAATCGTCCGAACTGAATTCCGTGTCACGGTCGTGCTGATGAAGCCTGGCGTAAAGACCGGGTCCGCTTCTCGAGGGATCGAGTATCGGCGGCGGTGTATAACTGCTGTCCCAGTGCCGATCGCAAGCGCGTCTCAAACGGGACGGATAGGAATGCGACGAGTTTGCGTAATGTCCCTCGATTCGCGGTCTTTTTCTCGACTGTCTGACAGGACTGCTGGCCGGCACGCTACCAGGACTGAGAAATATATCGTCGTCGAGTAGTTCCTCCTTGATGTGCTCGACCGGTATCGGCAAATTGTTGGTAGTAATTTTGTGTTTCAGGCCCGTGTTCTTGGTCGTACCGTGACCGGTGTGTATGAGAAATTTGGCCGGATTGATAGCGTGCTGATGCATCTGATTGGTCTGAAACGCGTGATGACTCTGTACGTTCAATCCCTGGCTCGATATGTTCACCGTACCCGGCTCGATCTTCGTCGTCGCAAGACGTATCTCTTTTCTGAAGGTCAGCGCGGCCGGACTCAGATTACCAGATTGCACGAGTACATTGGCTTTTTGAAAGCCGGCGGTTTGTATGAGCTTGTACTCGCCGTTGTTGTCGACGACAATGCCAGCGAGGCTGCCGTTACCAAGTCCGAAATCAACGAGATTCTGACTTGGTATGAGCTTGTAGGACTGAAACTCGAACTTGCGTCGTCCAACCGTAAAGTCTTTTGGACTGGATGACAGGAGCGGATCTTCCGAATTCGGCATCATTTGATTCTGCAACGCGTGATGTGGCGAGACGGGAAAACCCGTGGAAAAAGTGCCAGGACCAGGCGAAGAGACCGATGATGGTGGAAGTGAAGAAAGCGGAGATGGTGCTGGTGTTGCCGAGAGTGGACTTGGCAACGGTGAGTTTGGATTCGGCGATCCAGGCCCGTACAGATCGGCATCGGTCTCCGATTCGCCGGGAAGAACTTCACTGAGAGCTTCTTCGACCGCTGCAGCCGACGACATCGTCGTGGTGTAAAAAGCTGCCGATAGCGGCGACGAGACGGACCTAACGGTATCCGGATCTTCCTGCGGACTCAGCAATGGTAAAGTGCCGGTCAACAATCCCTCTTGGCTCGCCGGTGGTGTGGGATACGTGAAACTTGGACTGTCGTGTCTCGTCAGCGGTGAAGGCAACGGTGACTGAGTCGGCAGTGTGTGCGGACTTTCCGTGTATTGTGCACCGTACGTACTGAATTCGGCCAGTGAATCTGGCAACGGTGAATTAACGAGCGCCTGTAGATCCGGATTAACCGTGTGCTGACTCGTGAAACGATCCTCGAGTGTTATGTCCTGCAACTGATCGGTCGATTGCTCCTGGAGAAGACTCGATGTCTGGAACTGGAAAACGCCACGAATATTACCAGGAAATACTACCTCGACTCGGAAAAGTCTACGAAATATGGAACACCTTGAAGTACATGACAGCAGACGTTCATAAATAAATCATAAAAATAACTTTGCAACTCATTGAAGTTCGACCTAGCCGAACTGTGTTGAAGCAGCTCGACAACTTGAATTACAAATGGAAATGAATCGGAGTTAGGGCTTTGCTTGATGCATATTCACCTGAATGGAATCCAGTTGCGTCGCATGAAGAAGTACCGAGTCGGGTACTGCGGTGACCTGTTGAAAAACTTCGTCCTGCAAACTGGGACTGAAGTAACCACCGTCCTCGGAATATCCAGTCATCGTGAAACTCTCGGTGACCGCGGCTTGTGCGGCAGGCTGACTCTGACTCGTTTGTTGCTGCTGCTGTGTCGCAGTCGTCGATGGCACGGAAGTCTGATAAGTCAGTTGAACCCTCTGACCCGGATCCGAGGTGGCGCGTTTCACAGCCATCTTCGTCGTGCCCTGCGTAGTTGCCGGCGTTTTCGAGGAATCGTTCACGTTAATTCTCTTGTCCCGCGAATTTTGTCGACTTTGATTTACCTTGAGTATCATATCGGCAAGCGCTTGTGCCTGTGCCTGAGTCTGAGCCTCCTGCAGCTGTTTCTGGACCGCCGCGTGACCGCCAACCGTGACATTAGGCTGGCGGAAGTGTTCCGTGTCCGAGAGCCGGCGAATCTTTTCACCGGGCGCCAAGGGTGGCGGTGCCGGTACGGCGAAGCTCGTTTTGCCGATCACATGAGTCGAACCATCGGCTTGACTGGCAAAAACAGCGCTGGCTTGTGCCCGACTACTGTTATTTGCCTCCGTTGCTGGAAACATTATAAAAAATTCTCATTTTTCTTGTTCCGACGTTTAATATTGGCGAAATTCATTCACGATATTGAAAAAAAGCGTACGATCTTAAAACTGTTCCGGTCGATTTGAGGTTTTCACCATCGTGCGGATAATTGCTCATTTGACGTAAATGCTTGTCGCTTTGCATTCGAGTGAACGAGAGGATTGAGTCGTCGGATGAGAGAAAGAGAAAAGTGAAAAAAAACAAAGAAAAAGCGAAGAAAAGAAAGGAAACGAAAAGGAGAGAAAAAAGGACGAGCGAGCGAGCTAACGACGGTGCACGCGCGGCTCTCGTTCATTTTTCAATCAGCGCGTCAACGCGCTCGCCGAGTCAACCGGTGGAATAAACATCGGCGACGTCGGGAAAACTCGTGCTCGTGCCGATGAAATGGTTCAAGAGCCCGTAGATTGCCGTTAGAGAGGGAAGCGAGAATGGCGTCGAGTACGAGAGCCTGAACAAAGGGTGCCTTTTCTACTGAATTTCGTTGGAGGCGGGACTCTTCAACTCGGCATTACGGGACCTCCGTACTTGGTATTTCTTTTTTCTCATTTTTTCTCTATTTTCTTGTTTTATATCGAGAGAGCATTGATTGATCGAATACCCAAATGCAAATGAATCGTAGAAAAGGAAGACGAACGGCAAAGAATAATAATCGACGGAATTCAATCGGAATAATACGATAATTAATTAAATCGCTACGCCGTTATCACATCCTGCGAATGGTTGAAAATAACAATAATTTCTTCACGCTCTGGAGAAAAAATGTGAAAACGTAAGAAAATATTTATCTCTCTCTCGAAAAAAAATCGAGCATATTTTTAGTCGAAGCCGATGTTACCGATTTCCGGTACGTTCGACGTGATTCTCGAGCGGATTATATTCGACGTGTAAATCGTCAAGCCGGATTATATCGATAAAACGCGGGTCTTTAATTTATCAAAACCCTAGGCTAAAGGCTTCGCGCAACGTGTATAAGAGAGCGGAAATTCTGAACGTTGAATGAGCAGCGTGCGAGATCGTTATTTCAGCGGGAAATCGGCCGCGCGCGCTCTCTCGTGGCAAAGAGAGGCGAGATGAGAAAGAAAACGACGGGGCGTTTGCCGAGCCGGCGTCGTTCGGTCGTTAAGCCGCTAGAGATTTTTACAAATTGGCAATCATCGATTTGTGGCGTGGCAAATTGCTTTCATGAAGAGGATAGCGCAGGTCCTAGCGTCCAGCTCGAACGGTCCGCTCGATCTCCCTTTCTCTCTCTCTCTCTCTCTCTCTCTCTTTACACGTATACATGTTTCAGCCTTGCACATACAGGAGCAGCACTCGCGATGAAATAAACCCGTGCGAGCTTAACGTACGTAAACATGGCGGACGTAGGAAGGAAGGAGGAGAGGGGATGGCAGGGGGGTGGGTTCGACCGAGCGGAACAAGCCGGAAAAGTGGTTTGCCTGGAAAAATTTTCAACGCTTTTTTCGAGTATCGCGTTGAACGATAGACCCGGCCGGGTTCGTAAACAAAAATACAACCCCGCGTGTGTTTAATGCGAACGGAAGTTAAAATCGTTTAAATTAAATTACACCATCGAGGGAGCATTGAAAAAAAAAATCGATAAACCAGCGATCAATTTCGTTTTCCGCTCGTCTCAATTTTTATTAACGATCGCTCTCGGCCAGGTTTACGACCGGAGCGAAGGGGAGGAACGCGTCGACGTTATGACATAACGCCACCGTGTGAGTGCACGCCGCGTCGTCAGCGGTTCATAAAAAAAAACCCATTGGATAAAATCGATAAAGTTCGTTCGTATCGCTCGGCGAATAAATTGACGATCGCTTTTCCGATTAACCTTACGCTAATCATAACAATAATAATAACAATTATTATTATTATTATCATAACACTTTTTTTATGATTTATTTGTAACGGGCCCACATTTTTTTATACGGGACATTTTTTTGGCCCGTGGTAGATAAACATACTTCGCTGATTAATCGAGACGCAAATATATGTCATAATTTGAAATTGGCAGAATTTGGATCTTTAGCGGCGAGTGCCGGACGGAATCGAACATAAATCGTTAACGACGCGCACTTTGTTACGAAGTACTCGGTCGCACTGCTCGTAGTTTCTATTCATGAATGTATATGCATATATATATATATATATATATGTGTGTGTATCATGTACATATGTATATATTATAATAGAGGAGTGGCAGGAGGATCTGGCGCTCTCGTTGACCAAGCACCACTAGAAACGAAAAGCGCGACGCGCGCGGGGGCATCAGAGGGAGAGAGAGAGAGAGAGAAAGCTCGAGCTGCGACCCCCTCGAGAGCTTTTGATTTATCACAACGGCGTGGACAATGCGCGAGAAATATTCTGGCATGCGAGCTCCGTAAATCAGAATCCCGTTGTTCGGCAGTCCATGGACCGTGCCCCGTCCACGAAATATTGCGTGGATGAGAGATAGAAAGAAAGAGAGAGAGAACGAGCTCTCGTGGTTGAACGGGAGTCCGAATTCTCCACCCCTCCTTTTATATACTAAAGCCACGATTTCTCAAGAGCCAAGAGCCTCTCTTCATCTTTCTACCCTTTTCTTTGAATACGATAACAAATATCTATGTATATATATATATATATATATATATATATATATATATGTACTTGACCTACCGGTCGTTCTTTTCTGTATGATCTTTTCCTCGATGAGAGCTCTCACATTGACCGAGGCAGTCTGCAACGGTGGACCAGGAGTTTCCTTCTTTTCCGTCTTCTTGTTCTCATCCTGGAACGAAAAAAAAATCATTAAAAAATTGCAAATCTCGAGATTTCATTAATTATCATGGAACTTCACATGACGAGGAAATAATTATTTCTCGATTTGTTTAATGACCCAGTTCGTATCAATTGCGGCGTTCGAAATGACGGAAGTTTGTACAAACAAAAAATGGGGTATAGCTGAAACATGCGGAACGTTCGACGACCCCTTAAATCACACTGTCGAACACGTTGACACACGATTAGCCGTGAGATTAAGGAAGAGACGCACATCGGAATAGCAATTATATATATATATATATATATGTCGATTCTGCTTAGTGGAAGGAGAAATAGACGATTCTGGGAAGCAGATTACAAGCCGTATCCCCTTAAATTGATACGCCCCGTGCTCGCGCGCAGAGCTAATCACTGAGCCTCGGATAATCGAGGTACCCCCATTCGATTAAACGGTGATGGAATCTCTGGCGTGTGTGATATCGCATGCATCCATACTATATATATATATATATATATATACATACGCATAGAAACTAGCCGAGACTGACCAGCGTGGTCGAGCAGGGTTAGCAAATCGACAATCGCGATTGTCGAGAGAGATAGTGAGCAAGAGCGATGGATCGTTGCGACGGTGCATCACGTCGTGGAAGTTTCTACGTGCCCGGAGAAGATAGAAACCGTGCGAGTGGAGAGATACACTCTCCTGGTACCCAAAACCGGAAGCTCGATATCGAGAGCCTCGCGAACGGATAATACCGTTTCACGGTCGTCATCGGACGTCAGCGATTCCGGTGGATATCCTTCAGGATACATCCGGACACGTCATGTGTCCCTCCACGTACATCGAGAGCTGCTGAGCGCATGTTCGTGAGTCGGTTGATCAACGAACGTTCATAGGGACGGAGAACAAGAGGCTTAGGACTCTCATCCTCCTCTCTCTGATCGAAACTCAGTCGCAACGTGGATAGCCACGTAGAGACGATGAGGACCGATGAGGGACGTGGGAGGGAGGAAGAGGGGCTAGATCGCGAGTCAACCTCAATTTCCTACGTCCGAGTTCGATACATCAACGTGATATACGAAATTGAACTCTGTCTTTGACGCTCCTGTTCCTCGGCATGTACACATCACATGTGTCATTAGTACGTGACTATGTGTATATGTGCTTTCCTACGCGTATGTGTGGGTGTGTACGGCCTGGATCCTCCAACGACCCCCTTTTCGCATCGTACATGAACGGCAATTCGTAGCCGGCCGTTACTGTATATAACGGGCGTTTCATGAATATTGAACGGGACAGTAATGTGCAGAATTGATTGCGAAGTTCCCTCCTCTAACCCCTTGGCCAGAGGAGGTACTCCCCTCTTCACGCACTCATCAATACGATCCACTGTCCGCGGATATGGACTTGAACGACGGGTCCTTTCTCTCTATCGTCCTGTTTCTCCTATGTCCTTCCAACTATGTGTGTCCGCGCATCAACCCCCTCATGTCTACGTTATACATACATATATATATATATATATATCTGTAAAACATCACAGTACGTAGCGCCATGACGCAGTACCCATTCGTGAAACCATCGCGAGACTCCTAATTCGGCGATATATAGGCGATGTAACGCGTTCGTTAGAGGAAACTTGATTGAATCTCGAATGAGCGTCGGTCGGTGGACGACCACGAGACGCCATTTTGTCGATGCGCGACAATTTATGTCCGCGAAGTGGAGGCGAATACATCGAGATGCACTCGAGATCGTTTCGCGTATCGCGTCACGATACGTAATACAAATGGGACGCGACGCGGAACGTTCCGTACGAGCCGAGTCATGGAAGACGCCCAATTTTGAATATGGAAAATTGATGTCGTACGTGAGAAGATGGAAGGGCACGTTGAATCGAGTGATTCATGAACACTGCGACATTTGCAGAATCGAATCCGGTGCGGATTTGGCCGATTCCACGAGGGTGTTTCGGACAATCTTGAAAATCTCGACACTCTTTACATTTGATTCTCGTTGGACAATGGGATTTCTGCAAGATGTTTGTCGTTTTGTTTTCATCGGCGCACGTGCCGAGCATGCGCAATACTCAAAATCAGTAGAACTCGTGAATTTCTCGGTCGCGGACGTAGCCAAGCAGAATCTCTCGTTGCATGGCTGTCTGGAGTGAGAACAAAAACGTATCCGGGGAAGAGGGGGGTAACCATAGTCAGATTCAATCTGCATAATGGATAAAGCTTCGAGACAATGTTTGCTCGACGTGCCAAACGTGGTAGGGGAGTTTGGATTGCGTTCTGGCAGCTAGAAAAGAGACGTTACGGAAGGAATTGGTCTCTGTAGCTTATCCCTTTTTTGCGATTCTCCCCCCTCCTCCTACTTCTCTTCTTCGCCCACAGTCTCTCGCCCCTTCTCGCCCCGAGTCTCTCGTTCCTTTCTTTCCATCTAGTTTTCAAGCGTCGGTTTGCATCGCGAGGCAGGATTGCTTCGAACCAACGGTTCTTGGCTCCGCACAGACCAGCTGAACGAAAGAGCTTGTTAATGGGTTCATTTCGATTCGATCATCGCCTTATCTTTCTATCTTGTAAACTCGGTCCGTCGTAACAGAGACAGGCGAAAAGAGAGAAAGGAAGAAAGAAGATTCTTTCTCTCCCTCTCTTCTATACGCTCTCTTTCTTTGCTCTATCTCCATCTTCTCTGCTTTTCCGTTGCGTTTGACCGTGTGTCTGTCTGTCTGTGTGGCTCTCTCCCTTTGAATCTTCGGGCCCTCCGACCAAACACATACATACACACAACTTATAGCAAGATTTCAGTCTGGATTCTCCCTTGCTCACTCATGATTGCACTCGGTATTTTCATCCTCCTACATCTTGTTGTTTTTTTTACTCTTTTTCGCGTCTTCGCCTGGCTATAGCTTCCTTTTCAATTTTTATCTCCTTTCTATCTTTCTACTTTTCCCGGGTCTCTCTTCCTCGTTTCCACGGTCTTTATCTCGCAACGTTCATCTTTATATTCGACGCTGTTTTTTCCGTCTCTCGTTCCTCCTCGAAGCTCGACACGCAGTCCACGCTACGTTTCGTCCAGGATCACGTCCTTCCTCTACGTTACTTTTCGTACCACAGGATTTCGACGCGGACACCGCCATTGTCGATTCCTGAAAATTACCCCGACGAGTCGGGCTCGCCCGTATACCCGCAGAGAGATCGAATGAAAGAGAAAAAAACTTTTTTCCGCGTACCGAAACGTTTCAGCACTTTGGTCGAGAGCGCGGGCTCGTTCTCTAGATTTTCGCCTCTCGCTCCCTCTCTCTCTCTCTCTCGTCCTTGACGTTGGTGGCCCCTTCGTCGTTTCCGTTGTTACATCGAATACTACAAGAGAATCTCGACGTTGGGTAAAACATCCACCGCACCCCCCCCCCCCCCCCCTTCAGAAGCGAACCTTCGTTAGGACATTTTTTTAATCAGCCCTCCTCACTTTCCCTCGTTTCGCCCGCATCCGCCTTTTATTTTTTACTTTCAATTCCTCGTCGCTATCCTGCCTTTGAACAAAAGCCCACGTAAACCCGTCCGACTTCGTTATTTCCTTTTTTTTCATCTTACTATCTCTCGGTCGATCGGAAATATTGGATCAGCGAGAGATATTTGTTCAGATGACTTTATTACCGTGTCGATCGAACGAAACGTCGAACGAGCTCGAATCTCAACGATTATTTTATTTTCCCCATGTAAAAATTTCCGATTTTCCTAACTAAATGTTTCTTTCTAACGTCCAAATATAATTATAAAATAAAATAACTGACCTTTTTGAAGTAACCGCCGTGCAGTCTCATGTGACCGTTGAGGGCAGGAATATTTTTGAAGGTTCGACTGCATAGATTACACTCGACCGGTTTGGCCTCGCTCTGGGGTTTGCTGGGTGTCGTGGCGGCAATACCAGCCGGCGACGAGGTGTTCGCGGGAGCGGGACTACTCTTTCCCGCGCTTCCGCTTCCGGGTGAATTCGCCCGATGTCCTTGTTGCGGTTGACTCGTTTGTTGTTGTTGTTGTTGTTGCTGCTGTTGCTGTTGTTGCTGCTGCGACTGTTGTTGTTGTTGCTGTTGTTGTTGGGCCTGTTGGGCCTGTTGCTGAGCTTGTTGCTGTTGTTGCTGCTGCTGAAACATAATTTTTGTTCCATTCCGCAATTAAGATTTTAATAACCGTCCTGTAATGCGAAGCTACGACGACACGTTGGAAAATTTTGTGCTTTAAAGTCGTGAAATACGATAGAGTGGAGCGAGCTCGTAATTGAACGTCCAATTGTCATCGCGAATGAGTAAGAGGAATTTGATAAACTCCGCTACTCGCGAATCCCGTGGGAATGTACTATAATAGGATCCTTGGCTCGTACGGTGAAGAGAGCGCAGCCATCAAAGGACTATCCCCTCTCTCCCCTCTCTTCTACCATACCACGCAACTCTTCTTCTCTTTACCCTGTTCTCGCTCCGGAGCTTTACCTTAATTACGTCAAGTTTCGCAAATGCTGAAACTCCCGGACGGCCTCTCTATCTATCTCCCTCTCTCTCTCTCTCTCTCTCTCTTTCTCGTTCTCCTACCCGAAGGAACTTTCTATCAAAGACGTTGAAGAATCGTGAAAGCGCACCACGATCTCGTCCCGTCTTTCCCTCTTTCTCGACCTCTCTCTTCTCCTCTCACTCGTCATCTCGTATTTCTCGTCTTCTTTCACTCGGAAAAGTCGGAGTTCGAATTGGTTACTTCTCTTGTTTACAGCACACGGTATATATATAAATATATATATGTAAGTATGTAAATATATGTATAATTGTGATTGAAAACATACGAAGAACTACCCGGGTCAAATTCTATTCTCGTAGAATCGTCAATAATGTCGATTTTCAAGGTCGTAGATTCGATAACGATAAAACGATTAACTTTCGTTTTTGGCAAGGGTGAACAAAATTATTTTTTAAAATTTTGAAAAACGTAGGATGACGTTGATCTTGCGATTTAAATTTTCGCTGACTCTACCTAGCTCCACGTTTCGTGTCTCTCATCATGAGCATAACGTAGTGACTCTCGCTACTCCAATACCGATTTTGTCTTCACCCTCTGTCTTGACGTTTCGTACAATTATCCCTCCTTAGGAAACTCGAAACGGAGCACAAACTATAATAATACGGCGAAACGTTGAACGTAGGATTTCAAAGTTACTCTGAGTGGATTTTCCTTCGTGTCCTTGAACCTTTAGGTACGTCTCGTTCGATTACCAAAGATTATTGGGGGGTGGGAATGGAAAAAAGAAGATAAATGTGACTAGACGAAAAACAAAAAACCAACAAATTCTGAATTATCATAGTTCACGTTCTCCGTTTTCGTTAAGGTCGAAATTATCGAGGCGGATCGATAAACGCGTATTATCGTATGAAAAATACCACGGGCTTTTTAACTTTTCCACGAATCTCGTTTTTATTTTCGTTTCGAGGAAAACGCGGATGGGAATATTATTCCGGTCCGGCGTAACGATATCCATTCGTCCCGGGGATATGGAAATGAAAAAATAAAATGAAGCCTACGCAGAGGGTCAGAGGGGGGGGGGTCGAATTTTGAAACGGGAGTCACACGCGTTGTTTTAGCAGTCGTCGCGCTTCGCTGCGGAAAGACCGAAACCTCGTTGCTCCTGGGAATGACGACCTCTATCTATCTCTCTATCTCTCTCCCTTCCTCTCTCCTCTCAACCATTCGGCTTGGCAAAGTTCATATTAATTTTTCGCCTCTCCTCTTCTGTCCGACTCTCTCGTTTTGCGAATGGCGGACGAACGAACCGGCAGGAACGACGCCGGTTGGCGTCGATTAGACCGCCGCGATATATAGTCGGAGGTAGCGGAGCGAGAGCGCGGAGAATACGCCGACCGCCAGATGTTGCGCAACGAGATGCTGCCCCCTCCTCTCTCCCAGCGTGCTCGCGCGCTGGGAAAAGCTCGTGATGAGCGTGAGAGATCGAGCGCGAAGAAATGACCGGAAATTTACGAACAACACGGTGAAAAATTTCAAGAAATTTGTACAAGCGCGATATTTAGAACAACGAATTTCGACGATCGGTTCAATTTTTTTTAGTCGTAAGTGCTACGAGTAAATATCATTATTATCATTATCAGAATAAAGCACGTTTTTTTTGTTAATCATTAATAAAATTGCGATAAAATTAAGATAAAAAATTTGAATTAAAAATTACAATTTACGATTCGTATTTTAAAAAATGCGGAATTCCGGAGTATCCTTTAATTCGTATCTCGCGTATCGCGTCCAACGTCCGCGTGCTCTAACGACAGGCGGACCGGTGGAACGGGCGAGAGATAAAAGGGAATAACAAAATATGAAACGTGATGTTGGAGAAGGAAAGGAAAAAGAAGAAGAAGAAAAGGAAGTAGAAGAAGAAAAAACTGCGTCGCGCAATAAAGGAGAGCATCAAACGGCAATTTCCGTAAAATCTAGTGCGGCAGACCGGTGAGAAATGGGCACACCACAGTGTGTAGTTCGAGACTGTACGGCCGGTTACGATGGCACTCCGTTAGCTCCGGCGGTCGTCCTTGTTTCTGAGTTATAGCACGGTTGTGGAACTCTCCTTGGGACGGTCGCAGGTGCGGCGAATCGTACACACACTCACCGGGGTTTTCCCGAGTCCGCGTCTCGGGGAACTTGCGAGGAACTTTCGGTTAACCCTCGGCTCGCGCAACTTCGTGCCCGCGGGTAACTAACGAGCTTGGCCATACACGCCGCGAGAGGATGCGATAAAATATTTTTTACTTTGATTAAACGACTTTATGTATATATATATATATATTATTTCATACATCAACGCTCTTTCGCTAATCAGAAAATTAAATTTCGCGCTTCACTTATAAAAGCTCAAACGAAACAAAAAATATCGGGATATTCAGGAAGTAAATGACGTTTCTAGGAAGGTCGACGATGAATAACAACAACAGCAACAACAACGGTAAAAAACGTATCCGGTGCAGTAACGATTTCAGAAACGTTACAACTTCCCAGAGGGCGCTTACGCTTCGTCATAAAACATGCGTTTGACGACGGTAGAGGGCGAGCATGGAGGAACGAAAAAAGGGAAATATAGTAATAGCGAGTAATGCGCGGGGGAAAAGACAAGGAGGGGGCGCAACGCTCGTTCGGGATATAACGAGAGGGCAACGGTGCGCGCGAGATGGGTCAGGTCGCTCTATGTATATACATATAATATATAAATATACGAGGCGGAGGGTGGAGAAGGGGTGATGTGGCAGCCACGGGGGTGGCTCTCGTAATTACGTTTCGTCGCTCAGCACCACCACCGTCGAGTGTGTGTGTGTGTGTGAGGGAGAGAGAGAGAGGGCTCTCGCCAACCCCTCGCGACTTTCCTTTGTTACATTAGCCAGTCCGCGCCACCTTTCCAATCCCTTCCTACCTCCCCCTAGCTCGCTAACAGCCCTCGAGCTTTCCTTCAAACCCCTCGTTCTTCGACCCGTTTCTACGAAGCGTATAGATACATCGCAAATTACACATCCGCGGCGTTCAAACTACCCGGAAAAAAAGCAAAAAATAAGTTCGTTATTACCGTACACATATTTTCCCTTGCTCACTGTTTTTTCTTCCTACCCTTTGCGCGTTGTTAACAATACACGCTCCCTTCTACCGTATCTACATTTTTCATCTTTTGTACACTTTTCTTCTTTATTTTCTTTATATTCTAATTTACATACGCGAGTATTCGAAATTCTGTAAGAGCGAACGAGTAGTGGGTTAAGATTGTGAAGATACAGAATTTTGTGATGTAAATAAGGGTGAAAAAAAGTATCGTCAGTGCGTTGAGCAAACTCGGGGTTGAAATGGATGGGAGAGGGTTGAAAGCTGGAGAAAAGTTGCTGTACGTAACTATATATACAACGTACTGTTCCTCGGCCGATGCAATTGGAAAATTGGGTCGAATACGAGGAAGGGCGTTGCAAGGACGTGAAAAAAAGCGCCACGAGAGGATATACGTATAGATGACTACGGCAATGGAATTACGTGTATGCGAGTCGGCAAAGCCCGGTACTCTCGTCCATTGTATCTCTCTCTCTCTCTCTCTCTCTCTCTCTACCCCCGTACTCGGACTACCTTGACTACACCAACGCCGGAAAAAGTTGCCACGTTTATCACGAAAACTATTTTCGTTGAAAAATCGTCGTTTATAGAAATTTAACGAGAGCATCGAAACAAAACATCACCTTTTTTACATTCTTTCCTAATTCGTTCCCATTCGATCGATACCTCGATTCGCTAATAATGATCGATACAGGGAAGATAACACATGCATGTACGAAATTCGCTGATCTTAAAGCCATCAATTTCACTTCGACGTTACGTTAGAGAGATTGATTGATTGATTGAGAGAGAGAGTTAGAGAGGAGACACACTCGACGAGATGACGTCTTGTGTCTCGTCGCAACGTCATCAGGACCGACCACATAGGGCAGAGGCTGAGTTATCTGTCCGCGTGAATATCTGTTATAAGCGGGACGAATGAATGCATGTATATGTCTATGTATGCGTATGTCTGTGTTGATGTGTGTGATGCCCTCAGCGTGCTCACGAGGACGACGCGATCGTGCCGTCGTCACCAGTAATGGAAACAGAATGGGATAATTCCCCGAGCTCTCTCGCGGTGCGGACGGTACGGCGGTAATTGCGAATAATTGCATTGTCTTCGAGTCGTTCGCTCGAGAGTCGAGCTGTATGGGGTGAAACCGACAGAGAGAGAGAGAGAGAGAGAGAGATGGAGAATCCCAAGGCCGCAACTGCCATCGTCGATTCGCTTGAATTCTGGTACTATCGTATATAGAATTTGATGTGGGTACGTGTGTACGTATGTATGAGAGAATTGGAGAAAGGGAAGTTAGCGAGATGTACGTAGAACTGGCACGGAGACAGAGGGACGGAGGAAAACGCAACGTCATATATAGCCGAGTGGTTACGCTATGAGTTTGCTTTGATACGAATTAAGGGGACCTTCGGAGGATGTTCCTTATCCTATATATATATATATATATATATATATATATATTCAAAGTGTCTCGTCCTATGTATCGAAATTCCGTGAGTATATATCACAGAGATTACGATGGACCTTGAGCGACGTACGACGAGAAGCGATATTGACAAGCCCGCTCGAACATCTCGATCCATCCAAGCGTAGGTACTCTCCAATTTTCATTAATTCCCCGAAAATGTCAAACGGCGAACGAAATCGAATTTCGTCAAATCTAAATTACAATTATTTCTACGAAATTTTACGTAACGACATTTTCGACGAATCGTTCGAAAATTCATGAATTTTTGTTATACGTTTTTTATTCTTTTTATTCTTCTTTCTTTTTTCAATTTTCTCTATCATTTCCTTCTATTTTTATTCCTCGGACTTACCTCGTAGTTGGCACGAACCCTCGAGAAAGAGCCGGAATTGAGAAACGAAAAGTGCGAAAGAAGTACGTGATGGTCGATTTTGTGGCGGTCTGTCTGTCGATTTTGCAGTTCACTGAGATTCGACAGAAAGAGAGTGAGAGAGATAGAGGGGGGGTTGGGTGGCAAGCGGATTTGGCAAAACGTGTATGTGTGTGTGGCCACAATCGATTCTGCCTCTTCTCGTACAACGATCGAGTGCGAGAGAGAGAGAGAGAGAGAGAGGGAGAGAAAGAGCGAGTCGTTGGGAGTCTTCTAGAGCCGAAGGTTCGGATGGAACGTCGAAATTGTGGTGGTTTGGTAAATCCTTCGAGTTCTCTTCTCCAAGACCCCTTGCACCCTTCGCCCTTAGCAGCTGTTACCGAAAACCGCTTCGTCTATCGTCTCCTCTATCCCCCACCCCCTTCCGCCTAAAACGTCGTCTTTCCCTTGAGCATTTAATTACTACGACGGAAGTCGATGAGTCTGGATGGAAATCAGGATTTGCACAGGATCCGGAAGTGGGTAAAGACGACGACGACGTCTCGCGATCGTCTCGAGTTGCTCTCCTCTTATTCATGACGTAATGGAAACTTCATCTTTCTCGCGCTACAACCAACAAGGGAAACCAAACCAAAAGACGTTTCGAGATATCGTGTAATTAAAAAAAAAACGTAACAAAAACTTAAATATACGACGTTGAAAGTACGCGACCTTTTTGTTTTTATCGTAAAAGCGATAGCATTGACGACAGGACAACTACTTTTAATCGGATGATTATTTGCGTTGAATTTATAGCTGCGATGAGGTCGTGTCGTTTTTTCTTTTATTTTCTTCGTTTTTTTTTATAAAAGCGAAATGGGAAAATAAAAGGCGAAAGTCTATGACCGACGTTAAATGCATCCCGGTACGGTGGAGGCGCACGCTTCAATGCTGCAACTACCGGAAAAAGGGCACGGGGGGGGGGAGGAAGGGGGGGGGGGGGTAGAGAGAGCATGGAAGAGGGAGACCGTAATGGTGGCATTATCTGCAGACGGCGCAGTTCCGTTCGCTTCGTGTACTATGTGCTATATATATATATATACAGTAGCGCGTGGACAACGAGGCCTGAGATGGGCTCTTGCCCAGCCGAAGCACGCAGCAACTATAATATCCTTCCTCCCCAACCCTTATCCCCGACCCACCCCGACCAAGTTACGCCGATTCGTTGCATCTTCCATTCCGAGATTTCCGAGATTCGTTCCCGCCTCTCACCCTCGCCACATTTTCCATTTCTTCTTCCCTTTCCCCGTTTCGAATCGTTAAAACCTGCGCGAGGTTTTATTTACCTTGTTAGCAACGACTTTTTCATTCTTTTCTCCGTGTCTCCGTTCTTTCTCGTCGTTTTCTTCTTTTATTTCGTTTTCTCATTTCTAGACCGTCTTCAATGTAAACGTATATATTGGTTTTTTTTTCTTCTTTTTTTTTGTGTAAGCTAGGTTACTGTGCCATTTGCAGTAGCGCCATCTACGTCGCTCTCGAGACTCCGGGCATATCGCGCGGACAGGCTTAATTCGAAATTGCACTCGGTGGAATCGTCACAGGGAAGAGCAAGTGGGAGACAGAGAGAGAGGGGTAGAGAGGAGACATGTTCCTTCATCCAGCATCGTCGTTAAGCAACTATCTCTCTCTCTCTCTATATATATATATGTCCAGGCATATATCTACACATAGATACATAGGTATATATATGTATATATAAATTGTGGCATATATAGGGGTTGAATATAAGCGAGAGGCTCGGGGAATCCCCAGTGGTCGTTTAGGGCTCCCGGGACGGCAATAACCGCGCGCTTCACTCGCCGTACTTCGCCTATAGGTCGTATTACAACGTTACCTGCATTCTGAAATCTAGTTTCCCCTCTCGCACTCTCCCTCCTCTATCCGTACGCGTATTACACTACATTCGTAATCCGTAACATGGAAGAAATCCAACGCAACTACTGCAAAATATGACCAGGGGATGATAATTAGGTATTGTTACACGATTTAAAAAAAAAAGATTTCTTTTCCTCATTGCCGAAAAACGTGACGAATATCGAACGAGAATCAACGCAATGATTAAATTTGTCTCGATACCTTTTGCCTCGTTTCTTTATACTTTTTTTTTTCTTTCCCTCGCTTTATCCAGAAAAGAGGGAGGGTAGAGAAAATACGAGAGAATTCACGGAGCGTTGTGAGAAGCGTGAGAGCCGACAGGAAGAAGCTTCGTCTTGTGTAAACTTCGAGACTTCATCTCATTCCTTCTCCCTCCACCCATCGGATCTCGTCTGACTGTATCCTTTGAGGATCGCACGGAAAGGGCTCTAATATCGTCGTCTTCGTCTACCGTCCCTCTTAGCTACCGGCACTCCCGCTGATGCTGCCGTTTCTCTACTGAAACACGGTAGCTCAGCCGACACATAAATTTCGCGAGCACATGGCGCCCGGGCTTATGAACAATAACCCTGGTTCGTGAATGTGGGAGAGGATGCTGTATGTGTACGTGGGTGTAACTCTCGTTGACGACACATCGATAGGTATAACACGGTATCACACCTATAAGGAGCGAACCCTTACTCGCTCGTCTGGTCGTTCGTCCCTATTGCCTGCTTTCCTCTCCCTGCCCTCCTGGCCCGCGCTCACTTTACCGACCTGGTTATAGGAGAGAGAGAGAGAGAGGCACCCCGCCACGCTGTCGACTACCCGGTAATTACAGCGTCCCATAAACATTTGGCTCACGGCTCAATCTCGTCGAAGACAGTATGTGCGCGCCCGGGCTTTCCACCGGAATGATGTGAATTCGCGGCAAGAGAAACGGTCAACCATATATAGTGGAAGTTCTCGTATGTTAGACGAAAAACGAGTCGAGAACGTGATTATTTCATTAGAGATTTTATGGAAACGAGACGCCAGAGTCTTAAATTTCATTGGATTTTGAAAAAAATGTTTATTCGATTTTTATCCGTTGTAGAAATGAATTTAGATTTGTGGACCTACCAAATTTCTAGATTTGTTTCAAACCGCTGAGATAACGCTAAAAGATTTGAAAAAAAAAAAAAAAAAATTGTAAGAGAGAGGGATTCGAACCTTGGTCGCCCGCGTAATAGTTCGTTGCTTAACCAATTACGCCACCAACCGTTCCAATCTAAATAAGATTTTAGAATTACACAAGAATTAATAATGATTGCTCTTATCAAATTGGAACCACCTTGAAACGACCCTCGTCAGAAATCGTAAATACAAAGTCACAACTATAATCACGGTCTTACCAGTTCTCCGCTTTTATTTCCTCACCCTCGAATATCTCGGCGCGCCTCATAAATCTTACCGGGTACAATTTATACGAGAGTTCCTACTGTACGGCACATGTTCTCAATCTCTACATATATAGTACCAAGTTGCAGCGCAGTTTCTCATTCGCTTGTCGGTAGCAGATGACCCCGGGGTGTAGACAAGATAGAGGAAGCATAGTCAGGGGGATGATTTGCATAGTCCGCAAAGAAAACAGCTGGCTCGTGGTCGATACAGAGGCCAACGTCATTCCGGCAACGTCATTCCGTACGAGATGCCCGAGCCATTATGCACGTTCGATAATACACTGTTACTCGGCTGATACGCGATGTTCGTCGAGTAACATTGACGTTAATAACGACAATGTTGCTTAGCCATAGCCGTTTCGCCATAAGCGAACGAAGTTTCGCATCGTGGCCGACCGTCCACCCTCGAACTTTGTACGTCGTTCGTACGACAAACGCACCCGGAGCATGAATCATAAGCGAGAAAAAATTCTTTCAATTCAATTCTACCGAGTTTCCTCGGATCTCGACGCTACTACTACATACATACAATTTTCTATACAATATCGTCGAGTACTGTTAGTACTGTGATCGAATTGAATGCCGTGGTACAAACCCAGAGAAAGTTTCGTAGTGTTCTCTCTTGAAAGCTGTACGAGGAGAGAGTGAGAGAGCAATGAGCACGAGGATCCTTTAACTCGAGCTTTCGTCGTGTCCGTCCAATACGACAATCGTTCTCGATAGAACGCGAGACGGCACGAGTGCCTCGAAATCGCATCGTGCCAGTAGAATTCATTTATATATACAAACACACATACATATATAAATATCTATATAGGTAAGAACATTTTGCTTCGTCGTCGACAAAAGACCGAACGGGATTCGTAGCGCGCCAGCAATTAACGTTTTACGTCCGATATTCGTCCTACACACACACACACACACACACGCACACACACGTAGCATAGCAGGGCAAAAGGGAGAATGGCGTAATACGAGGGAGAATAAGAGAACTGGATGGCAAACGATAGAGCGCATTTAGAGCACGAGACGAGAACGTAGAAACGGCGAGCAACCCGTTAGCGAAGAGCCAGGGGTTGCTGTGCAACAAGAGAGATAGGAATACCGGACAGAGCAATATACACACGTATATATGTATACGAAAAGGATGAGGTACGAGGGAAAACTGAAAGCAACGTTGAAACGCGCGCCAGCTCGAGAGGCAGAGAGAAATGAACGGGAGAGCGTCATTGTTCCGCGTGGAAAGGCTTTTGTCAGTGAACGAATTACTATTGCTGCTTAGACTCGGGGAAAAGGGTAGGGGGTGAGGGTGAGGGTGGAGAGGTGTGGGTTGTGTTCTCTTCGTCAGTTCTCCTATCTTCGTACCGTGTTGAATTCACGGACGCGTTTTGTCCACACCCTCTCACTTTTGTTACCCTCTCTTTGCATTCGCTATCGAGAAAACGCGAGCATCCAGCGATAAGTGGGTAAGCACCCTTCTCGCAAGGCTTCCATGCAGAGCAGAAGTTACGGGACGTTATATATTTGTCGTCACGTATATACACACACGTGTCTCTAGGAGGAAAAAAATGATAATACGACTACAATTATCGTCACTCGACGAGAGAATTTTGAGGATGTCGAGGGTTGGGGTAGTTTTGGAATTTTTCAAGTTCGAAAGAATTTTCGAGTGGTTGTGAGTGAGTCATCGATTCGACGGTACTCGAATGTCCAAACGTTTGAAAATTGCGAAATTTTGCATGCGCACGTTGGGAATATAGTTTGGACGATTTTCATCCCCTTTTTAAACACCTCACCCCCACTCCATGGAACGAGAAAGCTTCTGGTTTCGGCTCGCTACCGTCGTTTTCGACGTGTAAGCGCGAAACGTATATGGGCGCGTGTGTGTGTTAGTTTGCGCACGGAGAACCACGAGGGCCATAAAATCGTCGGGGGCCACACGTACGAAACGTCGAGTTTGATTAATTTCCCGTGAGCTCGACGGGCGTGTCGGACTTCAAACTGCATCGGGAAACAGAGGTGAGCGCGTGTGAGAGAGGCCACTCTCGCGCATGGCGTGTGATCCGATAAGAAACGTTGGCGATAAATTTTAGCTCTCGACCCGACCCTATGGCCTCTCTCTCTCTCACCCTCACTCACTCGTTCCCTCTTCGATAAACGATAAAGCATGGCGTTGCACTTTTCCTGCGTACATTATACGACGTGCTATGATACGATATTGGCCAAAGATCGTTGATCGATATCGAAAATGAAATACGATCGACTCCGAGAGTCTACCAATATTTTTTTTTCACTTCCGAACATTCATCAAGGCTACTATTATTGTACAAATATATTGTCGTCCGTTAAATTCATCGTAACAACCCCAAAGTATACTCTCCTCGCGGTTGAGATTTTCATCCCTTGCAAAAATGTGAACGTTAACAATAACATTCTGTAAAAACGTGCGCGAGGAATTGAGTCGAAGACGCGTAATACCTGCAGAGAGAATCGGTAGAGATAGTCCTGTTGTTGATGTTGTTGCTGATAGTATTGTTGATGAAATTGGGGATGATGATGATGATGCTGTTGATGATGATGTTGCATCGGTTGCAACTGGTTCTGATGAGTTTGTTGCTCATGATGTGGATGCTGGTACGTCAAGATTGGATAATTCTGATGTGTCTGATTGTATTGCAAGTGCGCGTGCGCATGATGCTGATGATTTCGATCGTGATGATTGTCACGATGATGCTGGTACCAGTTGTGATCGTATCCGTCCATGTCACTCGGACGAGCGAGCACTTCCGATCTTCTTCTTGTCACCCGTCTCTTCGCGTCGTCTCGTACGCCACTTTCGAAGCGAGAAGCGATACACGACCGATCGCAAACATATCAATCATAAACTATCGATAAGAAACACTTCTAGTCCGAGGAGGGGTGGGGGGAGGGGCTGGGGGACAAGGGGTTGACGAGGAACCACGTGGTAAAAAGAAGGTTCACGGATGAGTGTCGCGAGTGTTTTCTTGCCTCGTCAAAGACGTATCGCGTCCTCTCTCGCGGACTCGAACTTCGTCACTGTCGTCACGTGACGCAACGACACTTTGAAACTTTTTTCACCGCCACTCTCTCCTCCCCTCCGCCACGACGATTATTCTTCGAGGATAGATCGATCGACGATTTTTCAAGTCACGCGATACAGCGACGACATGGACAACGCAACGAGAAAAAGTTTCGTGCGCACGAGAAAACGTCGAACTTTGAACCAAGATTTTTCCACGATTCGTCGATCTTTCTTCTCGAGCGTATGAAAATTAAAAAAAAAACGATAATATCGTCGCTTTCGCTCTCGACGGCGCGAATTAAGTTCGTTAAAACGGCGAGAGATTTAAACGAAAGAGAAAATTAAAAGAAAAACGCAAAAAAAAGGCCAAAGGTTCTATCGACTGACCATAATTGCACCGTGGAAAGTTTTGCATAAAACATGAGAACGTAGCGAGGGGCCTCTCGTTATGTAAGCGGAGATTTTGATGAACGGAATAATGAGCGGCTTATTATACGCGAGACTAAGGGAATCCCTCGACCTCATCCCCCACCCCCTACCCCCTCCGCCCTTCCACCCTTTTCCGAATAAACTACACTCCCGTTATATATCTACGCTTGTATCAATGCACGGTACGGAATTAAAAAATCTTTCTCGATCGATATTAACGATTATCGTTAATTTACCGGAAATATAACCAGATCCGATATCGAACGACGCTGATACAGCGCACTTTCGCGGCTTTTGAGCTCGCGTTGTTCGTACGTAGCGAAAAGGCCGTTTGGTCGGGACGACCGTAATGACGTTATCGTTTATGAAAACTGTGCTCGACGTTCACCGTCGCTCTTTTTAATTCTCCTTGTTTGGTTTTCTCCTCGGCTCGGACTTTATCGATAACACGATGCACTTTTTACAGCTATTTATTTCCTTTCATTATCCGCGCGAACTAATAACGAAAAAAAAACAACGAGCGACGAGGCAAGTTCTTTTTTCTCTTTGTTTTTCGATTAGATATTTCGAATAATTATTGAGAATGTTCTTCGGTT
This sequence comes from Netelia inedita, assembly GCA_964017225.1. Classification (NCBI taxonomy): domain Eukaryota; kingdom Metazoa; phylum Arthropoda; class Insecta; order Hymenoptera; family Ichneumonidae; genus Netelia; species Netelia inedita. The sequence goes on along the minus strand of OZ024920.1, from coordinate 1,896,502 downwards.
TTGTTTTTACGGTGGCTAGTCTTGTTTTTTTTCTCTTCGGTAAAAGCTGATAATTTGTACTTTATTTTTTATTTATAAGTTAAAAATGGATGATGAAAGAGAGATTTGGTTTGACAAGATTATTTCAATATTTGTATAAACGTATTGCACAAGTTGAGGATCTCGAGTAGACTAAGTCGGTGAGTTAAATTTCATCGAGTCCGAGATTTGTTCGCTGGTGGTCTCTCGCGCGCCGAAGGGGGCGCCTATATCCCCTCTCCCTGTTACATTTTTTTTTCGACGGGTTTCGCGCTCGCAATAATAAATACGAGACGAGGAAAGAAACAAACGCGTAACCGGACCGGTCTTTTCTTCGATCGTCGCACGAGGTGTTTCTCGGTGTTTCGGTTCATGGGGGGTCGCGGGAAAGTACCAGGAACGTCGATGAATTCCCTTCGTATCCCTCTATCTCTCTCTTTTTCTCTTTCGAGACGGAAATCTTCGAGAAGGGGTTGAATTTCGAGGGTGAAATAATACGCGAAAACGAGAAGATGAATTCCTGCTTCGTCGACGAAGCTAAAAGACAACCGGGTAACGACAATGCCCGCACTTTTACTTCCTGAAGAGAAGAAGACAGTGAACGAAGACGGAGGGATGAAAAACGTGTTTGCTTCGTGTAGTCTCGAAAACTATCGTCGAGGGGACGTTCGCTCGCGAGAGTGACTTGTTTTTTTTCCCTTATGCTCTCGTACGCTACATACCCCTCCCTAAAACCAAGTGCGAAAAGGGGTTGTCTTCGACGTAATACAACGTTGGTGCGTTGACCGCGGCGAGCGATATCGATGCAAAAATATATTTCGCGCCGACAAGTGCAAAACTTCCATCGACCGAAATGAAAAAACAACTGTCTAGTTATCTACACCGATATCTACAAAATCCTGTAATTAGGTCCAGTCGTAAAATTCGCTCGTCATAAAAATGAGAAATAAGATTTAAAAATTAACTACCCTAAAACGGGCTTTATTTTAATGAATTTCATAAAAATGTGATATTTCTTTCGAGTCGGTTAATGCGAATACAACGACGTAGGTCAGAAATAGATTAACGTTATGAAATTACACGATCGACTTATAATTTCGCCTCTGGCGAGAGAGAAAGAGAGAACATTGGATAAAAACCTCGCGACGTCACACCGTTAAAGTCGTGTCAAGGGTAGTAGGCGGAAGGGGGCAAACCACAGCGGCTAATAGAACAGGGTAGAAAGAGAAAAGCGCGAATCGGGGGATGGAAAAAAGATGTGTGTGTGTGTGTATGTGTGTAGAATGGACCGGGTTTGGCACGGATAGCTCCGTCGCCGAGGGGTTTCCGCGTCATATTTTCGCGCGGTTCTCGTTTTTTCCGCAAGACTAATTGAATCCAGCCGCGTAGAGGCATCTCGTCGGACACGAGGCTTTTCAGAACGCGTTCACTGTCGTCGCGCGCGAGGCAAACGCGACATCGTTGGGCGGCTCGCGCGATCGCGCGAGTGAAAGATTGAAAAAAACCGCAGGCTGAAAATCACCCTTGTCCGATTCTCGGCAATGTTTTTTACGTTTTTATTTTTAACGTTTTCTTCCTTGTTTATAAATTCCTTTCTTTTTTTCCTCTCTCTCTCTCTGTTTCTATCGGTGTTTTTCTTCTTTTTCAATCAATTTTCCATATTTGAGATCGAAAGAGCACCGCGGGAGATTGCATAAAAATATCATTTATCCCCCCCCCCCCTCCCCCGGTCCTCTTCTCGTACTCTACATACTTAAAAAAAAACGCCTCACCTAGGAGTGCGCGAAGAGCCGCGCGACTGTGGCGAACCGATGAAAAAATGTTCACCCAGCATCCACTCGGCTAAATAAATACGCCAAGGCCTGCCTGTTCTGGATCTGTTTTTATCAATATTTTTACTCGCCGATACGTTCCTCGTTCTCTTTCGCTTTTTCTTTTACAAAAAAAATCGATGCTTCGAGTTTGTTTTTTTTCCTTCTTTTTAATCAATATCACGATCGTGCCACGATGAATTTCGCAATATCGAGATATTTTTCTATCGACGGAGGGCAAATATAAATATTATAGGGTATCTTTTACACGAAAGTCAATATCGTTCGATTTACGAATATCTCGCTCGGACGTCATTATAGAGGTATTTCCGGATGAATATTATTTCCTCGAAGCGTAAAGACCCACAGGGAGAGAGAGAGAGAGAGAGAAAGAGAGAGAGAGGGTGAAAAGCTTTGACGTGGCTCGGGTATGGAATTTTCCTGTCGAATTTGATGGAATCAGGAATAGAGTCGATTTACGATCTAGTCTAAGGACTCACGGAACTTGTGGTTCGAGGATACGATATTACAGGTGAAATATCGACGTTGAAACGTGTTTAGTAACGAGACGTAAATACGCTCTCTCTCTCACTCTCTCCCCCCCTTCCCCCTAATCCCCTTTTCTCATCTATCGGTTTCCTCTCTCTAAGACAGAATATACTCTTGTAAGTCAATGCCCGCCAAGGTATCTTATTGCTAGGCAGCTGCCAAGTCTCTCGTTGTACAAAGTTCATCGGATATCCCTCTCTCCGCATGTTGGATATACTTGGCGTTGCGATATACTATGTTGCAGATAGAGCGCGTCTCTTGATATCAGGGCGTGACGAAACGCCCTCACGAAAACACTAATTGGCAGATACCATCTCTCTCTCTCTCTCTCTCTCTCTCTCTCTCTCTCTCTCTCTCTCTCTCTCTCTCTCTCTCCTCCTCCTTTCTTGCACAAACTATTTCGTAATTTGACGAGAGACATATAGTGACAAAAATGAATGTATGTAATTTAAGCCAAATTGAAATCGAACCCGATGTGATCGTGAAAATTTTGAGCAATTCCAAACTCGTTGGTTCGACGTGCAATTTTCACGAATTAAACAAAATTTTATTGAAATTAAATTCTAACAAACGACACAAAGAATGACGTGTTTTCACGATATCGAATATATTTCGACGATACGAACGCAATTAATATATATATATATATTGATTTTTTTAATCATTTTCCTTCGATTAATCATCCATTATACACGTACCCGGATATATATTTCGATGTTATTCCGAACGAATTCAGTCATATCGAATAAATCCCATTGCCGAAAAAGGGACGAGCGTTACGAAAATTCTTTCGAAAATTTTCATTCCTCTCTTTCATCGAAAAAAAAAAAAAAAAAAAAAAAAAAAAAAAAAAAAAGTCGGGGGATTTGCGCGAGATTCTCTGTCAAAAGAGAAACGTGGAAAACATGACGTACGGTAAAAAAAGGAAAAAAAATAGGAAGGGGCAGATAGGGGGTAGAAACCGGAGGGATGAAGACCTCATCAAGAGCTTCGGGAGTTGTCAACGAGAACGAATGAAAGCAATGCCGGGCATGCTCGTCGAAGCGTTCGCGCGATTCCAGGCATTCGCGATGCTTTATACACGTGTAGGAAAAGAGAGAGAGCAAGAGAGAGAGAGAGAGAGAGAGAGAGAGAGAGAGGCTCTTCGGTTTTGTTCAAGCTCGACAATATATAAAACATGTGCTCTGCGTGGGTGTGGGAGAGAGAGCGTGAGAGGCGGAGGAGGAGGGGGGGGGGGTGGGAGGTTGGTAGAACATATATGAAAACCCTCGAGTGTCCAATGTCCAACCAACACGACAAAGTTCGTGCTGCTAGGCAGCAATGGATTATGGCATGAAGAGCTGGCGGGTAAACGCACACTCTCCTCGCTCTCTTTCTCCCTTCCTCTTTCGCTCTCTCTTGCTGGTGATCATGGTGAATTCTTGCAATAGCTCGCTGTGCTCGTTATATGTAGAAGCGAACTCGAAATTTTGCTATCAAGCTCGTGGTCTGTGTGTGTGTGTGTGAGAGAGAGAGAGAGCGAGGGAGGGTATCGCAAACAAACACGAGAGCGAATTGAAGAGAGAGAGGGAGAGAGAGAGAAAGAGGCAGAGAGAGAGAGGGAGTACTACCCTCCAAGTGAGGGCGGAGGAGAGGGTCAGAAGGGGATGTAGTTGCTGGTTGCTGGACCAGGAAAGCTGTTGGAGTGGCGAGTTGGGTCTCTGTGTCTGTGTGTGTATGAGAGAGAGAGAGAGAGTCTGGTGGTGGACAGGACGCAAAGCTCGCCAAGTATTTTCCAATTACGTCTTGTATGAACAATCCACCCTTGTGTACCCCATGTCCACCGAACAGAGACGTGCCCGAGAGCGAAGGACTCCTCATCGTCTCACCGTGCAACAAAAACCGATCAAACCTATCCTCTCTACTTCCTTCTTTATGTAATTGTTGAAAAACACACGATTTATTCCTTTATTTTTTTTCATCGAAAATTTGCCAAAAATAAAAATCTGTACTCCGTTACTCCAGAAGCGTAGAAAATTTCAGCCGTTTTGTAAATCCTTACTAATTGTACAAAATCGTATTTGCACGAATAATATTTACTCGCGAAAATAATCGAGCTCGAACGATCATTTGCGTCAATTAAATTGCGAGAGATAGAAATTATTCGAGAAAAATCGATCTCCATGATATTAGCGATAATTAAATATCCCGGGGAAGAATATACGCGGAAAATTCATACGTAAAGAATTCTCACTGATTGGATTTGCGATAATTAAATCTTTCGTGAATGAGTTATCAGGAAAAAAGAAAAAAATCCGACGTTCGTCGAATAAAAATCGTTGCGAAAATAGCCAGAGATAATAATACCGGACGTATCACCGGCTGTACTCGCGTCGAAGCTTACAAATACAAATAATTGTAAAGCGTTCCAGGAAGAAAATGCCGTCGAGCACTTGCGTTTACGCGGAAAAGCGTGGGATACGCGATCTCGACGTTGCTACGGTTACGGAATAGCTCAAGGGCGCTCGTTCAACGATCCACTGTGTATCAGGAATGTAATAATAGAAATTTAATTTCCGGATTCCGGGAGCCGAGCACCTGGCCATAATACGAGACTACAATACACACACATATACATATATATTTGTATATATATAAGTGTTATAGTACACGTGTACCGTAGTACCAAGCATGAAACGGGAGAAAACAAAAGGAGATCCGGCCGGTAAGCTCGTTGGCGCGTCAATCCATTCTAAAAAAAAAAAGTGATATCGCGTCTCATAACGGTCCCCCGTTTCTCGTTCTCGTCGAGTCCGCGATGACCCCGTACTACAGAAGTGACATCTATACGTATTCGTCGAGATCTCGAAGGATTAGCATTTCTTTTTGAAAACCCTTTAAATTCCCTCGTGCAAACCCCTTTAAATAAAACTCGTCGTTCTTACCGAGAGAGAGAGAGAGAGAGAGAGGGAGGGAGAGGGCGATGGCCGATGAGGAAGGCACATGTCGCGAGAGGTGCCATTTAAAAACGTAAAAGGAACAAAAAAGAAACGACAAAGCAGAACTCTAGAAAATTGTTCAACGTTCGAGAATGCGTCGTAAAGTCGCGACGAGAAGACAGGAGCAGGAAGCGCGCGAAGAATCGTAAGAGGACGAGTTGGAAAAAAGAAAGAAAGAAAGAAAGAAAGAAAAAAAAACGAGAATTAAATAAAACGAGTAGGAAGTCCGTGTGCCACGTGAAATGCGCAGCTGTTGGCCTCGAGGCTTATTTCACCAACGGCGAATGAAATTTTTCTGGGTCGCGTTAATGCGTTCGCAGAAAAAAAGTGCCTTTGCGCGGGACGGGGGGTGGGGGGGGCGGGAGGGGATGAGACCCATTGGCATACATTTTTGAAACGAGCGAAGAGAGAAGTGGAGAGAGAGGGGGGGGGGGGGTGGTTGACCGGGATTGGTCAATGAGAGCGAACGTTAATCCCGGAAATTCTGGCGAGTCCTCATTGGAGCTGGTCAACAAAAAAGTTTTTTTTTTGTACGCGTATATCCAAGGGGATAATAGATAAATACGAGTACGTGCGTGGCGCTTCCGTGATGAGTAGGAATAGAATCGACTCGACTGGGGGTCTTCTCTCTCCCTCTCTCTCTCTCTCTGTCTTTCTCTCTTTTTCTCTTTCTCTGTTGGTCCTCGGCCGGTCCACTGGGGGTCCGGACTCGTCTTCGGGGTGGTCCATTCTCGCACCGGCATCGTCGTGAAGAAGGGTCGTTTTGCGATTATATAGCCGGTCGTTTGACAGGTTTACTGTGAGAAGATACGTTGTGAAGCGCACCAGCGCCCACGGAGGAAAAACGACAGAGAGAGATAGAGGGGGGATGAAAGAGCTAAGGGATGAGACGAAGGAGGCGAGAGGGATGAAACTGGTTCTTCTCGTGGACCCCTGCGAATTAAGGGTGGACGAAATAAGATCGATGTATATAGTTATATACGTGCTACGTACAGTGGACGACGACCCTCCCTTGGCCAGCATCCCTGTGCCTTCGTGTGCCAAGACCCCCCAGTGAACAATCAGAGATCCCGGGGACACGTGAAGAAGATACGAGAAGCGACGTAAATTTGATCGTTTTTTTTTTCATTTTTTATTGTTTTTAAACAGTCCTCTTTCGTGATAACGTTGACGATATAAAATAAATACGAATCTCGATCGAGGCAACAAAATCTCATAAAAATCTCATCTTTCATTTATTTTATATTGCATTCAATAACATTTCGCGTTTCAACGTTATTTCAATTTTTTCATTGTGCTAGGACGATTTTTATTTCCGTTATAGTAATATCATAAAAACCTCCCAAAGGTTCGACAACGATTAAAAGAAATAAAATTGAAATATTTCCCAATGTCAAAAAAAAAAACAGAACAGAATATCGGGCACTCTTGTTTTTCCTATATCGATAAATTACGAGCGAAAACGACGTCACGGAGAGACTCGAATCCCTTCCGCCCCGTTCCCAATGGCGAGAGCCATTGAAGATATTATCGGCAAATTGGAGTTTCAGCCTATATAGAATGAGTGCGGGAGTGGGGCAAAGGTTTGAAGAGAGAAAACTGGGCGTTTGTGCGAGAATAGTGAGAGTATCGGAGAATAGTCGTGAATGCTCAAGGGGCGAAGGGTGGAAAAGAGGAGGAGGAAGAGGAGGAGGGAGGCACTGTCGTCTCTCTGGACCGGAAATGGGTCCGTCGTATTACAGCCTCCTGCTCTTCCACCCTGACCTCCCCCACACACATCCCCACCACTCCCTCACCCTCGTTCACCCCCGAGCCACCCGTACCTCCAACACTCGGAAAGGTAATGGGAAAGGCAACAGATGTGAACGGTGTGGCAGTTTCGCGATGAAACTATCAGGTCGTATAAGGGGCTCGTCGACGAGAGCAGATAGCATATATATGTACATATATGTATATATATATATGTATTTATGTATCTAGGCACACATCCCCATATACATACACACACACACACACTCTAGGCTTTTCTCCGTTGCTACCCTCTCGATGGTATTACAGAGCATCGAGTAGCTTTGCACAAACAGCAGCACCAGTGAGCGAGAGAAGAAAGGGAAACAGCTAGGAACGACACATAAACTTACGATAGTGCAAACGACCTGACCCGCGGGGCTCTTGCTCTAGCGGAGGATGCGAACATCTTCTCTCTCTCCCTCCCACCCTCTTTTTCTCTTGCTCTCTCTCGGTCTGTTTATATCGAGTGCGAATGTTTTGTTACCAACGCAAGACCCGTTACGACCTCTGGCGTGCAGCACCGGAAGCTCTAGGTAGTATAACCGCGAGAGTACGAACGCTACCCTTTCTCGTTCCGCCTGTGTTTGTCGGAAAAGACGAGAGATGGGTCTCTCTCGCGGAGGATATGTCGTTGCGGGTTCTATTTTCCCTTTTAGCGATTCCGACCGTTCGAACGAGAATTCTCTTTTGTTGTTGTTTGTTGTTCTTGTTGTTTTTTTCTTTTTTTTCAAATATTTTTGTTTTGTTTTTTATAATCAACGTTGTACAAAACGAAGTTTAAAAAACAAATCGAACGAAATTTTCCACCATTTGGACAGTGTGTACAAATTGAAATAGATATTTGTGCTTTGTAACGATAAATTTTTTTATTTTTTTCAAACAACCGAGCGATATATTTCGAAGCGAAGAATGGTATTTCGTTATAATGAAACGATGGACGGTTCGTACGAATTGAAGATTCATAACCTTACGCTGATAAATTCTATCGCCCTCGAGCATTGTTCACGTTTCTTTGATGCATTTCTCAGTATCGAGAGGAGGTGGAAAATGTACAGAGAGAGAATACGTAATTCTTTATACAGGGAAGAAAGCTTGTGTGTATGTGTGGGGAGGAAAGAGAGAGAGGGAGAGAGAGACAACATGGAAGAAGAAAATGAGGAAAATTCCTTTTTCCAACTTTATTCTTCTCCTTCTAAGACGGAAAGGTCTTGCATGCGCTCTTTAAATTATTGTGATGATAAAAAATGCAACGGAAGAAGAGAATAAAATGGCGTGTGCGGACAATTAAAAGTTCACCAACTGGTTTTTCCAAGACAATTAATTTTCCCTTAAAGCTTATTTGTTATCGTTACTTTTCATTTTCAGAACGATAAATATAAGATATTTAATTATACAAAAGTATCGAAAATTTATTCTATTTTACGTTTTGGAATTTTTGAGAATTTTTTTTTGTATTTTTATATCCAATTGTCGTTTTTGCGTTTATACGACGAAAAAAAAGCGATAAAATGAAAAACAAAAGAGGGTATAGCAACCGAAAAAGTTTTGCCCCGAAGGAAGGAAGGAAAGGAAAGGAAGTTTGCCCTGTGACCGAGCTTCCTGGTCCAAAGATAACGAGAGAGGTCCATACATATTAATGAAGAATCGATCGATCCAATGGCTTTTCTTTCGTTTTTCTTTCTTGTACACAGACACACACACACACACGCACGCAACGTGGATAGATATACGTATATTTGTATATACGTAACCTTTTCTCTCCGATCCTTCACCGCCTACTTTACATTACGGAACGGTTTCTTTTTTTTGCCCGAGGCAAAGTTTCGTCTACGTGGCTAAAACCCCCGTCAAACATTTTCCCTCGTTACTCTTGCCTTGTATAAAAACGACCACGTCAACTTCGCGCAAAGTTAAACGAATTAAAGAATCGCACGAGTTAACGTGAGTCATTCTTATAAAAATAATCAAATCGATCGAATTTTATAAATAAATTAATTATGAAAAAAAATATATATCGAAGTAATTACGAATTTATTCAAATAGTCAAAAAATTATCATGTTTCTAATACACAAACGTCCATCTATGGGAGAAAAACCCAGGTAATTTTTCGCCAGCCTAATAATTTGTAAAAAAAGTGATCGTACGATTCTATTTTCAAATAAAAGAAATCGTTAATTGATACGTCACGTGGTTCGGCTCAAGTACCTTAGTACCCGGAGGAGTGTTGGTGCTCTGCCGCTCTCGCTCCTTAGTAAATTTGCCAAGAGACCTCGTGGTGCGCGAGAGTGGTGCTCTTGCCCCAACGGTGGCGTCGAAGATCTTATACATATTAATGAGAAATCGATCGATTTTCTCGCCCCCGACCCACAACTTCACCCTTCATATTCTATGTATATATATATATATATATATATATAAACCTATATGTATTTTAGTATACGCATATGTATATATAGAATGCATGTGTATAATGTTCCCGAAGCGACCGCTTTTCTTATGCTGTTTAGGAACATCGGTGCGCGAGGCGTGCTGAGCACTGCACACACATACATACATACATACATACATACATACATACATACATACATACATACATACATACATACATACATACATGTATATATATATATATATGCGCGTAAGCTTCTCGGGTGGGCCGCAAGTCGCTCGCCCAACACCCGGCTGGTTATTATGCCATTAACGTAATGAAGTTAGACGACAGAGCGGGCAAGTAAAATGAGAGGAAACGCGAGTAAAACTGTGCGACGGAGAAGCACGCCGTGTAGAGAAGGGGTGAAGAAGACGATCCGGTGAGAAAGAATTTTCTATATACATATAGCATGGAATATATATACATATTTATATATATATATATATAATTATAAAATGGCATAAGGTATAACGATATAACGACGAAAAGTGCTTTTCACGAGTTCGCGCTAAATTTCAATGAGTTTCTCCCTCCTTAATATTTTATATAGGCCATTATGAATTAAGTTACGTCAGCGATCGCCAACTTTTTTCGATGTTAATTTGCATGCGTTCTTTTCTTCTCTATCTCTTCTTCGTTCTGCGAAATTGATTGAAAAATTCGACGCGTTAAATGTATTATTATTCTTCTTTTTTATTTTATTTAAAAAAATTTTTTTTAGGAGCCCTTGGGAACCCTTGTGAATTTACGTAGCGGCGTTATTCAATCCTCGGGTCATTCGTCAACGACGTTAAAGCGCGTTTGATGATTCAACCCTGTGAGTGAAAGGGCTCGCGGCTCGTTGGTGAGGAAAGACGTGGAAAACGCGCCGGGAAATCTCCGCGAAGAAAACTAATCAAGCCTGATGAAAGCTCGAACATGAAAGGAGTATACCCCGAGACTCTTGGACTCTGTATAGACATATATATATATATATATTTTACCGTACGCGACCTTTCTGTCTCCCTCTCTCTCTCCACTCCTGCTTTTTCTCATTTCTGCGAGCACTCCCGTCCCAACCACTTTCTTCGGTTGCGTTATCGCTGATTGCGACTTCTTTTGCTCTGGAAAAAGATGACGTCCATCCGATAGACGGAAGTTTGCCATTCCTCTATACGTCTTGCTCTCGTTTCTACCCCTCTCTTCTTCTCTCACCCTATCTCTCTCTCCCTCTCGCTCGATTCACTCGAGTCGTAGAGCGCCGATTTTACGTGCATCGATAGGTATATATCGCTGTAAAAAGTATTTCGTGTGCTCCATTCGATATCAAACGCTTCACCTTTTGACCTGGCTAGGGTTCGCTCCATCTACAGATACGAATTCTGTCTTTTTTTAAATTATCGCTCGAGCATAATGTTTTAAAAAATCATAAAAAGGGGATGTTTTTATCAATGATGAATTTGTCAAGAAAAAAAAAGAAAAGAAAAATGTATCGTCGTTGGAATTGACTCACCTGCGTATGAGTCCATACTTTTGGTTTCGGGCTCGAGCTCGGATTGCTCGTTGTCGTGGAACTGCCGGAGGTCGAGCTTGACGTGGCGGGTGACGTTGCGTTACTCTTCGGGGACGGTTTGGCGGTCTTGGATGTCTGCGTCGCAACAGCCGCTGCGGGACTTGCGTGTTGCTGTTGCTGCTGCTGCGTTTGTTGCATTATTTGTTGTATTAGCTCGATCTGCTGTTTGGTCAGACCGTCGTTGCTGGCGCCCGGTGACGTTGCGCTCTGTCGACAAAACACAAAAATATTAAATATTTGAAAAATAATTATTTTTGCAAATTGCAAACAAACTCATTCACTAGAATTATTTATAATAATCACAATTTTCATTGAATTAGTTTTAATATTGTAAAATCCGTCGAACCTATCGAACTTTTCCTAAATATAAAGACTTTTTTGGAACAAAAAAATCGTGAATTTTTCGATTTCATGTTCTAAACAAGAAATTCTCGAGACAGAGAACAATAGATATCCATTTTTGCTAGTCTGACACACTGATACGATACGACGCCCGAGGCTTAATCGCTTCCTTGCTCGTGTTTCGCCACATCCCCTCGTACACGTGCTCCTTCTCTTTCTATCTCACCCTCCGAGCATACCCCGCAAAGACTCGATCACTTTCATGTATACCGTACAATACACGCTGTATAGTTTAGTCAGGCGGTAAAGCATTGTATATACACATATTGCTAGAACGATTTCCGAATGCTTTTCAACGATATATACATAAATATATATTATATATTGTTGAAAAGCACAAGGAATGGATCTAGCAATTTCGCTACAAATAACCGATGTTCCGCACGTCTTGTCTGGATGTTTTCTTAACTCGACGACATGGAAACGTTCGGTACAGATACATTTTCGTGGAGGCAAGAACGACGTTTCGCGTCGAAAACGCACGTTTATCTCAATATCGTATCGAATCCCTTTGTTCGCTCCACGTCGTAGTCGTATTATTCCTCGAGTTTCCACGCAAAGGATATAACCGAGAATATTCGAGATCCAGACTGTTTTTTTTAGCAATCGTACGAGCGGGGTGTGAAAAACGACGTTAATAAAAGGGAAACAAATTTTTCGACCAAATTTCCAATAAAAATATTTTTCAATTTACAATGTCGATGCGAGAAGATTTTGTTTCCTTTATATTTTGTATTTATCGATATTTATAGGATAAAAAGATTAATAAATGTTTGTTTCTATTTCGAAGGAAGATATTTTTTCAATTACAATTTCTTTATAAAAAGACGTTTTTCTTTTTCTTTTGTATTTATCGATATTTATACGATAAAAAGATTTGTAAATGTTGTTTTCGTCTTTTTTTTTCTTTTTTCTTTCTTTATTTTTATTTCGAATAACGGATTCGTAGTCGCGATGATAAAAACACGATAGCGCGAAACTGTCCCAGACGTCTGAGCGGCCGGTATCGAGCAGTTAAATATCGCACGAGCGTTAAATCTCCGTGACCGAGCGTCGTTTGCAGTAAACGGGCGAATTGAACGACCCCGACGATATTTCGAACCGATCGCGCAGCCATATACGGCGCGGCGTATACGGGGTATATATGCAAAAATGTATGCCGTGGTATAAAACGTTCTCGCGACGCGCTTTATACGCGAGCCAGAGAGGCGAGGGTAGTTTTTTCTTTTTTTTTTATGAACTTCGCGCGATCATGGAGATCCGAAAGGATGGAGAAAAAAAAGCGTATTAATCGCACAAGGCATCAATTGTGCCTGTGCGTGACAAGCACCGGACATATGTCACACCTCTCGTTACAAAAAAAAGTCATACCCGCGTACCGCACGCGCGCGCGCCCGTCAAGTGACGAAAAAAGTGTCAAAAGCACGCAAAAAGCTTTCATCGTTGGGTGCGTCGTTCAAAAAAAAAAAAGAAAGAGAAAAAAAACGAGCGACCGCCGATCGACGATCGAACCAAAAGTGGTTCATTATTGCGTCACGTACGAGAGTCTTTCGGACGGCTCGTTGTTGTTGTTATTGTTTTTTTTAACATTTATAAACATCGTTTTTTATCAAATATTTGATCTCGCCTATAAATGGGAAATAATTTCCATCGCTTCGTGGGAGAAGGATTTTAGGAATAAAAATTTTAATTCTTTCAGTTAGAAGTCAATGTCGCGAACGTTTTAACCAATCGACCGTACGCGAGATATTTTCTCACTCTTTTACGATCAAATGGAGAATAAGATTTTTCCTTTTATATATAAGTGATATATATATATATATACCTATGTACGAGTTATTATATACGTAGCAGTATATTATGTATGTACAATTCGATCGTGTCAAAGGCTCCTGGGAATCGGCGAGTTTCCCTGCGGCGAGGCGACGAATTCAACCGACGATTAAAATTGGATTCGTTAATTACCGAACGATGGAGTGGGGATTGAGCGGTACAAGGGTGCGGGAGAAGGGTGAGTGGTTTACCTATACAGCGTTGACGCGAATTCGCGCAGCAGTTTTCTCGCTGCGTTTACTCTCATTTTGCCAACGAGACTAGTGCCAACGCCAGAAACCATCGACATTCCCTCTCCCTCCCTTTCACTCTTTTCTCTTTCTCTCTCTTTCTCTCTCATACCTTATTAAACCTTCATTTCGCAATTCCCCGGACTCTGGCTCGGGTTTGTCAATCGGCGACTCTATGGTATCTGTTGCCGAGTGGAGAGACCCCTAGAGTGAGAAAGACGAGAGAAAGAGAGAGAGAGAGAGAGAGAGAGAGAGTGGGACGGTTAACGAGGTTGGATTCAATTCGACGATCGATGGCTGCTGTGCGAAACACACGCGCGCACACACATACACAACACCCTCCTCTCTATCTCCGTCTCTCGTTCGTTTCGGTCGCCACCGCAATATTTTCCAATTTCACAATTTTCGCCTCGGTTATTTCGACCGCTGTAACGCAAATACCTATAACTTTATTTCTCTCTCTCTCTCTCTCTCTCTCTCTCTCTCTCTCTTCCCGTATCTTCCTCCGGAGCTTTCGCTACGCTATGCACTCGTATATATAGTTTGAAAGCGATCGACCGTGTTCGAACTATGGATGTGTATTAGTCTCTATCGAACTGAGCCAAAAGTTGCTCGAACCAATAAGCCCCCTCCTTCCCCTTTCCCACCCCTACTTGGTTCACTGACTGAACCGCCGACCAAAACCTCGAGTTACGGAACTCGATTTTCACTTTCGACGATTTTCACCCCACGCTGAGAAAATAATACGTCTTGTTTCTCGAAAGAATTTTCCAAGAACGTCGTCGAATCGATGAATTTGTCACGAGAAGAAAAAATTTTAATTTCTCATTTTTTTCTATTTTTTTTGTCGAAAATTTATCGGTCGGGCGTTGAAACATTTGGTTTTGTATTCCATACACACGCTGCTTATGCTCTTTTCTTATATTTTTTTCTTCCATACGCTCTCGTTCCGTTTCCTTCTTTTTCATTTTTTATTTCTCTTTTTTTTTTGCACTTTTTTATCTCGTTTCTCCATCTGCACGGTCGCTTCTCGCACGCGTTTTATATTATTTATGGCGACGCTTTACGATCCGCGCACCGGGGGCCGTGCGAGAAACGTTACCGCGTGGCGTGTGAAAATCCTCGACGGCGTAATATCTCGCTAGCGGCAATAACATAGAAATCTGCGAGCCGTCGCAAGAAACTCGGGTGTAACGTGTACCGTGACGATTCTCGGTTGAAAAATCTCACGATGTATTCGCGTTATAATGATAAAAAAAATATATATATAGGGACAAAAGATATTTATCCACAAATTTCTTAAAAATGCAAATTTCAAAATATTTCCCACTGCGAGGATAAGGTTTGGAAAATGATTGACTATTATTACGTAAAAAAGAAAAGGAACGAGAAAAGACAAAGACGAGACGTGAAACAGGTGTCGAGATCTTACTTACTCCCTTTTTTCCCTTTTTCCCCTTTTTGCTTTCACCATTTCTCAGGCTCGCATATATTTTTCTACGAGCTCAATTTTCATTTCAAAGTTTTTCCACGAACAACTCCGCATACTCTCTCTCCTTTTTTCTCTGCCTCTCTCGCTTATGCGTTTCATTTCTCGTCATCTCTGTATAAGTATAAAAATATGTGTATGTGTGTGTGTGCGTGTGTGTGTTCTCGATCCTCTTGTAAAGTTCCATAGCAGAGGGAAATTTCTTCTATATCTATGCAGTTTAGTTCTAGACTTCATCCTAGCCATCTTTTCTTATATATATATATATATATATATATATATAGGTGGTTCGAACGATAAGGAGCTCTCTATCCTCGGGAAGCCGAAATAATGCACTTTGCAATAACTTTTATCTCCGTCTGTTCTTTTTTTTCCGCCTCGCGTATCACGAGAGACTTTTCCCATCTTCCAACCATATATTTTGCATCTCCTCGTATGGAAAAATGGCGAATTAAAAGCTCGAGTGAACATAGGGGACGCGAATGGAGTCGAGTACCATATGGATATGGGGGTTATAACGGGAAAGGGATGGAGGGAGGATGGGTGGTTGAAGAAGAAAAAGTTAGCCACGGCAGTCTTTTCCTCGTTTCCTCATTCATCTTTTATGGAGAGCGTTGGACGCCCAGACATTGATGGAGCTACGCACTTTTCCTCCTTTTTTTTTATTCCAGCACATTTCACCAAGTAATATGACAAAAAAGAATTTTGTAAATTTCAACATATTTAGACAAAAAGAAATACACAACGACGATGAAAAAATCGTTTAATGTTTCAGGGAATTGGATGTTTTTTGAATGAATTATGTCGTTTTAGGGCGAGATAAATTTGAAAGTAGCACGTACGTTTATAACCCCGTACGTAGATTAGTGCGTAGGTGTCCTATCGTTTCCGTAAACGGAGGGATGTTTTATCGTTAAGCCGGTCTTCGTGTACGAACTGTAACGGATTTTCCCGCGGATTGTTCGAGTCTCTAATACGATGCGGCACATATGACGTCATAACTAATACTGTACCGGGGCAATATCCATTCTGGGGTGCAATTACGAGACCACGAAGATTACGAGAGTAATTATCCCCATGATTGCCGCTATCTCGTGAACAGTGCACACGACAGGGCTCGAGCCTATATATCGCTCGCTCTGTCGTCCTCTCGACGCACAATCCTATATATATATATATATATATATATCTTTCATTCGCACTTTAAGCTCGACTCACGACGTACGCCATTGGCAAAATTCCCGGAACGAGCTTTTTCAATTTCCGTCGTGACGTCATCAGGCACGATATTACGCAACGAACTAGTAAAAAGCATTGCGTACAAATTCCTAGATTGCAGATTGAAGCAAAGACAAAATCAAAATACAGAGAAAAACATGAATTTCTTTTTACTCGCGCGAGAAACAAAAAATATTTCAAATTCACTGATAACAAAAAATCGTGAACTTGGCGAGATTTTAAAAAAAATCTATTCTTCTCGAATACGACTGACGGAAAATGACATTGCTGTTTTTTACATCGTTCGTGTAAAAAAATGGACGTTTCACCCTAAGTCAATTCATCGTTTCGTTTTTTTATCATTACGTCTTTTTTACACAGTCCTTATCACAAGTACGACAGAGTAATAAACGTGAAAGGTCGCGACGATAAAAAACGAGAGATAAAGAAAAGAGGAGAGGGAGGAGGGTAGGGAGAGAGAGAGAGAGAGAGGAATTGGAAAAAGACGTGGTTTTGTGAGCGAGATTGAGAGACCTCTTTATGGACCATCGAGTTACGAGACTCGATTCAACATTTTCTTCATCCTCTTTCTCTCTATCTCTCTCTCTCCCTCTCTCATCCTCATTCGGTATGTACAGAAATCCGTGACTACATCCAATGTGGAAATGCATCGCTCTCGTAGCTCGAGAGAGAGTGAGGTAGATGAACGCGTTTCAAAACGACCCGATTGGTCATCCACGAGCTCCGACGTACGTAAATTTATAGACGAGCGTATATGTATACATAAATATACATAAACATGTATATATATATATATACATATATGATAGAGTGATACAAGTACGTAGATACAAAAATGAGATTCGTAGTCCTAGGAAATTTGCATTTTTCTCGTATATCCTCGTCGTATGATCGGCCTGATAACTCGCACAATTCCATAAATATTTCGAGGCCAAAAAAATAAAAATTTCTCCCAATCCTACCCTTCTTCGCGAGCGAGAGCCAGCGTATTTTCTATTAAAGTGCATCTCTCCATTTCCAGGCACACTCTTTCATTATTCTTGATATTTCCATGAAATATGTAAATCCATTTATCCATCTCTCACTCACGCTTCGCTCGCTCGGGCGCGATATTTTTTCAGCTCGTACACTTCCTTTTTTTTGTACTCTCTTCCCAAGGCGAAAGCTTCGAGGGAGAGGGACATAGGGGATGAACGTGAGGGTGGATAGCGAGAGTATGTATACGCGATGTACACTTTATGCGAGTGCACACTCGATCGAGGACGAGAGCCTGGGCCATTCTTCATCCTCGTCGTCCATCCTGTACATATATATATATATATATTATACAGTCGGGTACAGAGAGTACACCGAATCGTTTTCATATACGTCTGGTCTATCGGATGAGCGAACTATCGTCCCAAATCCAGTGGCGCATCTCCCCTTCCCTCGTCGGAAAGGTCGACCAAGTCGGATTTCGTATATACCTATATACGCTCCAGTACATACCTATGTACATATATACATGCCCATATGCATATCGCATATAGGTATACACGACATATATGTCCTACTAGATTTCGATCTCTAATTAGCTGTATATCAAATGAACACGCTCGGGCCTCACCCCTTCGACCGATTCCGCATACGTGAAATTCAGAGACGTACATTCGCGCTTGGGCCCCAAGCCTGCAGGTGTTCCACGATAGTCGAATCGAACTTCTCCAACTTCGATTTTACTCCGAAACATTATTACCGTTTGTCGATTATTGGCTCGTGCGATTATCATTATTAAGCGTTTAGAAAATCTTAGAATCGAGACTGTCGTTTCTCTTAGTGAACACGGTGTAAAATGGTCCTGGTATCACGGATCGAATAAGGGAGAAAATTTGACGATGATTACACTCTTGATGGAAAATCGATGTTTTACGAGAGATTGTATTTACGAGGGGTGACTTTTGATCGTTTCCGTTTGTCGTATTATTTCAATCTTGCTATATACATATATAAATAAATATATATGATACTTCGTATTTCATAGTTGTGTGTTGTAAGCTTTGAGTTTGTCGAATGGGTTTGGGTGGGCACTTTGTACGATATACGGTTCGTCCGTTATATTTTGAGCTTGTACACATATATATATATATATATAAGGGTCATGCGGGTATATATACGTAGCAGAATCCATGGAGTTACATCGCTTCATTCTACATTCTCCATTGGTCTACTAACTGGGCTTGGGATATACCAATTTGGACGGAATTTAGTTTGTACCGAACGAGAAGTGCACGAGAGTTTCCTATCGGGGCTTAATACCTGTGTGTTACTTCTACACGTATAGGATATATGTATATATGTATAGAATGTACACACGACGTACACGAAGTAGAAAAGCTCGGATGGAACCCATGGATGAATGTTTTCCATCCCATTCCCTCTTTCCCTTCACCCCATCACTGCCATTCGGGCTTATACATACATACATATATATATGTGCATTAACAATCTATCGTTGGCTTGTTCAACGAAATCATGCGTCGAATTTACGTGAAACAACGAGCAATCCAGCGTTTCAGAGATCGTATTATTATCCTAGCAACCCGCTCGCGATCTCTGTCCACCCCCGTTCACGCAATTATCAAAACAATGAAAGAAAATGATAATACGAGAGTGATTCAACGTCGAATACCAATATCTATCGCAAAATTTCTCCAAGTTGCGTTGACCAAAAAAATAGATGAAAATCTGGAATATCGATTTTTTACGAATTCTTAAAAAAAAAAAGGAAAGGAAAAGATCCTTATCGTCGTTTCATTCGAACCAACAATGTCCCCACCGCGGATTTAAAACGTTCGTCCTCGATCGAGAATTACAATCGCTAAAGTCATATTGCGCTATCGAGTATTACAGCACGATATAAAAAAAAGAATCTTCTTGTACGATGTAAGAAGATATAATAGATAAGATGCTTACAGTGGAGGAAGAAAAAAAAAGAAACGCAATGGAGAAGATGTAGGGGTAGTACGTCCGTCAGTACACGTAGAGAGGGAAAGGGGTGGGAGAGGAAGGTCGTTCTCGTTGTACATCGAGGACGGAGAAAGAGGTTCGTGTAGGTCTTCGAGTCCCTCAGGATCGATTCCCAGGACGGAACAGAAGCGCAGTTTCGATTCATGCGGTACATATATATATAAATACACGTAGCTATCTCGTCCTATCGTTATACGTCAGAGAGTACAAGCAGCTTAGCCTGTAGTCTCTGGAGGACTCGCAGGTTCGCAGACATCGGATTGGAAAAGAGAACGAGCGCCGGCGAGAGCGCGATCTGTCGGAGAAGGCAGGAAGTATAAAGCGCGCGCACACGCTGGTCTTGGGTGAGTGAACTGTAGCGGAGCGGAGCGAACTTGGTCCTTCTCTCTCGTTTCTCTTTCTCTATCTATCTACACCGATGGAAACGAACGTTTGAACCATCGCTAATCGGATACACTCTCTCTCTCTCTCTCTCTCTATTTCTCTTTCTCTGTCGATGAGAAGAGAAGAGCGGATGAAACCGCGAGCTCTCAGCCGCCTACACACACTCGCAAAACCTTCATCTCGCCCCATCTGTCGGTCCGTCCGTCTAGATGCACCACAAGCGACTCGGACGCACCCTCGAGCTTCGCGAAAGCTTCTTTGTGAACAAACATTTATTTCCGGATATACAACTATTGTTTCACCCGTTTTCGTGAAATATTTGTATTTAATATTTATTATTTTTTTTCTTTCTAATCTAATAAATCGTTAAATCAATAAATATTTGAGGAAATTCCGTAATGCTCGGTTCAATACTTTATCTCGGTTATGTCGTATAATATGTACGAATATATATATATATATATATATATATATATATATATATATATATATATATATAGGGGTGATATTCGAGGTGGACTCGTACCTGATCGCTCGAACGACGGAACAGCCCCTTTTCATAGGGTAAAAGCGGTTTCGAAATTACGATGAAGCATGATTGAAATAGTTGAAAAGCGGGCTTTCATAAAGTCCCGCGGGTAATGCGATTATGTATGACGATCCGCGTATTACACGCGAGCATGTATAAATATGCTGATACACCGACCGATATGTGTAGACAGTGCAGAAAGCTCTTGCACTTTCGTATATGCATATATAGGTGCATATATATATGTATGCATAGTAAGAAGATCGAGGAAACGTTGGCTTGGAAATTGCGGTTACCTGGTAACGCTAATTGCGTTAAGAGTTTGTAATGAAGGAATCGAGAAAGAGAGGTAGATAGAGAGCGAGAGAGAGTGAAGGAGGGAGATGTTCGAAGTGCATAGAAGAGATTTGAGGACGAAAGTTGGCAAACCGCGTTCCCGAGCAACGTGCCCGACAAATTTGCGGAAGACCTAGGTGCGTTTTACGAAAAGAAGAAGAGGAAGAAGAAGAAAAAAGGAGCAAAGAATTAACGCGGCATTGAACGAATTCGGTCTCTCAGCTTTTCTCTCATCTTCTCATCTTTGTATCTTTTTTTTCCGTCAATTTGTCCCTGTCTCGTTCTGGCTTTCTCATTAAACAGGATTAATTACGGTATTGGGTCGTCCCTCGCTCTCTGTCTCTCGAGGGCTTCAATCTACCTATGAAACTTCAAAGGAGAATTCTCGATTATATATATACATGGATGTATGTACGTTTAATAAAATTCGAAAAGAGTGTATATATATATATAGGTAGAGAAAGAGAGAGACTTTTTTTTGTAGTTTATTCCACGTGGATTTATGATATATTTTTCGTCTCTGAGCTCAACCCTACATACATTAGCTGAAAAGAAGGCTTTGTAAGGCAGAAAGCTTGATATTCTTTTGGACAGCGAAAGCTCGAACGGAGCTTTTGAATGGGCAAAAAGGACTCGGTCTAAAATCAGCGAGAAAAACTGCAACTAAAAAGAAATGGTCAAAAAGGCCGATAATGCGAAGAATTTGTTGCTACTAGTATCGCAGCAAAATCCAAGAGCGAGATAGAAACGAAAAATTCATTTGTCCACCGATTTTACGAGCAAACGAGAACAAAATGTGTTGCGCCAAGTTTTTTTTTTCACTTGACTGTTACTGTGCTCGTTATACTCAGGGTGAATAGAGAAATGGTTTATAGTGCAAAAGAGAGAGAGAGAGAGAGGAATGGGGTAAATGTGGAAAATCGTAAAACGACGCGCGAAAAAGTCGTAAAGTCACGGGAAACTGGACGCTAAATCGTTCTAATCACTCGACAGGATCGCTCGCTAGAGAGTTTCGCACCAAGTTTCACGAAGCTTCGCCTCGGTTGCTGTTAATACGAAAAGTTTCCGGACACTGCGAAAATTTAAATTAAAATTCTCCAAGAACACTTCGGTATGTCCTGTTGCTCTTAATCCTTTCTACGCTTTTTAGTTTACCAGTGGTTGTTCAAATTTTCAATTTTTTCCCCATCGATAACGAGAGCTCGTATGTTGTTGAAAAAAAAGGAATATATATGTATATGTATAGATCGATGTTTCTGGGAAATATCGGGCTTAAGAATATTATCCTTTCGCGGCTCGTCGTTACTTGCGATTCCCGAGTGCGAAGGGGATATCTTCTTATCTGATCATGAACGTAGGATTTATTTAATTGCCGTTTACGGCGCAAGCGACGAGAAACGGCTGATCTCTCTTTCCCTCTCTCCCTTTCTCTCTCTCTCTCTCTCTTCGGGAATCTCTCCGGCGCCTGGAATTACGTCGAATCGTGCGAGGACGATTAACGGAATCCTCGGGTGCAAATCGAGAATGAGAGGAGATCGAGAATCGCGAATGGCAGTTATTCCGATAAAGGCACCGTGGGAATTACCCACTAATACTTTTTCCACTGTATCTACGATGTGTGACGGGGAAAGAAAAGGGGGATAAAAAAAAATACTGTCGTAAAAAGCTACCTATTAAAAAATATGTATATATATTAATAAAAAATTCATTCGTTCGATTAATTTTCCAATTTTCCGAAATCAAATTAAAAATCAAAATAAAATTTTTGTTGAAAAATTATATCGGTCGAATCTTTAATATAAATACGAATTAACGATTAAATGTGAAACAACGAAAACAAACGGTGCTTTTCGCGACGAACATCATGTTTTTTCAAATGTGTGTCATCTGCGGAAGATGCGAGAGAGAGAGACGATAACGTATCGTCGGTGGTCACTGATTTGGTCAATTTCGCGGTTACGAGGCTTTCTCACGCGGGATTAATGACGTGGTAAAATGGTTCGCCCCCCCCCCCCCACCCCTTGGGGTATTACACCAGTGGAGCTCACGAGCCAGAGGTCGCTCCACGTTCGCGTGACGATAACGAGAGGGCTTTTCCGGTCACGGATGGCGCGAGTTCGGAAAAAGCTCCGGTTGCAGGTGCGAGAGCGCCGCCGGCGTTCATCTATCGGCCATTCGTGATAATATATATATGTATATATATATGTATATATATATATATATATAAATTCTCCGATTGCCGTTCGGAAAAAGAGATCGATAGCCGGGTGGTGGTCGACGATTATCTTTCTCTCATCCCCTTGCGCTCGGCCAAAGTACCTCCACGGTTAAAACGATCCGAGAACGATTCTCTACTTGAGCCCTACCCTCCCCCCCCGTCCCCCTGACCCCCGCCCACCCTCTCTTTCTCTCGATCTTCCTTCTAATATTAACGGCCGAAGGAACAAGAGCTTTCCGACGCTGTATTTAAGCACCAAAAAAATTACCTAGGATTTATATAAGGGGCTATATAAGATTTGTAATTAAAATTGTTATTAAAATTCGTTCTAATGAATTGTTTTGAAACGAAAAATTGTCTCTAGTAGACAAAGTATTTGTCTAAGTATCGTTCGTATCAATAATTGTGGGGAAAATGTTGTCGATATAAAAAAAAACTGTGAGAATGTTCATGATTCGCTTTACAGATTTTTTGAAATTCGTTTCACCTCGAACTGTACGAGAATTTTTTGAAAAAGAAAACGATGTATCTTTTTTTTTATTTCACAGCATGTACGACTCGCATTACGTTCGTATCGAGAATATATATTTTAGACTGAGAGAGAAAGAGAGAGAGAGAGAGAGAGAGAGTTTGTGGTATCGGTGAGAGCTTTCGCCTTCAACTACGGAAGTAGATTCGCTCTGTGTTCTTCGAGCCGTGACGCGAAACGTAAAAGCACTGCGCGCCCCCTGGTCCCTCTGCAACCCCCTCCCCCCAACCCGCCATCTACAGCGACGTCTAGTGGCGATAGAACGTACGAAAGGCGATAAAAGAAGCCGAGAAAATATACCACGGTGAAAGCTGCTGCGCGATTATTTACCTCTCTTGTCCCTCCGCCCTTTCGGCAATACGAGAGCGATTCTCACAGGACCAAAGCAACGTCTTTTCTTTTGCAACGATGAAAATTAGTTCTCGACGGTGAAGCACGAGGTAAAAGTGTTCGCGAGCTTTCTCTCTCTCTCTTTTTCATTTCTGCTTTTCTAATGCTTTCTACCGTTTCTCTTCCTCACTTTCCAATTATCTATATGTATATAATAATAATAATAATAATAATAATAATAATAACAATAGCAATAATGAATTATGTACACATCTATATATACATATATAGACCTGGCAACTTCGATGGTTTCGAACCGTCGGAGCAAGTTTGAAAAAAATTGCCACTGGTCGATTCTTAGTACAGTTATACGCAGAGTGGAGGGTGGCTCGAGAGGGTGAAACGAGAGAGAATGTTCGTTTTCGCCAAAAAGCAAACGACGAGGGTTGAAAGACGAGAGAGGAAAGAGAGAGAGAGAGAGAGAGAGAGAGAGAGAGAGAGAGAGGGGGAGGAGGGTAGCAAGTGGTGGAAGGACAAAGCGTACATTGGAGGAAAAAGAAAAGGGAGGAAGGGTAGCGGAGGGTAGTTAAACCGGGGACTACGAATCTACGATATTGAGTTAGAAGTGAGACGGGAAAAAGCGAAGAGAAAGAGAGAGAGAGAGAGAGAGAGAGAGAGAGAGAACGGCAAGGGTTCCCGTCGAAGTGGGGCTAATAAAATTTGATGACCAAGGAACTTCGGTAATGAGAATGAGGCATGAGGGCGGCAAAGAGGGCGAGAGACGAGAGCGCACCCTCGAGGCAAAAGTATGAAACTGCCCGAGAGAGAAAGGGAAAATGCTGAGTGGTGGCGTTGTGAAAACTTCTGAGACGCGAGACAGTGAGGGAGGGAAAGAGAGAGCGTGTGCACGCGCTGTATGATTTATGATATTTCATCGTAGCTGGAGAGAGGCAGCCAGCGTAGCCCGAATCACCATCCCGTGCCATTTCTCTATTCTCTCATTTCTCTACTCACTCGCTCTTTCTCTCTCTCTCTCTCTCTCTCTCTCTCGTTCTCTCTCACACGAGGTAATTATCAACTGCTGCCCGCACGCGGGAAGAGAAGCAAAATTCTCACGCGGCAATAATGTATATATCTTATCTGTTGCGGAAATCAACCAAGATTCGTCTCGCACGGAGAATAAATCCTCTTTCCTATATGCTTCGGTACTTTCTACGGTAACATTTCTCTAACTTTGCCAGGAAATTATCGTTCAATCGTGCTAACTCGTTGGAGCTTTCGGAGATCAAAGATTTTCATCTCGTTGCATAAATATTTAATTAATCGAATAATTTATTAAAAATATAATGCGATAAGACGAATTTGATTCGATCGAATAAAATCAACGATAATTCGAATCGTTGGATCGAACGATCGTTACTCACCTTGTGCTGTTGAACTTGCGTCGGTTCGGTGGACAAAAGTTGCTTGAGCGCCGTGTGTCCATGACCGTTTTGGGTCGTTGACGGCACACCCGGTGTACTCGGTGTGCTCGGATTGCTGCTCGGTGTATTCGGCGTATGAGGACCGGTTATCGGACTGCTCGGACTCACGCTCTCGTTCACTTTGCTACCGGCATGATGATTCTCCGTATGACGTCGCAAACTTCTCGCGTCGCAGTAAGACTTGCCGCAACCCTCGGCTTTGCACTCGAACGGTTTCTTGTTTCTGTGCGTTAGCATGTGACCGTTCCTATTGGCATACAAAAAGAGAGCAAAGGGATGAAACAAAAAGTATAAAAAAGATTGAACTATTTTCTCTTAAATACAATTATTTAATTGTCATTAATTAATTACGATTTGGCATTTCTGTGAACAAAGTCGAACGTGTCAACTTGTCGAGAAATGTCGAATCTTTTTCTCGCCTTGCGAGGGAAAAAATCAAAGCCAGGTAAAAATTCGAACGCAATGTTTTGCCACCATCGTGACTTATTCCCGAGTAATCCTCGAGTTTCGCTTATTCCGTTCGGTGGCTCTTGAACTCAAGTCCCCATTGGCGCGTGAGTTGTTCCTCCCGTATTCGAAGGATTCTCCATCGGGTAGGCCAGAGATTGCACTCTGAACGAGTTCTAACCCCCATCCCCATCTACCCCTACCACCCATAGACCACCCCTCCGGCCGCATGTATACGCGAGAGACTCATTAAAAGTCGAGTGACTCGTGCCATACAACGTCACGCTGACGAGAAATGAACGGGAAAAACAGAGCATGCAGCAGGATAAACGCGAAAGAGGACTCTTGTCTCTCTCTCTCTCGCTCTCTGGCTTTCTTTCTTTTCGTCCTCTTGTGTTCGGAGAGTTGACGATTTCTCTCTCAACGGCACACGCATATAAATGCCTGCACAGAATCCCATTGAATAATGACAAAAAAGCGTGAGTTTTAAGCTTTAGAGAAAGAGAGAATGAGAGAAAAAGAGAGGGGGTAGGGTTTGGGGGTAGAAGGTAGTGGGGGTTGCCTTTCGGCCTCCATCTTCCCCGCCCTCGCGCAACAAGTAGTCAGGCCAATTTCACGGCCTGCCTCTGTACGTGTATATATATGTGTGTATATGTATGCAACCACCCGGTGGGTTGAAACTGGGAGAGTGAGAGGGACAAGAGCACGAGGGCGGAGGGGATGTAAGAGACATTGATGGCGAGAGAAAGAGGGAAGGAGCGGTGATAAATAGAACGTCTTTTGGCTCGGGGCACCTCGTGGAAGAATCCACGGTAACTTCGTTCATAATTGCATTAATCCGAGAATCGCTATATTACGGGGTGAACGAGAGCCGCCAACCCCTCGTGCGAATAAATCTCTGCTGTTCGTTCGAGCGATCACGCGCGGGGAAACTCACGATGATAATAATATTAGTAACAATAATAATAATAATAACAATAATCCGAATAAAATATTTTTATCGCGTCATTGATTTTCTCCGATTTTTCCACTTTTAATCGAAGATCAACCCTCTTCCGAATGGCATTCGGAAATTTCTAAAAAAAGACAGCTCCTACGTTTCTTCAATTTGATGAAAAGCAAAGAGACCGAATAGGACGTAAGGCCATTATCAGGAAACGATCATTCGTAGGGACGAACAATTGTTCGAGGGGGAAATAGAAATAAAATACTGCCGGAATAACATAATGATCAATTCTCCCAAAGTAATCGAGAAATTCGAGAGGATGGAGACTTACGTAATAACGATCGAGGAATTTCGACCGTGAGAGGACAGTGCCGAGGCTTTCAATATCTGCCGGACCTCTCACCGCGAAACTGACCTCTCTCCCTCTCTCTCTCTCTCTCTCGTCTCAATAATTGGCTTCATAAGTTAGCCCTTGTAGAATCGAGAATTGGCTCGGCATATATATATCTCTATTCTTGCCGGTACGACCAGTCGAACCCGGAGCTTCACACTGGAAGCACCGGATTTCGACCAAGATTGTGACAAGAGCGAGAGAGAGAGCCAAAAAGTGAGGGTGGTTCGGTCTTGGCGATTCGCAAAGCCACCCCTCTCGTTGCCCAGCAGCCCTGGCGGATATCGTAGCCAGTAAATTTCAACAACTCTCCTCGTTCTATTTGGCCCCCTTTCTCTACCCCGTACTCGGAATCCGGAATGAGGGGTTGGGGGTGCGGAAGGACTTTCTCTACCACCTTTATACACACATTAACGTGCACACACACACACACACACACACATATATATATATATATATATTCACGTATAAAAACAAGGAGGACGTAGCAAACGAATATAGGAGATTTTTACGAAGAGTTTTATAGCCAACCGATACGAATGCTCTTGGGGGAGGGTGGAGGAGGAAGGAAGAGGAAAAAGAGGGGTGGATATGCTCTTAAACTCTTGGAGGCGACCAACGACGCTCGCACCGGCCGTAAAGTTCGTAAAAACCTCGGGAAGACCAACCCTCGATCTACCGGCAATGGGTTTAATTTGTAAAAGCTAATTTGCCGAAGTTTTTAACACTGGGTTACACGAGGGGGTGATTGTATACGCTTATATAGATATATACGTTACGTAGATTTAACTCTCACGGGTTCGGTAACAACCGTTGTACAATAAGACTCAAGATATATGTATGTGTGTTCGAATCGTCGAGCGAAGATCCGGGTCTGAATTACGTCCACCGATGTACAGGCGGAGGACAGCCATTAAGGGACGATGGTGGAGCGGAGGAATAAGAAGAGACTTCGTGAATGGATAATAAAGTAAGCGAGGAGGCAAAAGCTTCTTCGTTAGATGAGAAAGGGACAGAGAGAGAGAGAGAGAGAGAGAGAGAGAGAGAGAGAGAGAGAAAAGGGTTTCCAATGCAACGAACTTAGCGAACCTCGCTAATTATCGATAATTCCTCGAATCGCGCGAGAGCCTTTTGCCGCGAACGCGACGAAACTTTTTCGCGGAGAGGCTATCGTTGTACTTTACACTCTTTCTCTCTTTCTTTCTTGTTTTCAGGCGTGCGCGCGTCTAGGGAGCAATGGATAAAATACGCGATGGGATAAATAAGTTCAATACTGCACTAATGCCTCAGGCACGTATATATATATATATATATATATATAGAGTCTATCGACGTTATCGTACTACTTTTTCTTTCATCGACTAATTTCCTTTCATTTCATAAATGTTACAGTTATATATATACGTATGTTTAAAAAGGGTCGATGGTACAAGAAGAAAATACGAGTAAGCTTTTTTGATAATGAGGCGCGCAGGGTACAATAGAAAAGATACAGATAGAATGAACGAAAGGAGCGCAAAGACGAAGTAGACTTGAAAGTCGAGGGAACAAAGTACGATCTTTATGGTACCGGCTGGTATACGAGCTTTTTCGCGATCGCGTAGAAGCACGAACAATGAAAGTATCGAAGCGAACGTTGCGGACTTTTATACACGTTAATGTAAGTGTGATAAGTATACACGTGTACATTGGGAAAGAGATGTATCTTGTATGGGAGTGTCGATTTTCCGTGCGTTATTATTCTCGTATTTCTATTAGTTCGCAAGATAGTTCGAATGATGATTAATAATTCGTGCAAGAATTGTTATTTTATTTTTTTTATCATTGCTGCCATGGGTAAAGGAGCATTTTTAAACGGGGATAAAAATAATCATTTTGGACATTTATCATTATTTTAATCGTTATCATAATTATTACCCTCCCCTCATTTATTATTCTATTATTTTTATTCAATTTGCTGAATTATTTTTTGTATCTGTTGATAAAAGCGCGCTTTTATTTTCCATCCGTCAATGAATCACGTCGAAATCTTCGTTTCGAAACAATTTAACGGATACGATATACGAGATGGGAATCGAGATAGAGAGAGAGAGAGAGAGAGAGAGAGAGAGAGATGAAAGAAGAGAAATATACTTTCCGGTTTGGAACGAGGAATGGGGAATGAGTGTGTGCGATGGGAAGGTGAATCCTGAGAAAGACAGCGAGTTCAACGGGGGTGGGATTTACAGATCCGTCGGTGAAGAAAAATACAACGTGACCCAATGTCTCTTTTCTCTCACTCTCTCTAACTCTCGTTCGTCCGGTCGACCAGAGAGTGAGGAAACCATGGGATGCGTGGATCTTCTTTCTCGCTTACTTTTTTTTATTTCTTCTTCTTCTTCTTCTTTTTTTATCTTTTCTTTACCTCTGTCTCAACGATATAGCATCGCTGTCATGTATATAGCACACATGGCTATATCGATTTCCTCTTTTCTCTATAAGCTTCCTTTTTCCAACCTCCAGTCCTCTCCCCCGCCGCCCCTGAAACTCACCCCTCTCGTACTTCTCTCGCTGCAGCACTTTCCTATCCCGTCTCACCCCTTAGCCATGCCCCAGGAATCGCGTAAAAGAATTGAATTGAATCCTCCGCGTTCCACATGCTCGTCCCTTCTCTCTCTCTCTCTCTCTCTCTCTCTCTCTCTCTCTCTTCCTCTGCGTTTGCCACCTGCTGTTTTCTCTACTTTTCGCCACTCCCTCTCTCCTTTCGCCCAACCTCGATCCACCTACACACCGTCCTCTGAGCTTTTCTTCTATTCTTCTTCTTGTCCCACCCCCACCCCTCCCTCCACCCCTTTGCCTACCGACAGCCAACCCCCGTAGACAGTCTTCTCTCATCGACGGGCCTTTATGTCCAGTACGACATTTTATTTCGTTCTACTATCTTCCCCGGGGTTAATCCTGACAACGCTGTCGTACGATACGATCGATTTTCTCACATATTAATTTTTGTTGGAAACCTCGACGATGTTTTCCGCGCAGTAGAGAATTATCGAACGATCGAATAATCGATAATACGTGGCTTTTGCGATAACGCGAGAAGAAAAATGCAAACTCACAAGTGGTCCTGCCGCTTGAACGCCTTGCCGCACATCGTACAGACGTATTTTCTCTCGTCACTGTGCGTCAACTTGTGCTTCGTGAGGGCCGAGGCATTGTTGAACACCTTGCCGCAAACCTGGAAACAAAAAGGACGTAATCACTGTTTTATTATACGAGCTATTGAAAATATCGATTGAAATCACGATGACGAGGGATTGATCGATTTTTAATATTAACTAAATTATGGAAATTGACGAAATGAATATTTTTAAAAAATTACAAATTCCTGATTTGAATTTTGCGTTCTGGCGTCGAAATTATGGAGAATAATTCGAGATCTTTAATTTTTGCCAAGCTCATTTCCCTAGTCCCCGCGTTGTTTACGAGGAAGGGCAAAATGGTAAAATGGCACGGCGTCGTGTCCGAACGGTGTAAAACGAGAAAGTTTCCTATTCGTTGGTAGCTCGGATATATAACTGGACCGTTTCGAGTTAGAAAACGACGACGTAGTCGGCAGTTAGCCGTCTGAGGTCGTATAAACAAGCGTCCGCGAAGGGGGGAAATGCGGAGCGGTGAACAAGGCGGAAAGAGAGAGAGATAGAGAGATAGAACTGGTATAGTTGTTTCGTTTTTATTCAACGCGCTAACGGCGTCGGTCGCGTTACGAGCGTTTTATCGGCCTGTTAAGCTTTCATTTGTCCCCGGTGAACGTCGAGACCCGAGTATACTCACACGTGAGCGTGTACGACACGCGATGATCTAGAGATATATATGTAAAGAGAGAGAAAGAGAGAGTTGAGAGTGAGAGAGAGAGAGAGAGGGGAAGGAGGAGGGAGAAGGAGGCTAAGGGTGAACACCTTCCTGGATTAGTCAAACTCAGACAAGAAGGAAAGCACAATGTCCAGGTCTATGGAAAATGGAGTTGTACCACCCCATTTGGGTACATATAGGCATATATATACACACACAGTGAGGAAGACAGAAACCCTAATGATTATTAATCACAGTCAGACGTGCGCTCACACGAAGCTTTTAGGATTTTCTCGTCCCTTGGAATAACTGAAAAGCTTTCCAGGAACACAGTGGTAAAAGAAAAAAAACATAAGGAAGAAAATAGAGTGCCAACCTTTGCCGAGTGGGAATTAGCGCGGCTCATAAATGATATTAATCTTTTCTTGATTATATTCGAGCCGGTTTAATTATTGTCCTGGTGGATCAGGCCCGGGAGAAGTTATGACCTCTATGATCATTTGAGTTTTAGTAATTAATCGATGGATGTGATTTTATTTATTTGTGAACATAGCGGATTAAAATTAATTTTACAAATGTATTATGCGGTTTAATCTTTTTTGTGAAATTAGTATGAAGTTTTTTGTAGTCGCAATCTGGGAGAACGGATTTTTGTTAAATATGAAAATTACCGATATTTATAATCTCTCTCTCATTCATAACGTATCAGATTTTCTTTTACGTCAGTCGAAGGTAGGGACGACTTTACGATGAATAAGAATTAATATTTTATACACTTTAAGCTTTGGTTGTAACTACGCACTTTGGCACCTCTTAGGCGCTCACGTTGACAAGAATCGTTCGTCGAGTTTCTCGCAGCTGCAGCAAGGGCTGAAAGGACGATGATGGTTACGTGAGAGATTTCAACCTCCATTATCGGAAAATCGTGTCTCTCTCACTCTTTCTCTCTCCTTCCACTTTTGTGACGATTTTTCTCGCAGCCATTTCCATTCGCAACGTCATCCGCACGTCGAAGATAGTACTTTCCCACAACTCGAGCGATCGAAATCGATTTTTTTTTCGCAAATAATGTGTGGCGAATGGAATTTGTTCCATCACCAATGAAAATCGATGGAAAAGGAGAAAATTTTTATTTTCCCTTCACATACGCTCTTTGATCGTTCAAACGGCAAAGAGAATCGAATCAATTGTGTTTCCGATCGTTATTATGATTTTTATTGGAGAATTTACATAATTAACTTAACTAACGATCTAGAATATCCACATTTCTAGAATTCTTTTGCATGCAACCCTTTCCATATGAAAATCGACGTAAAAATAGGTTAGAGATGGGAAGAGGAAGGAAGTGAAAGAAATAGAGCTAGATCGTGTTATAAAAGCCAAAGAAGAAGTCGGCGCGAAAACGACTGTAGAAAACGTACGTCTCGTAACCGTGTGTCTCTGCGCGAATTTCTCTAAACCGAAGGAAATGATGAAGGAGCCGGAGTAACCTCCGGGAGTTACATTGAAAATCTTGCAGGAAGCAAAAGAGAGGTTGTAGATAGTGCTGAGAGAGGGAGGGAAAGAGAGCGAGCGTACGGATTTCACGCTGGCTCTTCAGCGCATTAAGAGAAATTTCATGTTACCAGAGAGATAAAGAGCTCGGAATCTGGAAGAGTAAGGAAGGAGAAAGAAGAAGGGAGGTTTCGTTGAGCACCAGAAAGAGAAAATTCAACTTCCTACCTACCGCGTTCTCGTCTAGTCCACCCCCTCCCCCCCCCCCCCCCCCCCACTTCGCGAGAGAGACTGCTATCCTCGAGATTGAGTGAACCGTTGAAGATTTTCCAACCCCTTATGCCACATGCTCCAACCTCTGGTCCCTCTCTCTCCCCCTCTGTTCATCTTCGGTCTTATCGGGATATATTTCAAAGTAGAACGTCGTCAAATGAAAATACGAAGAAAACGATTTACCTCGTCGCAAGGACACACGCGCATAAACGGATTCGGAGACAGCCTCGTATACCGTTGAAGTAGTCTCGAGTTGGGTTCGAAAATGCAACAGGGAAGAGAAGACGATGGTTTTCGCACGAATACGACATGCATACCTTCGTAATTGTCCTGGCTCTCTTCGTCCTCCAAGAGGGAGAGGGAGAGAGAGAGCTGGAAAATCTAATTTACGTAACTGAGTTTCTAAGGATATGCTCCTCAGTCAGCACCGACGACTGTCTACGGCCGAGTGTGGCATAACGTTAAGAACGTTGACGCGCGCTTCGCCCCACCAGTGGGGGTTTCAATTTAGGTGGAGTAAGTTTGGCCCCTGCTTCGTCGTGTATGCGGCGAGTTTCATCCCTCATCGAAGAAGGGGGCACGGAGGAACCCGGAAGTGCAAGGAGAAACGCTCGAGTGGAGAAACAGAGATACGTACGTACGGAGAATTAATAGGGTTGCAAAGGGATGTAAAGATGCTCGTGCAGCAATGGGATGTGGTATGCTCTGCTCCAACCTCAAGAGACAGGGAGACTGAGAGAGAGGGAGCTTCTGTGTGATCCCAGTGAGTCGTCTTCGTCCTCGCCCTGACTCGCGTCTATCTTTGTATACATGGGCCAGGAGAGAAGCTCTACATTGATGTCAACGGTTATACGGGGATTTCCCCCCGTATACCGAGTGCGTGGCACGTCCTGCATTCGGATAAGGATATACGTCAACTGCTGGCTCGTGGAAGCGGCTGAATAAACATCATTACTCCTGGGCCCTTCAAGGATACGCGAACATCCTCTAGGCATTGGTAATCATGGCGATCCCTACATGGCGCATCCTTCTCTAGGGTGGAAATGATATAAGGGTCGGCATACTCCTCTATGACCACCAGATGGAACTTCCGGAATCCAAGATGGTTCCTAGCACATCGAGCACCTCAAACGATTGCTCGATCATCAATGAACGGAACGCGTACGATCCTTTCCGAGTATTTCTCGAAATCAATGCGCACGATTACTGACTGCGTCGACCATTAAACGTGACATCGATGCTTCGTTAAAGTTGAAGGCTTTGGTCGATAGGAAAAAACGAGTAAGCCGGAGGGGATGAAGTCACCCTTAGGTTTTGCCTTCGCATCAGGTTGAGCATCGCTGTATCGTCATTAATCCACCCTACGCGCGGTGGTTTCTTTGAATAAATGTGCATGTTTCGTTTGATCATCCTGTTCTTACGAAGTAGATCCGAGTCTGGCCCGCGAGGAAAGGAAGTTCTCGGAGAAAGCTCAGTCGTTGACAAAAAGGCATCGACTACAATGCTGCCCTGACGGTACAACGAGGCGCGGAAAGAATCCAGGAACAGGCCTCAAGCAGACGGACTCTGGATGATTATATTGCGGGGGGTGAAGTCTTTGAACCGGAAGCGGTTCAAAGACAATCTCGAGAAATCTACCCACCTAACTCTGTCGTTGGAAGGTGTCTTTGTCGATCTATCGTTCCATTTCGTCCTAATTAACGTCGAGCCATCTGATACGAGCCGAGTCGTAGAGTCTGCAGCCGTTCCAGGGTACGACCCCCGTTCGAGTCCAAGCTCGAGTCAACGACAAGAGCCGAGTATTATGTATTAAGAAGGATCTTCTATCTCTATGCGAGTTTCGTGGGCGGTTAATCAAGGGCGAAGGCGAACGAGGAAGGTTCAAACGCCAGGACAACGTTGCAAGTTCATCCACCGTGATGCAAGGGAAGGGTGTGGCGAGAAGGTTGGAGAAGGGCGCAACGAAGCATTAACCAGGAGGAGAGGTCCCATCCGTCTTGAGCTGTATCATCGGTACCACAACGTCGTGGCGAACGTAGGTCGGTAACCGGCTGTGTTACGTCTGCCAGTCCCTGCTTCTCTTGACTTTTCCGTGTGTCCTATCGCGCGTGTTCCATGACACAAGCCACGATGTGTTAACCGGATGATGTCAACCGAAGGGAGTTAGGAGCTTCCGCGAGACGCAAGGAGATCCTTCGAGATACACGCTCGTACCCATCTCCGGGCTATCCATCCTTTATACAATACATATATACATATATATATATATGTACACCAAATCTTGACTGTTGGTCAATTAATTAACTCAACGGGCCGTTATCGCCACGATCGCGCAAACCACCGTCGTCACAGTGTAGCCAGCGAGCCAGAGAGCATCGACGCTCGGTTGCGTTTGCCTAAGGGACCAGAAGCATCCTCCGCCATCTTACAAGGTGCAATGCACGCGTGTATACATATATATCCATTCTAGCTTTATCTTAGATCTTATCCTACGCTCCCTTATCCACGACAATATCACAGAGGGTGTAAAGTCTCCACGACTTTTCGCGATATACGCGTGACAATATTAAAATAAACAATTTCGCATATTATACGTAAACGTTACGGAACAAAATTCGAGACGAGACTCAATTTGTACGATAAAATGGTGGACCGAGTGGAAATGGCGTAATTGCACGCTGTGTACGTCCGAACGTATGAGAAGAGGAAAATGCGTGCTGCGTATACTATATGAATATATATCGTAAATAAATATGTATACATATATTTATACGCGTATATGTATATTGTCGCACGTATCTCTCTCTCTCTCTCTATATATATATATATATACGAACGCGGTCTCTCTCACT
Source organism: Netelia inedita (assembly GCA_964017225.1). Taxonomy (NCBI): domain Eukaryota; kingdom Metazoa; phylum Arthropoda; class Insecta; order Hymenoptera; family Ichneumonidae; genus Netelia; species Netelia inedita. Next base: position 1,861,131 of record OZ024920.1, on the reverse strand, counting down.
CCCATGGTCCACGAGCGAAGCGAACCTACCACACATACACCGCGGGGCTGGATATAAATTCTATTTTATCGGGGGATCGTTAATTGCAACTGGGTATACCGGTGGAACCCGTGTACACAGTACGCGGTGGAAACGAGGAGAAGAAGAGGGAAAGAGTGAGTGAGTGCGAGAGAGAAAGAGTCGATAAAAGCCCCGCGCGTACTCGTCTCGGTCGGGAAAATGTACGCCGGGAAAGCTCATTCTATAGGTCCAGCGATGGCTAGTGCGTTTCCGGTCCGTTTCTATACACATAATACATACATATCCATTTATATATGTACACGCTGCCTACTATACGCTCTCTCTCTCTCTCCCCATCTTTCATCCCGGTATATTCGTAACTGCGAGCTTTTCGTTGTGTATTATCGTATTATAGCGCAATATAGTCAGAGCGTTATGAATACGTATATGGATGGCGTGTATACGAGTTCGATCACGGTTATCCCTTTCTCATATACACAAATATACAACGAGCGCACTTATACAGACGTATACGATATTTCGGCACAAATCGTACAGCCATTGGCACACGATGGCTAAATATCAAGCAAGTGCCTTCATCCCTCCCCTCCCAACCCCTATTTTCGTCCTATTCTCCCGTACGCGATTTGCGTTACGGGGGCCAATCATTCGTCGGCCAATGTTTCGCTTATCCCCCATTTTACGCGAACACAACACACGATTTTGCATCAAACGTATGTATACGTATGCATTTATTTATGTACATATATACGTGTGTATATGTAATACGAGTTAAAAAGTGGGTCATTCTCGTTAGCGTCCGGTGGGTTTCCGCTTTCGTGCGACCGTGAGTAAAATGGAAACGCGAGGTACACCAGAAAGGATCGAGGGAGGGAGGGAGTGAGAGAGAGGGTGAATTATCCCACCGGAGAGGGTGCGATGTAACACGCGCCAGCATACAGAGTGCCCCACCGAGAGAAGAGAAAGGGACTATGTACCCTCCTTCCCCTCTCTCGCTCTCTTTGGGGCTGTGCTTTACTCGCTACAAGAGACTGAATTTGCGCTGGCTCGTTCGCATTTTTGGGGCACGCTTTGCGCGGTCACTATGTATATACGCTAGATACCCTTCACCACCGAAAAACCGCGGCACGTTCGCCGGTTACGCGAAAACCCGGAACTATCGCGGTTTCTTTCATTCTCCGTCCCTTCGCTCACGTATGTTCTACATTATATGGGTATATATACATATATGTACATGCATATACATATATATGGTATACATAGATTAGAGGAGAGGATCTTTTCCGGAGTTAACGAAACCTTCTGGAATTTTTTTAATTTCTCGTACTTTCACGTTTTATGCAGCAAGATCGTTGTTACGTTTTTTTAAAAGTGTTATTTCGTTTTCTTTTTTTTTTTTTCAAGCGGGCAAGGAATTCTCGAGTACGAAGAATTATCGCATCCGTGGTACGGAGGATGTTTTTTTAAATTTTACGTAGAACGTACGTAACTGCTCCGAGTTCTCGGAGCGCAATTAGAATCGGTGGATTGCTTCTTTTTTTTCTTTCTTGAAAATAATTATTTTTCATTTACCTGACACTGTTGCGGTCCTTGACGATTCGGCGAGGACGCCTTGGGTCGCGGCTTTTTGACACCGAGCTTTCCGGGATCGCCGTTACCCGTTCTCGACTCCTCGCTACTGCCTGAAAATTGAAAATATTCGAATTCAAAATTTGAATCGTCGATCGATCAGATTTTTTATTTGATTTCTTAAATTTAATTTATTATTATTTTTTCTTTCTTTACTTCGATCATTTTTCGTAATGTCGAATGAAAATGCGGTTTACTTCGACCAAGATGTATCAACGGATAACCAGCGATGACCCCTAGGAACGTTTTTGCTTCACTCGGTTCTAAGAGAGATTTGAAGGTGACTGTCGCGTCCGATCCAAGGACCGTGGCAAAAGAGAGGCTTCGACTTGTCGAAGATTGATCGTCCTTTAGGTCACCGGTTTTTACCGAAACGCTATATCTTCACCGCGAGAGCCCATCTCGGACTCTTCGTCCGTGCTAATGGCCGACGATCGGCTTTACCGACAGTGTGGTGGTGGGGGGTGGTGTTTTTTGTCACAACCATAAATTCACGAGACGCTCTCCCGTCACTCGCGCCGATCCTGACAAATTCGAGTGACGAGGCGAATTAAACAGCGCCAAAAACGAGAGTCGTAATAAAATATAAAAAATAAACTTTGCAAAAAAAATCGCAATCATTCGCTCTTCGATAATTCGTTATTAATATGATCTCGTGGAATTTCGCATTACCGCGTAATAAATTAACGAATTACTGGATAAAACATCGAAACGCTTTTCGAGATAAAACAAACAAACCAAAATTATGTAACGAATCGACTTCCGAATAAAAAATGTGGTTCGTTCAAACGTGAATTTATCTACGGTTACCCAATTAGAGATTCTTTTTTCATCAAGTTTACCCGGAAACCAGTTTTTGAAAACCTTATAACGAGAAGAGCGCGCGAACATTTTCCACATTTATAAACGTAAAATTCATATTTTCGTTCGCAATACGCAAACACGATTCCGGTACAATTAGCTTTGTTACGGAAAACTGACGCCCTACTCATTTCGTCGTAAATTTTCATTGTGGACGTTGGATAATACCGAAACATTGAAATTTTTGAGTTTTCAACCTCGAGTTTCCACCCTCCACCGACGTCGATTTTTTTTATCTTCCTTTTTTTTCTTGTATTTTTTGCTCTCTCTCTCTCTCTCTCTGTCTATCCCTCACCCGTCATTCCGGCGCGTAGAAGTGAAGCCTGTCAGCTGTACGGTTACCATACAATCCGAATGAATAGAAGTTCCGGAAACAACATGCACCACGGTTAAAACTCTCGTGAACCATATTGCTCTCCGGGGTACGCGAAACTGGGTGCTTTCATACGTTTGTAGACACACACAGTTTCAGAAAAAAATGTATATATATATGCGGCTGTATGTATCATACGAGGGGGTTGAATTTAATTGAGAGAATTCGTCGAGTGAAAAAAAAAGATTTCTCAATGGTCCAGCGAAAAATCGCGTTTCCAGTGAAAAACTTGAATTTTTGTACGAAAATATTGCAGCGAGTGATATAAACGCTAAAAGGGTGGAGGAGGGAGAGAGGGAGGGAGCAATGAAACGGACGAGTGAAAACAGATCGAGCGAGAGAAAATCGACCAAATGTACGGAGGAAAACACATTCGTGCGAACTCGGTAAAAAGCTCTCTCTCTCTCTCTCTCTCTCTCTCTATCTCTATCTGTTTTTCTAACCCCTTCCAGCCCCTCGATAAGGCCAAAAGCGCGAAAGATGGATAATAATATATATTTGCGACGGAGAATAGGTAATTTCGAGCGGTGGTAATTACCTGCTCGGCTGATAACGCCTATAATACTTCGTTCTCTCCTCCCTACCACTTTCGACTCACCCTTACCCGAGGCTCTCTCTCTCCCTCCCTGTGTTACAGCCCCTTCAACCTAGCCAGCCGTATACGCTCATTAGTCCAGGAATCTAATTATGCGGTGTATTATCGTTAAATCCGTACACTCCGACGGACAATTTCACTCGTAAATGTGTTTTCTCTTCCTATTCCCCTTTCTCGTCGCCCTCTCTCTCTCTCTCCCATCCCCGTACGCTACTATACCGCTCGTCCCTGTCCCGGCCCGTCGAAATTGCTTTTCAAACGATTATTTCGATTTTGAGACGATGAAACGATAATTGGGGTGCTATTTCGCGATTCAGACCCACCCAATTTTGAATTAATTATTTCGGCACTTTTACAACTGTGAAAACACGAGAATTCGTTCTATAATTACGACGAATAATTTGACCCTTTTGCCAAAAATATTTTCCCCAATGTAAGAATCAATTTTAATATCGTACAAATGCAATTCTCGTTCGCTAATGTGAAATAAATTTTGTTGCAAACGAATACCATTTTCATCCCTCGAAATTCTATTTCATAAATTTCACGACGTAGACATTTTTCCATACGAAAATTCCTACATAGTCTCTCTCTTTCTCTCGCCTCTTATAATACCTCGTGAAGTTTGACGACTTTGGTGTGCAACCAAGGCAAAACACGTTGTATTATTCAGGACGAGACGAGGAGAACGAGAGAGAGGGTGAGTCTGGGAGCTTTCGCAAGCTGAGCATATACGAGAGGAAACACGGGAAGAGAATGCGAAGAAGCTGGTGTGAAAACGCATATGTTGGATTTGACGAGCGGATGTGTGTGTGTGTGTGTGTGAGAAAGAGAGAGAGGGATGCAAAAGCCGGAGGCATATAAGAGTTACGTCGAGAGTTGATGCGAAAGAGAAAAGCGTGCGCACGTCGTCATCGTGAATTCACGCGGCGACACGCTTTTCGTGCTTGTCGAGCGAGCAACAAGATTGAAGCGATAAAGCGTAACAAGAATGTTAAGAAAAGTCGACTAACGCGACTCTCGCTTTGACACAAAGACCCACTGGACTTTGTACAAATTCACATATTTCATAATAACCATAAAAACAAAACAAAGACAATTTTATATTCGACAATTATACAAAAATATCTCGCAAAATGATTTCATTGACAAATCCTCGCTATGAAAAATTAACCTAACTTCGAAAAATTCCACGAGCCGATCTCATAAACCGGCCGAAACGAATTATCCGCTACCCCTGGTTTTATTTTGCATATACACATGTCGTATTTCATGTCTCCCACCCCTATGGCAGTGCTATGCACACGAAGTGGATGTTATTACAGCGTGAAGAGTCCGTGGGAGCATGTGTGTACTTATTCTACGAGGGAGGAGATGAAAATGTCCGTGTGCAAGGGAGAACGACCAAGAGAGAAAGAGAGAGAGAGAGAGAGAGAGGGGTTGAACGAGAATGGGAGAGAGTAATCCAAATATATTCGTGTACGGATGTGGGCATAAAGCTAGGAAAATGCCGGCATAAATTTTACGGTCAGCCGAGCGAGTTCGAGGAAAATTGGCCCTGGATTGTCCCTCTCTCTCTCTCTCTCCCCCATTCGTGTCCTCTCGCTTTCTCTCGGTCTTCTCCGGTAAACTAGTAGACACACGCGGTGACCGCTACGGTCTCGAGCGTAGAGACGAGCGATGAAACGACGTACGAGCTTGTGCTGTTCATAGGGCTACGTTCACTTCCCCTATAGATATAGGACCATGAAAAGAAAGGGTGGGGGTTGAGGCTGAAGCTGAACATTTTACGAAGATGGCCATACTGGCTCGTACCTCTCGAAGACATTTTGCGCCACGTCGAGCGTACGGCGGTCGTTAAATCGTCGAGGCTACTGGCCCTCTGGCTGGACTGTTCTGCTTTTCGTCCGTGTGTGCGTCTCGTATGTGAATATATATATATATATATACATGTTCAAAGAGAAGAAAGGAAGTGGTACAAGAGAAAGAACGTGGAGATTGAGCGTAGGTGGTGGAAAAGAGAACTATCCCAACTTTACTCGTCCACGAAATCACCGACTTGTTTTGTGTGCTCACGTGAACTTAGCGGGTTCGGTAGTTGCTATACTGTACTTTATATATATATAGATGTGTATGTGCACATATAAAGGAAAGGCGGATAAATTGCACCTGATGAAGAAAATAGCATTTTACTCGTGGCCGAAGACTTTCCAAACGTTTCCTCAGCTATTTTTCTATTTGTTTAAATATTTATTTATAATTTATATCGTGAAATTTTTACCTTGCTTTTGGTATTATTATATTCGTTTTCATTATTAGAAAATAAAAATGATTAATCGAGAATGACACGAACTTTTAACGCGTTCTCGAGAAAATAAATCCGTGACAAGATTTTCCGTCGGGCGTTTTCCATTCGTATTCCTACGGCCCTTCCTCTCGATAGTCGGAAGGGAGAGAAGAAAGTCTCGTGAAAAATCACATGCAGCAGTCTCGCGACCGCCGAGCAATCTCGTAATTTCCGTTACATCGAGCGCGTTCTCTCGCGCCCGCGTCGACTGCTACTGTAGAAACGTCGTCGAGGCAAAGCAGAGACAGTGAGAGAGTGTCTTTCGTGACGGGCGTTGAGACGACGTTGTGTGATGTAAAAAAAAGAGTAAAAAAAATATAAAAACAGGAAATATTCGAGTTATTTCCAGCCTCGAATACACAACACCGCGAAATTACTTTTCTACTTTTGTACTTTCTCGTCATAAAACATTATCCTGACAACATTCCTCTCGTCTCCAATAATCGATCATTCACTAAATCGAATTTATCGAAAAGTCAACATTCGATCATACGTGTACAAAAATCGGTTTTACGCAAATGGAACACATCGTTGAAATTTGTCCTATGCGATAGCGCGTATTTCGTGTGTTTGGTCAAAAAATCGACGATTTAGCGGTCACGGTTTAGCGAGTGCCTGAAAATTAAAAAAAAAAGAAGAAAATTGTAAAAAAAATCATCGCAAAACCGCAACAACCCGGATTCGATAGAAAACCATGGACAGCGATACCGGGTATCGGGCTTTCCCACGGTCGTCCCAACGTGTAGGTCGTTGTCCGCCCTACGAATAAATTGACCGAGCTGTACCGTGCGTGTAACTGTTACAATTTTACAGTCTCACATCGATGAACGATCAACGCCAGGCTTTTCAACGTACAAATCTCTCTCTCTCTCTATATATATATCATTGACCGCAAAATGGCTACGGCCGATGAGAGCCTTCGCTCTCGTATTTTGTCATGATCTTTTTTAACGAGCGTTTTCCACCCCCTCTCCACTGCACTTCTACCAACCTGCCAACGTCCCCTTCCGCGAATCCGGTCGAATATTGGAATTCCCAGACTCTCATTGTCCGCGTGCTCTCGCACGTTCCCATTACCATCAGCAACTTGGATATGTCATTTGTCTCTTTTCCCATTATTGAAGGGGGCGATTGTTACCAACCGTACGCGTACTATATTTAATAATCGGACGACTAGCGTCATCTGCATTATTATATAGGTATTTTATAACGAGGAAAAGTGTACGGGGTTGTCGTTCGTATCGTCGATTCGACAAAATTATTAGAGAAATTGCTCGAACGGACGGACGAAAGATAATAATCGATAATTTTAAATATCACGGTTCGATTAATTTGCTTTTATATATCGAGTCGATTCACTGCACGCCGGGAATATGTAACAGATCGTATTTCATTGGCAACTACCGTTAGGTGGTAAAGAGGATTGGCACGACCCTCGTCGAATCGCGGAAGGTGGGGAGGGGGCGGGAGGGGGCCTAAAAAGAAATCCCCGATATAGATGTAATCTTTGCCGGCAGCTCACTGTTAAACGATCCCCGTGAATCGTTTCGGTTAGATAGGCAACGAAACTTTTCGATACTTTTCACGTGAAATAGATTGCAAAAAGCGACAGTTAAGAGAAGCGAGGAACGGTTACGCGAAGCGAGAGAGGAAGAGGATATCGGCCCGAGGGGTTGATATCTTGGACCGATAATAGGTCCCCGCCAGAAAGGCTTACATATATGTATATATACGAAAGAGAGAGAGAGAGAGAGAGAGAGAATAGTGGGGATAAAACTCCCCGCGCTGTTGGAGAATCGCTTAAACTATCCTCGCGTAGATTTATCGTTCGGAGCTTAGAGAAAGAGAGAGAGAGAGAGAGAGAGAGAGAGCGGAAAAAAAGTCGCGCGGCAGTTCTGGTGAACACAACGAACGAACGAACGAACAAAAAAAAGAAACGAAAAAAGGGGTGAGATCTGCTCCATTGGGGGATGAAAAAAAAATCGTAAAAGAGCGAAGGAAGCTCGTGGGTGGCCATTGGGATTCCTCCGGGCGCTTGAATCTTTTCTATGTATATCTATATATATATACCCTCGCACATAAAAAAAAAAATATATATGTTCGTAGAACATGCTTAGTATAAGCGTCGCGAATCCCTACGTTTGTGGGGTCGCGCGTATATACGCTCCGAAGGTAAAGCGTAGCCGGCATGAGGACCAGGAACGCCGGGGAATATAACGGGGGTGCCTACCAATTTATAATATTTATCGCCGTTAGCCGATAATGGAATTTCAGGCGATCGGAACAGCGGGATACTCGTGCACGTGTGTGGGTGTGTGTGTATATATTTTGGTATTGCGTGTGGATACGAACCTTTAGGAAGGCACCTGCCCGCCCCCTTCCACAAACCAAGCGAACTAACAGCACACGGTACGGAATATACATTGGAACACAACGCGCTGGAGAAGCTCCGGTCCTAAATCCCAGGACCGGGTGACTTATGGCCGTGTACATATGGATGTGCGAACGTGCACATAGACACACATACACACAGAGACACACACGTTAAACGAACAATTTTTTTTTCTGCCGTTATCGACTATACGCCCGGACTTTGCGCTGGAAAATCCAAATACGACCAATTTTACGTACGAATTTTTGGTGAATAATTACGTTGTTCGGCCGGTGTGCAGTCACCGCAAGGGCGGATAGGGTTAGGGAGGAGAATTATTTACTATTTTTCGTTTCAGTACGATTATTTTGCCTCGTATTTTTTGGTCATTGTATTTTTTACAGGTTTTTAAGAAAAATAATGGAATTATAACGTTTGTCGAATTAATCGAGTTATCGATCGATATAATTAACGGATATAATCGTTGATAAGATAATTCATTGAATCGACGATCTAAGAACTTGCTTTGTTTTTTTTTAAATTTATTTTCGCGATGGTTTTTTTAGGATCGATATTTTGCTCGTTATTTGTTGATTTCGTTGTGCAATTTCTCGTTACGTATGTACCGAGGGGTTGCCGAGGAAGGAGTCTAATATTACAGTGTATATATATATACATATATATATATTGCTGTGCGTAAACAGGATCGAAAGGATATATCAACGTTTGGAAAGCAACGTAAACGTCCTGGAAGCGACGTGATGGCTGATGAAATCGAACCGATTGCTCGTCGAACAACGGCGAGATTGATCTATATACAGATAAACATAGTATAGAAATCGTAGTCCGTTGTCCGGACGAGAAAACAGTGAAGGGCTTTCGTCCCTCCGGGAAACGAAACTAATCAGTACCGTAAAACGGGGTTATATTGACATTGCCGGTATAACTGTCAGTTTTTGAGGCTACGAATATTTACGTAAATTGCAAGATAACCAGATTCTAATTTTTTAGATGTATCTTTTATAAGAAATATTTATCAACGATAGGAAAATCGACGAATTTCCATGAAAATAAAAAATTAAGGGTTACCGGGGGGATTGGGATATCTATCCCACGGGGGTAGATTGCAAATATAAACATTCCAAGCCGGGATCTCTTAGGCAGGCTCAGGGTGTCACACGTATTCATTCTCTTCCATCTCCCCGTTCGCCAGTGTCGCAGATAAGGGTATTGTAAAAGGGTGAGGAGGGGGAGGGTTGAAAGAGGGGGTGTTGAAGAACTGAATGAAGGTCCCCTGGGTTGAGGCGAAGGGCAGGACGAGAGAGAGAAAGTGAGGGGTGGGGGGAGAGAAGCTAGAGCGAATTTCCCGATAACCCAAGTTATTAAGTCATAAAGCGAAGAGTTAGTGTAGGGGGTTGGAAGGCGAGAGGGGTTGAAAAGGGCGAGGAGGGCCGACGGAGAGAGAGCAGCGTTGGTATATGAAGGCAAACGTCCTACTCTTCTCCATTATCGCGAATTTACATACCGCAGTCGACGAGAGAACGAGATGGGGAGAGGGCTAGAGGGGGTGGAAAACGTTATCCCGTCCAACCACCGAACCTCCTCTCGCTCTTACTCCACCGAGCGAGGGTGAACCACTGTCGACGTGTGTATATATTCCGGCCTCTCTCTTGCCGGTCGCGCCATCATCAGCTCTCGCGTAGCCGGCTGATGTCCTGCCCTTTAAAAGGGCCTGTCTCGTATATATATATATATTATATGGGCCCACTCGTCGAAGAGGATTCTCCGCTACTATTATATGGTTAACTCTCGCTCGTCTCTCTCCCTCTCTCTCTCTCTCTCTCTCTCTCGTTCCTAACCCACGTCCCACACCTTAACCGGTCGTCGCGTATACTCGAGGGAGGAATGGGCTCCATCCTCGTCGTCGTCCTAGCAATAAAGCCTTCAAGCCATAACGCATAATGGTTTAATTAAGAAGTTGTCGTCGGTACCAAGCCAAGAGCTACGTAGAGACATGGACCCAAAAAGCTAATGGGTGTATATACGTTGTATAATACGAGAATACGAGAGAGAGAGAGAGAGAGGGGAAGAAAAAAAGAAGGTGCAAAGCATCGAATTTGACGATGTGATAAGAAGAGGGGTGGGAAAAATGGAACAAAATATGAGAAAAAGAGAGAAAGTAATGAAAGACGGATATACGTTGTATGTTTTCGCGTGTAGGAATATATATATATATATATATACGAGAATAAGTATCCGGGAGAGCCACGAGGATTCTATTTGAGAAATCAATTTTCCCTCGGTTCACCCTTTCGGCGCCCTTAAGCGTGTACATAGAACTCCGCGTCACGTATTGTACGGTTAGAGAGGAAAGGAGAACGGCGAGGAAAAAAAAGAAAAATCGAGAGCGATAAGATGGAAAAACCCTTCGGGCTCCGGGGGGTTGGAGGGACGTGCGTTTGGCGAGGGTGAACGCGTAAAAAGACATAAAAAATATGGGGAAAAGGGTTAAGGGATGAATTCGTGATTCACCCTCTGTCGCGATGGTCTATAAATTCGATGCTGCAGATTGCGAGAGATAAAAAATAAAACGAACTTCCCTCGTCCGAGGGAAGAGGGAAGGAAGGCACGCCCGATTCTCCCTCGTACCGCCCCTCTAGCCAGCGAATAATAATAGTAAAGAAAAGAAATTCGTACGAACGGCAAGATATTTCATCGTGTTACATTTCACATTATTTCAAAGTATCGATTTTACATTTAAAATCGTTTCGATAATGAAGAAACAATTGTTTCAGCAAAAGTAATATCGACCATTCTCTTTTATCTCGCGGAAGTTGAGCGAACGAAAGAAGAACGGTAGACGAGGGAGTTTTCTCGGCTGTGCTCGGTCGTATGGATTTTCAACGAGGATAAAGAGAAAAAGAGACGGGTGAGACAGAGACAGAGAGAGGGAGAAAGACAGAGAGAGATAGAGATGGCACGCAAATTACACGCCGAGTGCATTCGAACGCGAGAGATTCGTTAATGCGTCGGATAATTCGATTTGGGTTCTTTCGGTGTGGGTTGGCGGTGATGGCGGGCAGGAGAAAGAGGGGGGGGGGGGGGTGGCGTGTGTAGCTCCGACGCTCCTGCTCCCTCGAGCGCGATGCTCGCGGCAATCGCGTGACTGCCTCCCTTCGATCCCTTTTCACCGTCCTTTACTCAACCACCCCACCCCCCTCTCCCTCACACTCCACCAGCTCACACCGCGAGCGCGTACGTTACCGCGACGAAATGTGAATTGGGTTTAATTAATCTCCGTCTAATTGTGCGAGTCGACGGGTATACCAGAGACGGAAAAGGAAATGTAGATATATATATATATATATATATATTCTCTTAATACACTATATATACAAATACATAGAGAAATTGTGGAAGTGTGAGCGGAATGTATATACGATGGAGAAACCGTGAGAGGGATGTTTGGGAGAGATGTTCCGAGATTTCCACGAACGTATTAATTTATGCCACTAAATTATGCATACCCAGCGCTCTCTCGCGCTTTCGCGTTCGCGGATGAACGTTTCACCAACCTCCACCAACTCCTGTCTCCCTTCCACCGGCTCGACGCGGAGTAATTGCATTCGGCTCCGATATATATCTATATCTATCTATATACGTATATGTACGGAGCTAGAAAATCCAGCCGCGAGATGGTGCATAGAATGCCCGCGCTTCCTTTGGTTACAACCCCCCTGTCCCTCGCGCCGCCATCGTACCGAGAAACGAAATCCACCGTGAGTGTTGCTACGATAATGAGTCTAGTGAAATAATATTTCGAAGAATTATTATTTTTTCCCACTGGAATTATCATCGAACGTGTTTCTATCGACTTTAAGGAAAATTATTTATAATTTTTTGAAAGAATAAAATTTGACGAAAATTGTTTCATCGACGTTGTGAGAATTTTTGTTTAGGAAATAGTAATAAATGTATAATAAATGATAATAATAAAGAAAATAAATTTAAGTACGTTTTTTTTAATATCTCCTTTCCTACAAATCTGTTGCAACCGCGATGACGATATTGTCCAACGAAAAAAAAGAGTAAAAAACATCCGCTGGTGCGAGAATAACGATACGGGGAGAGTGTCGTAGGTGCGACACCCTTAATCGATATTGATAACACTACCGCTTTATATCGGAATGACCATCGCGCGTCTGCGTCGCAGTCTGACTACCGGACGATAAAAATTTTATATCCCATCGTCATCGTGCGTATAAAAAAGAAAAAGGAAAGAGAAAAAGAGGAGAAAAGAAAAATGCAATTACACGAAGAGTTCGTGAGCCGTGGGTATCGGGGGGTGGAGGACGAACAAGGCGAGTAGCTTTTTTGAGTGCGTCGTCGCGCTGGACGCACAAATTCCCAACAGGCCGGGTGAGGGATGATGAAGATGGTCCGAGAGAAGTTTGGTTTTCACGCACTGGGATCTCGTTCGTGGATTTACGATGATCGGGGACGACTACAGCTCGCTCGCGAGAATGCGAAAACGTATAGCGGAAAAGTTGGGTACTACGACTGCGACCCTAAGTGTGTGGGCGCGAAGGGTGGATCGCTCGAGCGTAGGTAAGTTTTCTCTTGCACCCGCTTTTGCCCTCTTACTGTAAGAGGACGTATATACGACGCGAGAGGGTAGCAGGTGCGGACGACATTAGCTTTCGGACTTTATACTCACCGGCATCTTCACGACAGTTTCGCAGACCGACGCTAACTCTAACCGGCGTCAATTTGCTCCTTTACGCATATATATATAAGTATAAATATCCACCTCGACTTTTATTAAAATAAGAAAAAAATATAAATTAATTCAACCCCTGTCGTAAGGGATGATAGGGGACGAAGGAAGGAGTGATGCAAGGGAGTTTTCGGAATCAGAGTCGCGACAGGTTGCATCGAAGGTCGTCGGGGTCGTTTCTTAGCGCGAGTGCGCCAGTGAGATACGAAGCGAGTCGAGAGGCAACGAAGCCAGGAAGAACGAGGGATCGATACTCGATGCACCTACGCAGAATTCACCAGCAGTTCGCGGAAGTTTATCTTGGCAGAAACCCGGAAAGCATCGAAGGTTCAGCTCGTTTTCTCGCGAATTTCACGAACGACTCAACCAATGTGACCTTGACTGCATACCAGCGATTTGTCGTGATCAACGTTCTTCCTCTTCAGTCAAATATGCTAAACCGTTTTTCTCGAATTTGTCAACCCCCGGGAGAAAGGGAAGAATCACGCTTGGTCCCTTGCAAGCGTGTCTCGCGGGGAAGGGGACGAGAGATTGAAGGTGAAAATATATTTGAAGGGTGTTTCCCCGGAGTATTCCACATATCTTAGGGGTTTGCGACTCGCGGTTAGGGGCAGAAATGTGTTCGCGTATGCGTGAACGAGGTAAGCGTGTATGTGCGCGCGTGACGACACGGTTTACTTTGGAATTGGAAAGAGGCGTAGCTGGAAGCAACGCATTGAAGACAGAGGGAGAAAAAAGAAAGAAAAAAAGTGAAGAATAGAGGCAAGTTGGAAGGACAAGGACCGCAAGAGTCCCTAGGGTTAGTCGCGTGTTTTAGCATCCCTTTCTCCCTCTCTTTCTCTCTTTCTCTCTCTCTTTCTACCCCATAGTTATACGGTAATCCCAACTTATCCAATCTTCTGTTAACAATCCAGGGGAAAACCAAGGAACTAGGGGTTTGTAAGAGGGCACGCCGAGTGTGTGTATAAGTCCGCTTCCATAATATCGATCGTGCAAATACAGGAAGAAACCGGGGGGGAGGAAGCATTTTCCGGAGACTCCAGTATTAAGAAGTTGCGTTTTTTTTCTACGAACGCGTTTCTGCGATTTCTCCTGACTCTATTTTCCGCTTCTGGTGCTTTTCCTTCAGTCAGCCCCGTTCCTTCCTCCACTTTCCCTCTTTCTCTCTCTCTCTTTTCTTTCACCCTCACCCTCTCCCTTACTCTCTCTCTCTCTCTCTGTCTCTCGCTCACACTCTGCTTTACGCCCTAGACACTCCTCTCTACTCCTCGCCTTCTCGATCTCGCTCCAACTCGTTGGATTTTATAGATGGATTACAGAAGTTTACGCTCGGCGAAGCTCGCGAGATAGGGTTTTTACGGTCGCGGGCATCCCAGAAAAGCAGTCGCGAAAAGAGAGGGCGCGCAGGGCCTCCCACTTCCTCCTTGAATGGAATCGATTCGTTTGCTTCACTCTCGTAGTCCTTGCTGCCTGTGTATATATGTATACGTATATATATATCAACGCGTACGCGCGCGCGCGGTCGGTATGCGCGCGTAAAGCGTGTCTCTTGAGATACGTGTACGGGTATATCTCGTAGGAAAGCGACTCGAAGGAAAAGTTGTTTATGTTGGGTTATAGCCGGTATCGCACTCGCTGCTTTACGTTATACGAACGCCTCCCTAGTTTGCCTTATGTCTATCATCCTTAGGTATGCGCTTATATCGTGCACGTTGCGCGTACACGCGGGATCACTTTGAACTCGCATCCTCAACTTCCGACGAAAATTCCTCGTAAGATCAGCTCCTTGGGATGTCTACTTGGGAGCAAAAGTTATCCACCGACTATTTCGATCAATCATTCCCTTTTCCGGACGTTATACATATAGATTTATCTACGCAAGGTTACGGATTTTGAGTTTGCCCGTTCGCGAAGGGATGCGAAAGTTTCGAGCGGGGCTTGAGGGGATTAACAAGTTCTACCGGACACCGAAATAAACCGACGAAGCTCGTTGTACGAGAGATGGTTGGTATGCAACTCGAGATTTACGATAATCGGGCCTCGAATTTATCTTGGAATTATTCTCGTAATATAATAATAATAATATTAATTGTAACAGTAATTATAATAATGTATAAAATATTAATCCGTGGTGGAAATATTTTTTTCACTCGTGTATTGGTACATTCGTGGTAGGTTACGTCTGACAAAAGTGTGGTTGGACTACTGCGAGAGCTCGCAGTGGAAGAGGTCCGTGCATGGTGAGACCGAGTGATGAAAAGTGCCCATACGAGGTACAACGAGGGAAACTCACGAATTCCCCCTCCTAACCTCGGTGCGGTGAACGTAGACGAGGTACCGGTGGCAAGAAAGATGCAACATGCAAGAACCGTAAAGAAAAAAAAGGAAAAAGGAAAACACAAAAAAGAAAGGAAAAGAAAAACTGTACAGGGCGGATGGGAAGTAGGAGAGAAGATAGAGAAAGCGAGAAAGAGGGAGAGTGAGAGAGTGCAAGGGAAAAAGAGAGAAAGAAAGATCAGAGACACGAGTGGCACTTGGCGCGAGAGGACGTTAGCATAGGAATAGTTCTTCACCGAGTGGAGTGGTCCATCGTCGGGTCAGCCATTCGTGCAAGTGCATTCAACGTCTTTGCGTGTGTGTCTCTACGTTGCGGCTCTTTCGAGTGTCTTTACTCCAGGGTAAAAGAAAGAAGGTAGTCGAGAGTGCGAGGAAAAGAGAGTGAGCGAGAGAGAGAGAGAAAGAGAGAGAGAACGAGAGAGAGAGAGAGAGAGAGAGAGAGAGAGAGAGAGAGAGAGTGAATGTGCAGTGTGGTACGAAGCGAATAAACTTCTTGCTGTATACGAAATAGCTGGTTGGAAAAGTTGGCTAAAAACCGGCGCAAGAATACAAAAAAATACTCATCGACATATATACAGCTATGTAGCTCTATATACGTGTAATATACATTTTTATATGCCAGAAAGATTTCAACGAGTATCTTCTCCGTATAAAAATACATATCTATATATATAATTTCGTGTACACAGACGTAAATGTATATAAAATATTTTCCCATGCGCAATCTACACTCACAGGAAAATCTGGGCACAGGACACAACGTGCGGCGAGAGAGCGCGGGGTAAAATGAAGCTCTCGCAGGACACAAACGCACACGTAGCCGTTATACCGTGTCTCTCGTAAACACGGGAGATAAAACAATAAAATTATGGAGCGGAGCCAAGCGAAACTGTGTGGTCTCTCTGTGCCACGCTCGTCCATTCCCCAAGCCCTCACCCCTGTTCTACCCTACCGCCATCCCTCTTTCTCTTCCTCCGCCATCCACCCTTTCATTCGCAATATTGTTCTCGTCCTTTCGCCACGCTTCACGTTAATACTTTATTTCGCAATAATTTTCGGGAATTGCGCCAAAATCGCGGCGTTACACGCGACAAAACCGCACGTGTCGTCGTTTCTCGTCGTTCGTACAATATCCGTGTAGTTATTGTCAACCGAATTCTCGACATTTGCCGTAATTTAATTTAATAAATATAATTTTCAAAAAATTTTATTACACGGAACAAATTGTTTTTTGATCAATTCGATTTGAAATTTGGTATCAATCAATTGCATTATTTGTTCGATTGATAAATCTTATGCTCATCAATTTATATCAGTTTATAATCAATTGCTCAGAAATATCAATCTTATCTTCGAATTCCTGATAAAAGTGTATCGGACAAAGGAGAGATAAGAAGAAGCTACAATAAGCATTTCGCGCGAGTTCTGTGTGTATGTGTATACGTCTGTCTTTCTGATCAAAGCTACGAGGTGGACGAAGCCAACGAAGGAAATGTGCCAGAGCATCGGTTGCAGGAGCCTCAAAAGCTTCTCTTCAGTTTAGTAACGTCCATACTAGCACGCTGTATTAGGTTTCTCTCCCGGTCGGACAAAGCTAGTCAGAAAACCTATATCCTTCCCGGTCGCTACTGCACCGAGCAGACGTAGTAACTGTTTTTTCCATTTCTTTTTTTTCTCGTTGTAAAGCTTCTCTCAAAGTGCATTGAGGCCGGCGTACTTTAGCGAGGTCAGCAAATGTATCCGCTCTCGCGAGGACTTTGAGATAGAAAGAGAATGGGACAATTTCCCTTGTGGATTCTCTCTCGCTCTCTCTCTCTCTCTACACATATAGATATACCTTACACACGTTTTCGAGAGAATTAGGAGAGAATCCGTAGCATTTCCAGGGCGTCCAAAAAAGCATCGGGAACGTCACTCAATTTTCAATTCGCCTTTAAGGCTTAACGAAAAAAGGGCTGCGATCGTTTTCTTTGGTAGATGAGCTTTCATACTCGCATTAGAATTGTTATTTTCAGAAAATAAAAATACGTAAAAGAGAATAAAATGGAGTAAAGGAGAAAAAGAATTTTTTGTTTCTAAAACCAACAATTTTTAACGATGAAAAGAAAAACTTTATTCGATGTTACTCCAATTTGACTCTTGTGTACCTGGTCCAAGGTCGAACAGGTGCGCAGCTTATTCGCATTATCTTGCAAATCTTTGTGACGTTTTCATTAACCCTGAATGCAAACAAGCCCCCGAGGTCACGTGAGAGATAAGAATATAGAAAAGAATAATGAAGGAGCGAACACACTACGAGCGGAAATGAAAGAAATAAAAAAAAAGATATACGAGAGAGGGAGAGAAAACGGTAAAAAACACACACACACATAGACACGCGTGAAGTCGAGGGACACTTCTTGCCCGTGAGATAACGAATGCCGCGAAAAAAAGCCCCTAGCCAAAAATAATTAAATGCATCTGACGGAAATTCATATTTATAGTTGAATTCATTATACACGCCGTTCCCTCACTCGCGGCCCGCTGGGCCTCGGGGTGTCAGTGAGAAACGAGAAATATCTCAATTTATGTGAGTACGCGAGATGCACTTCCCGTTCGCTCTTTTTTAATTTTTTTTTGTCTACCTTAACCTTCCTTCTCTTCCCTCTCTCACCATAACACAGCTGTTATACGAAGAAAGTCAATAGCGATGCTGCACTCAACGAGGCACAAGATCATTTTTTTTCTCTCCCCACTTATTTATGATTCTCTCTCAACGTCGTAAATATGGAAATCGAGATGCGATAGAATTGTGATAAACGTTCATTCCTTAGCCGATCGAAGGTGACCTCGAACTTTTTATCTCTGTTTTTTTTTTCATCGAACCACCCCGTACCCCGCTGATCCGCTTTTAAAAATGTAGTAGTTCCATTATCGGACTTGGCTAAGCGGATACGATTGACTGGAATATTAATGAATTTATAACGGAGCTGACGCAGGGAGGGGGTGTAACTCCGAAGCGAGAAAAGAGATATAAGTTAGTAATTGAAAAATATTGTTAAATATTTATCCTCGTGATATATAAGTATACGAAACGTGCGAGTGTTATATATATATATATATATGCGTATAAATATCGTCGACGTCAGTAGAGGGCTTTTCGAGTGGCAAGGGCTGGAAGCAAATTGCGCTTACTACGAGAGGAAGGAAATAATGCGAGCCCTTTCTATCCTCGTTCCACTTCCCAACCCTCGTTTTCCACACAGTCGATTGCCAGGAAAAACCTCTCCATAGTTTCTCGTTTCTCGTATCGTTACGTTTCGCCGAAACGAATTGTCGAGATAGCGACGAAACGCGATGGTGGTCGGCGAGAGAAAGCGACGAGTATACGAAGTTTCGTCGTGAAAGTAAGTCTCGAGATGAGAAAATAGAAAGTAAAAGAAGCGGGTCGAGTCTGTGTATTAAGGAAATGGGGGTTTAGAAAATGGGGCGAGAAGAAGGGTGGGGTAAGAACGAGGGGGGAGTATGGGAAATATAAGGGATGCTTGCAGCAGATGCCACGTTATAAAAAAAGTGGTGAGCCAAGATAATTGAGTCCATGTTGAAGCCGAGACGTGCGTCGAGCCGACGCGTTTACCCAAACGCTAAGGGATAAATTACGGTTTTGCGAACAGGAAGATACGAATAATGTGCGAATTCTCGTGTTTCCAGGAGAAAAAAAAGAAAAGAAACGATCCTAATGTTGATTCCTTCGCTCGTCGCTGACCGCAAGACGAATAATGAGAATTTGATCAGAAACATCTGCCACTCTCTGGAATCATCCAAGGTTCGAATTTATTTTACTTGTTGTTTTTTCGTTTTTTTTGCAACGCCATTAATATCTCCCTCGAAGATACGAAAGTGCCAGGCTTTTTTACAGCTGCTCTTACAGCCGTATACACGACAAGTCAATTATCTGTTCGAACCGCAGCCCGGCCAGTAACGTTATATTTCCATTTTTTTTATTTTACTTCTTTTTTATTTCGTCTCGCCATTAGTTCGCCACCCTCTCCCGTTAATAAAACCGAACAAGCATTCTCGCGAAATGAAAAAAAGGAGACGAGGAAAAAAAGAGCCAATGCGAAATCCGATTAACTTTCGGTCTCGTCGTTTTTGTACTGGTAAATTTTATATACATGTACCGATGATTCGATAGGATACTTTTCGTCAGAGGGTGAGGTTTGGTATCAAGGACCACTCGCTGTGAATTAACACACCCCCTTTGATTATTTTTCATATTTCCCATTTTGCAGAATAATAGAACGCGTCCCCGAAAAAAACATACGTTTTCCATGATTATTCCGTTTCAAACATTCGCTTGATCTTTTTTTCAACCCCCTATTTCACATATATTTTACTCGATCCGTTCTCGCTCGTGTATCCTCGTAGTATTCACTTCAACACAGCACCAGGTGACACTGCTTCGCTTTTACTGCCTCCTCTCTCTCCCTCTCTCTCTCACTCACTACGGCTCTCGCCATTAAATCACAGGGACGGTATAATGACTGCCACTAAATCTCGACAACCTCCGACACCTAATCACAACGTATGACATTGAGTTACGCGAGTCGTATATACATAGGAGCGATGTTGGGGGGTAGTAATGTTCGTTGGCTGTTGCAAGGGTCTGGGGATTCGGCTTTTACGATCTCTCTGTCTCTCTCTTTGACGCTCTCTCCCTTTCTCTTTCCCTCCCTCAATGTTGTAAACGAAAGGATATGCGTGCAGTATTGTACTCATCTCTCTTTTTTCCTTCGTGGCAGAGATTACTCATGCAATGCTCTCAGGATTAACGTTGATTGAGCTTTCTGTCGTAATTAGCGGACTCTCGAAGGGATGGGGTGAGGGTGAGGGGGACGAGAAAAAAATATTCTCGTCTACCTATCAAATATCTCTATTATACGCTCTCCCTCTATTATACGAATGTCCGTGTTCCTGCACTCGAGCACGAGATTCCAGTTTGTGAAGCGAGCTAGGCTGCGTTGCCCCGGCGATCGATTGTTCAACGTACAATATACCCGGGTACGACTGCCATTTCGAAAACGGGCGAGTTAGTATACCGAGTATCGAGTCTCTGCAATCCATTCACGAGAATATTTTATCAAATTGTATCCGGGTAAAGAATGGTCGATGAATAAAGCATCGGGAGGGATGGTGGTTGCGTTTGGCTCCACGACGTGTTTTTCTTCCTTTCGTCATAAATCATCCCCTTAGCGAAGATACATTCGCGGCGTAGTCTGGAAACGGACTCGGCCGGAAGTCTCGTTGGCGGAAAAACAGTCGTGATTTCATCCTGAATCGCATCGGGCTGAGAGAGATTCAACGGTGTGAGCCAGTGGTTACGGTCGTCGTTTAGTCAGACGGGAATAGAGGCGAGTCCGAGGCTCGTTCAGCGAGAGAAACTCAACGTAGCAAGAAGAATCGACGCATGGATGAACTTCTCTTTTGCAAATGCAACGAGCACATATTCCACCCTCCCTTCCTCCTCGCTATCACCCTCTCTCTGGCTTCCACCTCCCCCGGTACAACACTTCATTTCGATAGGCGTTGCTCGCATAGCGGAAGAAATGTAGTGGCAATTCTCTCATCGTCGTTCCTCCAACCCTCTCGAGTCCCTGAGAGCGTTTCAGGTGATCCCACTCGAGCTGCGATTATTAAAATGCTGGTCTCTTTCTTTTGTCTCCTCGTTCTTTCGTACACTCTCTCTCTCTTTCTTATTCTCTCGACATTTCAGTTCTTCGTCACATCATTTCTTCCAGCTTTTACGCTCTTCTGCTTCTTGCACCTCTCTCTCACACCCTCTTGGCCATTCCCTTGGCTATTTACTCTTTATAGCGCCTCGGGTCTCACCCATGTATATCGCGCACTTCTCACTCTCTTTCTCCTCTCGCTACCCCTAAAGTGCCCGGGTACATTGTGAAGGACACTTTCAATTTAACTTTGAGACCCACGGTCTCAACACAGCCCTGGCTCTCTTCCTCTCCTTTTCTCTCTCTCTCTCTCTCTCTCTCTCTCACTCTGCTTCCTTCGAACCCTCGTACGACCTTTTCTCAGGCATCGCGATCCGATCAAAGGACTGAGAGAGCCTCGCCCGAGGGAAAGGCGTTGATTGAAGTCTCCGCGCCTCGGCTATGGGATCATCTTAAATCGTGTGTACATGGTATAAGAACGTTACATAGCCACCCCCTATGTAATATCGAATATGTAACAAGAAGCACATAATCCTTCTGGTAAAATGATTTTTTGCATCGGCTACGATTCTCGTTAAAAACGCGAAGACCTTGAAGATGTGACTCGACAATTTTTCTCAATCAGTCGTGTCTCGCGAGAGACACGTTTTGTTCTCGAGGTGTTTTTCCATACGAATGTCCCATCGCTATTCGTAGATAAAGCTCCATCGGAAAAGATAACGGCAAGTGGTTGGAGGATGAAATCGAGCGAAGCCGACTCTCGTGTACATTGGCTAACCTTCGAAGATTCAAAGAAAGAATCGTACAACCAAACGTCCCTTCATCCATTTTTCTAACTCATCACTCCCTCATGCTTGCAATTTCCGACAACGTACCTTATTTCTTGGCTTCTTTGCAATACGGAGTAAATATACAAACAAACAAAATAAAAGAGAAAAAACGGAGAAGAAAACTGAAAAGAGAAACATACGTGAGATGGAGAAAAGCTGGACATCGAGGAAATTGACGAGAACGAGAAAAACCTCTGGAGGGAATACGCGAAAGGTCGTATTCCTCGGGAAGCTCCTGTGGTTATAACGTCTGTGGATAGTCGGGCTTTCGCATTTGGTACCTGCGTATCGTTGAAAATATACTCGTACCATACCCAATGTGAATTCTGTCCTGTGTGTATTGCGATGATACACATATACGCGCGCACAGGTGCGACAGGGGTTGAATGGGTGAGGCACGAGGTGGCAGAAGAGTTGCCACGGTGGAATCGTATTACTAGTGTATTGTGGGAGCTGAATAGCTCGCATTAGAGCCAACGAGGTTGTACCATCGTCCTATCCAACCATGCGCCCTCTCTCTCTGTTCAGTCCTCGACATCGATGAGATGGAGGGTAGAGGGGTAAAACTCGCTATATCCTCTTCTTCCAGAAGATCCTCTCTCATCCTTTTTCATCCCATCTCTCGGTTTTCTCTGCGAGCTTATGGATTACAGTGCAACCCTCTTCGTGTTAAAGTTTTTTTTCTCCTTTTCAACCCCTTCTCCCTCGTCCCTTAGGGGTGTGCCACGCCCCGGATTCCACCGGTGGTTTCAAATTCATGACAGAAGCGAAATTTCACTGTATTCCATTCTCGCGACAATGATAACGCAGGTTTTTCTCTTCGTTTCGCGAAATTAGCACATTTTACGGGGAAGTTTTCGCTTCGATGAAAACCACCCCTATAATTCAATCATCATTTCGAGAAATGAACAAAAAAATTGAAGTTAAAAATCTTTCGTCACAGTTTATCGATTATCCGCTTGGTCACGCCTACGGAGTTTCATTCCTTTTCCTCCACCCCTGTTCCCTTTTCCATTCTCGCCTGCCATCTCCTTGTGCCTGCCGTTCAAGGCACAGGCAGGCGCGAGATATTTCTCGTAAAAAGTTAAAGCACCTAGGTGTCGGGGAGCCTTCGACGTCTCGACGGTGGTGTGCAAGGGAGGATATAAAAAAAAGACGAAGAAGAAGAAGAGGAATAAGAGAAAAAAAAAGACGAGGGAAAATGCTCCCCCGAGCTTCCACGGAGATAAAGGTTGGAACGCGGCGCCCAAGCACCTCACTGTCTCTCTCTCTCTTTCTCTTTCGTTCACCGCACACCTCCGTCGTCGCCTGGGTATGCAACCGCGCAACCAGCAACGCGGGACGGCTATTGTTCCAGAAATTAAACCGTGTAACCCATCTCTCACACGGTTGGTGCTAGCTCGACCCCGTCTATATACGTAACGTACCCGTAGCCTCTCGGTACCGTAGCCATATATGAGGTAGGATGCGCCCTCTATAATGCTGGTGTTGCGCCTTCGCTCGTAACTAAATAACGCTCGAGGCTTCGCCAGCGTTATTTTTACAACCCTAGCGGGTGTACTACATGGCTAGCATGCACCCCTACCGGTCGCAAGGATAAAATAATAACATTAATCCAGCGTGCGAGAATTTCGAAATTTTTCAGAGGGGGTTGAAATATCGACGCCACTTTTCTCTTTCGTCAGTTATTTAGGAAGGAGATAGTTTCTCAAGGGAGGTGGAATGGCGATTCAAATCAGGGGAACAATAATGTGCTGCTTCATTTCGAGACTCGCACGTTTTCAGGTTAACGGTTCGACGATCAAAGGGGCTGGATCTCGAATCCTTTCAACTCTCGTTTTTCATTTTTTTGTTTGTTAAGGACCATACAGATGAAAATCCAATAGTGACACAGGTATTGAACTACGCACTATGAAACTACGATATTAGAGAAAAAGAGAGTGAGAGAAAGATGAGCCAGCAAAGGAAACGAAGAGCGAGAATAACGTAAGTCGGGGGGTGGTGTTCTTTCGCATCGCCGAAGCCGAAACAAGTGTCTCCACCTGCATGACAACAATGAGAGGGAGAAAAAGAGCGAGTGGCGTTCGATCGAATGCGCTCGAATTCCTCTCTCGAGTCGTTCAACGAGCTCGCTCGAGCTCGCCTCCGTCTCTCGCTACAAATACGCTCGAGGGATCGTTTCGCGTGTCTGTTTTCAGATATTTTCGTCCCCGTTCGCCAATTTACCTTTTACTCCGTCATAGACGAATCACCGCTTTCTCTCGTTTGTCCGTTCGCACTTATCAACAAATTCTTCATCGTGTTTCGTCGAAAAAGAAAATCACCGGGTCAAAACCACGTGGCGATTCTTCGTTAACCCCTCCATTGTCACATTCTTAGAGTATTGTTTTTTTTCATTCTTTAACTGCGCCCTACCGTCTTTGAGGATCAAATCTTTTTACCAAAAATCGAAAACAGGTTTTTACTCCGTAGTCGAACATTTTCGAAAAAAAACCATGAAAAAACCAAAAACTTCAAATCCATCCTACATTGACTCTATTTCCTATCTCACGAGCAGAGCAGACAAACTTGTTTCTCCATGGAATTATAACGAACCTAGGTTTCTCTATCATATACTGCGGTACATACATACATATATACATATATATACATATATATATTCATTTATATACCGAGACAAAGTTTCTGGGTCTGGCAAGGCGCTGTTCTCGTCCGGCTCGTGCACACCATTGGAAGCGAGTTTGGCGTATGCCCCACCGGTTCACCGCAGCACGAAGAAGAGGCTTCGATAGATTGGGTAGAGGGGGATGGGGGTTGGGGGATGGGGGCAAGAGTCGATGGAGAATCGAGCACGGATACCGGAAGTGAACGAGACGAAGAAGGGATAAAGGAGAGGGTGAAGGGGGGGAGGCAAGAGAGGCGTGGACTGGCGCGAGGAGACGTCGAGAATCGAGGAACAATTTGATGAAGCTCCGCGCGAGAAGTTGGCTCGCTCGCCTAACTCTCTATATAGTCCGGCCAATAACCGCGAGAAAGGACTTTCTCTCTCCATCCCCCACCTCTTCCTTCTTCTTCTTCTATCTCTCTCTTCCTCCCTCTCGCCTTGCTTCGAAATCTCGTGTCGTCGCGGATCGGACGTGGAATTCCCGTCCGGCATATCGAGAGTTTGACTTATATCTGGATTTCTCAGACATTCTACGCCGGTACTGCACGAGCGGAATTGACAATAACGAGGCGCCGAGTAATTCCGGGTTGAAATCATTCACGCGAAATACGAGAATTATTATTCTTTCGATCAGTTTTCAGCTTAATTGTCGTCAAACTTTTAGACAAAAATTAACAATGAAAATTTAACTTATAAATTTTGATCGTTTCGTAATTAATATAATAATATTGGTACAAACATATATATATATATAAATTTGAAATCGAGACTCACCGGTGTCGTTGTCACCAGGAACACCAAGACTGTCGCTATTGTCGTTGATAAAGGCCTCGGCCGTGGACGTGAATGTTTGAGGCGATAACGTGAGATCCGGTCCGCTCTCGCTATCGAAAAGTTCCAAATTACTGCTTCCTGAAATCATAGAGAGAAACGTGGAGGGGTTTGATGCCGTGTTTACACAATTCGCACTGCGTGACGATGTAAAGTTTGTCGTTTCATTTCGACGTGTGTAATGTAATATATATATATATATATATATATATATATATATATATATATATATGTGGGATAAAGCGGGATAGGGATGAAGTTCGAATACATCGTTCGATCCTGTATTATATTATTATATCTGATCGTCGGGGACGCGTCCGACCCTCGTTAGTGGATTTCAATGGAAATCGTGTCTGTCCGAGACCGTCACGTTCTACTAGCAATCTCAGCACTGTCGGGGAACACGGCAATAGTGAAATCGTGCGTGCCGGGTTGGCTGACAGAGGTAATTCTCATCTCTCTTTCTCTACCCCCCTCCTTTTCTCACTCTCTCTCGGGTTCGAATTTTCGAACGTTCGCGAGAGTTAACGTTTCGGAATTCGAATTATATCGTAACCAAAGCTTTAACGTAACGATCATGATAGGATGTTTCAGCGATAGTAAAAATCTATCGTATTACGACGATGCCCGACGTCAACAATTTCAATATAAAATTGAAAGAATAATAATATTTGCCGTGCACTTATATACACGAGAATTATGTAATAATCCAATATTATAGAGTTTTGTAAGTAAAATCGGGAAAAGTTTCGCGTACGAGCATGTACCCGGCAAAGTGATAAAGAAATGTACGAAGAAGACGAAATAAATGAATGAATGAATATAAAGGGGAAAAAGGGTGGCAGGAAATCGAGTAAAGTCGATGCAACGAAGCTCCCAGTGTCCAGAGACGGTGCTTGTCTCCTCGCACCTTCGACGAGACTTTTCGATAGCTACCACCGCAGATATATATATATCTACAGGAACGCGATCTCTCTCGAGTCTTCTATATAGATGAAGAAAGTTTATTCAGTCCCCGCCGAACGAGAAAGCGGCGACCGAGTCGAGCGGCCCCCCGTGATATTAATTTTCTCGATGTATATGGATGAGTCTATCTCGACTCTGGGGCACACGTTTTGCCCCGAGGCAACGGGAATTCGTTTATATTTGACATTGGTACCTGGCAACGAAGCGAAATATCCCGTTCCCGAACGTAAGATAGGTCCATTCTCAGGCAGCCCTCGACTAACGTATATACGTATATGCGCGACGAGAGGAAAGGAAAATAAGGAAGAGAGTTAGAGGTTGAGGGTTGGGTGGAAGCTCGCTGACGATCATGCAAATTATACGAGAGTCAAGAGCACATAGAGAGAGAGAGAGGGACGCGACGATCGGTGTAGCTGGTCGAGCACGAGGAAGCCGCTGATCTCAACCCCCGGTGTCTTTGCCACTCCCCCCCACCCCCCTAGCCCGCCGGTATCGCAGTTCGCCCCGAGTGGTATTATGAAACTTAAGCCGTAGAGCACAAGTGTCGCGTTACGAGTCCGACCTCATCCTCTTCGCCCCCTCCCCTCCCGCTCTACTCTTGCTCACATCCCCACCCAAGGGCCATGATGACACTGGAGCGGGATAGAACAGGGGCAGGGGGAGGGAGGATTGGGGGAAGAGAGAAACCCGTCCGAAGCTCGTTCCTGTAATCATAAGCCTCTACCCACCACTTCTGCTTTTCCTTCTGCTACCGAAGCACCCCAGCTATCCTTTCTCTCTCTCTCTCTCTCGCTCGCTCGCTCTCGTCGCCGTCCTTTATCTCGACTCGCCGCGAACCACCATGATAGTTACATCGCGAAAACTTATACCACCAAGTACAATTCAGGTTAGTACACGTATAGCGGTGAGCCGCTGTTACGAAGAGCGAAGGAAACCTCTGTTCGCCATCATCCACCGTGCCGGCAGCCGGAGCTTATCGTTCCCCGTGTTGTGTTTTCGAGCGCTTATTCCCCCCCAACCCCCAACGTTGACTCGTTCACCGTGTGCACAACGATCGAAATAAATATCGATCTTGGTAATATAACCGAGAGTCAAATCGACGGTCGAAACTTTTCCTCTTTTACGGACTCGGGCAGCCGGAAAACTCGCGGAAAGCACCGTTTGTGGATCCTTCGTGGATGCTTTATGTACGAAGAAGCGCAGCAACGTACCGTAAGGAGTTTTGCCCTCTTGTGTTACGGGGAAGGTATATAATCCGTTTAGTTCAACGTTTCTGCGTGCATTCGCGGAAAGTAACGAGAGATGGAGGAGCTATGCGGCTCTTTCGCTCTCTCTCTCTCTCTCTTTCTCTCTTTACTGAAGCATACTTCGCTAACGTTAAAAGGTTTTATGAGGTCTGTGTGGGTGTACTTGCTTGCCTCGTGTGGAGGCCAATTAGGAAGGACGCGCGCGGCCTCTCGCTCTCTACCCTGAGAATACGAGACGGCAGATGTATGACGGGGTGAAAAGGGCGAGATAGAGAGAGAGCGAAAGCGGGGCCCACCGTCGGATAAGTGGATTCGCTCTCTTATATTCAGACTGTATTACAAGCTATATACCTTATATAAATATAGTTGTATAAATATATATATTTATTTCCGAGTGGAAATTTGCTCAGGCTGAAAATTGGCTCGGATCAGGCGCACCTTATTCACAGGCACCGTTGATCAGGCTAATAAGCCTAATCCCGTACCTGATCTCGTGCTGATTTCAGCAGAATCGGTCTGGGTATGAATTAGAGAACCGCGTTGACATCCAGTGACACAATTTTTTTTTGGCAGAAAACAAACATTTGACGCTACGAACGTTCGGTTCGAGTTATCTCTGGAAATCGATTTTCATCCATAAAAATAGAATACTCACAGCTGTTCGATTGAACAAAGTGCTCGTAATATTTTCCACCAGGAAACCCCGTTTCCTAGAAAGCATTGGTCAAATCGATACGAAGCATCGGCGGTGCTTCGTGCGTAAGAGTGAATTATGGTACGCATCGTGGAAAATGCAAGCAGCCATACATTCGCATAACTGGTAACCGCATCGATACGAAGCAATCGAGGGATGATGAAATCGTCGCGGTTCATAGGCTCATAAAGGCAGAAACGCGAACGACTGTGCGTTTCCAAGCGTTACGCATCCTTTAAACACGTCTATACGCAGGGGCTTGTCGGTGTTCGCGTCTATCGTTCATCGACGTACCGACGATGGAAATGAAAATCGATGGATCTCGATAGACGAGTCAGAGCGAGCTAACAAACGGAACGACGAACGTTCGACGAGTTGAGAGAGGCGCGCGTAGATGGCGCTAGGTGTTATATTTTGCCGAACCGACGCCATTTTAGCGACGGCTCTGCAGCTTAGAAATGACCGCATGCATGCCAAAAGGGATGAACGAGTTTGGGAAAAGTCATAAAGGTTTGATCGTTTAACGTTTGGAACGGATAAAAGGAACGATGGGGGAAGGAACGTTCGAAAGCTCTGGGCGCATAGCGAGAGAATGTGTGGCTTTTCGTTGGATAAACGGATGGGCGTAAGGGGCAGGGAGGATGAGACACGAATGCTACGAGGGGTGTGTGTGCGGGTTATAAGGGTGATTTCGAGAATATTTGAATTCCCGACGTTTCGGATCGTTCCTCCTTTCAGCGAACGGGAGGCTAACGGAGTTCGGGGGTAGAGTCGAGAAGAAGGAGTGAGGGTTGGGAAGGGAGGAAGAGAAAGGGGGGCAGGGGAAGAGAAGAGAATCCCCCTCGGGTAATAGTCATGAGAGGAGCTTTGGGTCGGATGAACGTGAACGAGGACCGAATGGATCGTAATGGAGAAGGATGAGAATCCATCGACAGTTTGCACTTGCCCGATCGTCGAAAGGAAGGAAAAATAAAAAGAGGAAAAAAGAACGACCGTAAAGACGAAGGAGAGAAATTGAGAGAAAGGATATATATATTCCGGGACGAAAGTCGTGTCGGAAAAACATCCTAAAACATTACTCGTCGTTCGATGAACGAGAAAAGAAAACAAAATGAAAAAAAAAACAACACGAAAATAACCCGCCCGTGAGAATAAAATAACTGGGTCAATGTTATTTAACGTTTTTCTCTTCTTTCGTTTTTTTTAAATTTTTCATCGCACGCACTCACGAGAGAACAATAAAAGGCGAGGCGCAAACACGTCATGAAAAAATAATTAGCCGCGCAACCCCTCTAAACTTTGAGCTTTTGTTTGGCATACTCCAGTCGAGACAGAAAAGAGAGAGAGAGAAAGAGTGCGATAAAAGCGCATGCAAAAGTTCTCGAGAGGGTTGAACACGTTAGCGTTTTCTCCGTCGCTCGTTGGACTCGCTGGCGCGACGGGGCGTTCGGGAGAAAGGAAAACGCGCGGAAGGCGACGAGAACCGGGGGGAGGTGTAGGGTGAGCGGGAGGGCGAACTAATTAAATCGGCCGGGACACAAGAGCAAGGGCAAAGAGTGGAGGAGGGGGTTGAAACAGAGGGTGCATGGCATCCCTTTGAAGCGCGAGTGTACATCACCCGTTCATGCGTTTCTCTCTTCCAAATTGAAGTCCAAGCTTCCTGTTTTACAATGCGAATACCACACGCCCGTCGCCATAAATATCCGAAGCGTAATTCACCGGGTTGTAAAAGCGCGCGTACCGAAAGCCAAAAAATAATATTCGTTATGAGATTTTTGCGTTCCCGAGCGCGGCTTTTCTCGTATCAAACGGAAATATCGAAATATAGTGGTAGTCGTCGTCGGGGCAAAAGTGTACGGAAGGAGATGAAACGACGACAAGGGGTGGGTGCCGGGGGTGCCAGGGGACTGGAGGGATGAGAGTACGCAATTTGGACTCTGATCGATTTGACGTGTCGCCGTCGTCGTCGTCGAGCTCTCTCGTACTATATTCGAAGTAATCCGATTTCGAGGGAAACACCCCGTAGAAGCGAGAATACACGGAAAAAGACGGGGAGAGAAACGTCCAGTCAACCGGTCTCTCTCTCTATCTCTGTTCGCTCCACCCTCTCGCTCGCTCGCGGAATCCTTGTTTCCATCGTCTATTTTGATGATGGCCGCAGAAACTCGTACGTTCAAACCCGGCAATGTTTCTATCCGTTGTGTATCGATATATATATATATATATATATATATATATATATATATATATATATATATATATATAGCTGTCTGTCTGTATACATGTATGTATGTATGTATGCATGTATGTGTGAATCGGACGCTCGAGGGCTCGAAACGAAATATTCCGAAACATTTGTGTGTATAGTAAAAGAGCTATTCTCACGTTTTTTTATATCCTTTTTCCCGCACCCCTTCCGTATCCGTCCATCGCAAACAGCCTGATATCGATATCTCGGCGCGAAATCGGGAAAAAAATTCAACGTCGACAAATTGGTTTTGATAGTGGCGGGGGAGGACATTTTTTTGTTATTTTCTCATAGGTATATACGTTTATACGTAGAGAAGAGAACCGGAGAGAAAGAAAAATGAGAGAAGCGATGAAAAATTCGCGAGAGAAGCGTGCGGGGCTTACGTCGATCTGCGTTTGATTTCTTGTTTTATCTTACGCGTATTTTACTTCTCGACACACTCGTCGAATATATTTTTGAGGACACGTTGTACGTGAGTCAGAAAAAAGCTTCGAATAATCACATTCGGATTCTTCGCAACGTGTACACTCGTATTGACGTGACGAAACGGGGTGGGCATGGGGGTGAGAGACTGGTAAAAAAAATCGTTCTACGGTTTACCACGCGTGACCTCCTCTCGTATATTTTCGCACGTCGTTTTATACGTATGTGGGGGTGCGCATGCGTCGGTGGGCGTGAGATTTTTCACGTCAGATCGAAACCTCTATGATCCGGAAACATTCGTTTTTGCATCGTAAATAAATTACGCCACCTATATCCGCACCGGAGGTGGGCCTGAGAGGAGTAGGGGCGGAGGGGGAGGGGGTGGAATAGAGAGAGAAAAAAATGGGAGGGTGACGTGCGAGCATCAGAACCAGAGACAAGAGGGCGAGAGAGTGGAGGAGAGAGAATGAGAGAGAGAGAGAGAGAGTGTAGGAAAAGGGGGTGAGAAAAAAGAGCGACCGTACGAGGAAAGCCAGGCACTTTCTCTCTCTCTCTCTCTCATCGTTTGGCAGCTCTACACGCGACGAGCTTGATCGAACGCCCATAAATTTTCTTCCGTTTGCTTTTCCAGGAGAAAGCGCTCGATACACACACATATATATATAGAGAGAGAGAGATGGGTGTGTATGCGAAGTAGTATACGCGCCTCGGTGTCGGATCACGTTCCAGGATTCGCGAGAAAAAAAACTATACGAGAGAAGCGTGATAACGCTTCGATAATTTTCTTTTTTCAAACCATTTTGCTAGTTCCATCCATTCCTGAAAGTCAGTTTTATTTCCTGTTTATTTTGGTGTTACTATATTCTCTTTTTCGTTCTAGTTTCGAAGTCCCCCTCCCTGTCTCTCTTTTTTTGCTCTCTCTCATGTGCTGTCCTCTACCTGGGCGATACTCTATAGCGAATGTTCGAGAGCTCTCTTTTGCTTACCTATAGGTGCACCCAGAACTGTCTCTCACTACCTCCCCACCCCATCTCTCCCTTTCTCTCTGTCTCTCTGTCTCTTTCTGCGTTTTCAGCCACCAGTCGGCTTTTAATCAACCTCTCGTTTCCGCTGGTAATTGCTTAATACCCACGACGAGAGAGCTTTGTTCGGCGACGAGAGCATCTCTCTCTCTCTCTTTCTCTCCCTCTCTCTCTCTCTGTCTTTCGTTTGCTACCCCCGCCTCACTCATCGGCGTGCGCTAATTCGAATTTAAAAGCCGTCCAAGACCGCAAGAGCGGAGCTATATAGTCGCGCCACTCCTACTCGATAAAGTAACCCCGTATAAAGAGACCGAAAATAAAGAGAGAAAGAGGGAGAGAATGAGAGAGAGGGAGAGAGAGAGACGGATGAAGGAGTGGGAGATAAAAGAGAGAGAAATTTTATTCGTTCACTTCCACCACCCACTTCATCACGAGACTCTTCTCATCATCCTCTGTCATTATGAATAACACGCGACCGCGGCTCCTACTCATTGGTCTGACACTACCCTGGCCTTTACTACTGCGCGACAGCCGTCGCCACTTTCGTGGCTTCGCGCGTTCACGTTTTCCGCCATTATTCGTTTTTTTTTATTTCTTTCTCTTACCACGACATTTCTCTTTGCCTGTGAAAAAAAGAAACGATGCCGAGGCTTCTCACAATGCAAATTAAGTTCAATTAACAAAAATAAATAATGAAAATGGGCTTGAATTTTTGCATAATTTCTACGCGGTATTTTTGCCTTTAGCTCGAAATTTTTTTCTCCACCTAACATTAATTGGCCACTTTTTTCTCTCTCTTGTTACTTTCTCTCTTTCTCTGTAACTCGTGGACTCGTGGACACTTATCTTTAACGCCGCCGGTTCTGATCGCTATTGCTGTTACGGCAAACTGGCTATACTTTTTTCACACTGTGGTATACCAAACCCCTCCCTCTTCTTCGTCAAAGCCCTTTCGCAAAATGGCGAACAAGCCTCGTACGAACGACAATCCCAACCATCACCAACCTCCGCTCTCTCTCTCTCTCTCTCTCTCTCTCTCTCTCTCTCTCTCTCTCTCTCTCTCTCTCTCTCTCTCTCTCTCTCTCTCTCTCTATGTGTGTCCCTCTCAGCAAAAGCCTCGTTCCACAAAACCGTTGTATTACGTGTAATCGCGGCAGCCGGCAATTCCCGCGACGATAAAGTCACGAGACAACCGCGCGGTCTCGCTATACTACAACAGAGATAGAAAGCGTTTCATCGTTCTACCTCGTAGTGCGCGTTCTCAACACGCTTCAACTATTATATATCCTACACCGTAACGATCTATAACATTCGTGTGTCCCGTCGATCGCGCGGTCTGATCTAACTCTGCCTCTTCTACTGCCTTGCAATTTTAACGAATAACTACTATTGTCACTTTTCCACCACGGTGAATTTTTCAGTCGCCAATTTGTTAACGCTCTCGGCAAATCATTTCAAATTTTCTCGTCGCTGGTTGAAATATATCGAACAAAAAAAAATAAGGGAAAATAATAAAAGCAAGAAAAAATCATATTTCGTGCATGAAACTGTTAATTTGAAAAAGACACGGTCGATTTTTTAGACAGACGTGGGCGTTTATTTTCCGAAGCATCGTTATTATGCGGATAGACGTGAGTTCGAGAGTAGGGCAGGGGGAGGGGGTAGGTTGTACACAACGAGGAGACAGCGTTTCGAGACTTCGTAATCAGACGAGGGAACACATTCGCCACATCTCTGCTCCTGTGGTCCGTAACGAACCATCCTTCTGTATATATATATGCGTATTATATATCTCCTCGATACATACACACATTTTCCGTCACTCTCTCGCTCTACGTACTCTATCGTCGTACGTGAGAGAGACTCAGACATACTGTATGTATACAGCATTTACGATAGTAGAAGTGGATAACGTAGCAGCCGCAATACTACTGGTTTGCGTTAGTGAGAGCGCGCCTGATTAATCAGTCACTCGGTTCGGTGCATTGCAATCCGTGAATTTCTAGTAATGCGGCTCTATACCAAGTTCTACCTTACCTGTTCATGTTGCTGGCAACTCCAAATGGACAAACAGACTGGCGGGAGGAGCGAGTCGAATCAATCACACGAGATATACGGTTTTACGTGTAACGGAAAGAAGGAAACGATCTGAGATTCGTCCTTTTAACATGTTTTTCCTGGTGTCGAGAAATTTACGAACCAAACGATCTAAGAAAATAAGATTGTAATTAAAAAAAAATATTTAATCGACGAAATCATCGATCGATATAATCAATATTTTTCAAATTTATTCTCAACTTTGATTAATTACGGAATCAAATCATATTTTTTGTCAAAGATCGAAAAACGTTACTTGAAAGCGAAACGAAACAAAATTCAATTGCGATAAAAGTCGCCTTTGTTCGTTGAACGAAGCTCGATGCATATCGTGCATACACGATCGGATCGTTATCGTTTCGTACATCGAGGGTTAATGGAGGAAGATAAATTCGATCGATCGAATCGAACGACAATAGCGTTACAACGCGACAATGGTTATCGATCGTGACGCGTTCGACGGGTGTCAATGATCTATTATGCGAGATGATTCGTCCATGAATTCTCATTGAATTCGATCAATTTCTCAATTTGTCGAATCGCAACGAGAACCTGGTGTGAATATGTACATATCTGTATATAACTGCACGTATAAACGATGGCAGAGGGAAATGTTCTCGCAACGGAGCTTGTTCTTGTGTCTCGCTTAAACTACATCGAATTCTACGACGATCGATTTCCTTTGACATCTATTGAGAGAGGGGGAAGAGGGGGGGGGCTACCCAACTACCCAGAGACTACGAAATCGAGCTCGACGCGAGGACAACCCGAGATTACCCGCGTCAGAGTAAACGGCCGTGACGACGTCGCTCTCTCACGTATCACCAGCGTCTCCGAGTATATATCTTATATATATATATATATATATATATATATATATATATATATATAGTTATATAAATGGGCGGACAGACGGTTGGATATGGACTTGTGCATCGAAGCAACGGACTCCCCAAAGCACCATCCAGAATCTAACCAAACTGTACACATACGTACATCCGGTTCTCTCACCCTCTCTCTATCTTTCTCTTTCTCCTTGGACCACCCTCTCTCGTTCTCGACGTATTTTCCAACCTCTCTCGAGACGACCCTCCCGTTCGTTTGTGTGCCAATATCACGATAAGCTCATTGTAAATATGTACATCGCGCGCGCACGCTATGTCGCCCATGTTTTCACTCGGGTTATCCACAACACGAACCGCTATACCGCCATTTTACGACCGCCATTGGCATAGAAATTATTATTCGCTTTGGAATAAATCGAACATATGTTTTGTATATTTTTTTGAAAAATAAATTGTCGATCGATATAAATTTGATGTTCTGGAAAGAGATTGATTAAACGCGTTTCTTATCTTTTTGTTAATTCGGAGGGAGGAAAAAAACAGCGACCGTTAAAATACGATCGAGTCCATTTCTTCTCGAGTCAATATCGTAGCGATAACTTTTCCCCATTTGTTTTCGCATAAATCGTATTTTCGTTTTCTTTTTAACGCTCGACTATATCGTCCCGAGTACGAGCTGGATATTCACCGTGAGCGGTTTAACGGGCGTATATATACGAGAGGAACTCTCGCGAAACTGCAGAATCCTGCTGACGTTGGCTTGTATCGCAAGGTGGTCTCGTGGTCGGTTCTCTCGCTTTCTACGGGCTATCATGGCTTGGAAAACGAGACGCTTCGGTAAATACCGCAAACGTCATCGTCGTCGTCGTATCGTTCGCCCCGGCTCTATTCTCACGGGGGAGTCGAACGCTACGGGAGACGTCGTTACGACGATGATGATACGGACAACAGCGAAGCACCTAACCATATCATACCCTCCCATCCCCCATCCCCCTCACTTCTGTTCTCTCTTTTCGCGTGGCCACTTCGCATCTTCCCGATTCTCTCTTGCTCGTCTCTATCTCGTTAGAATTGTTCGGGCGTGCGATATAACACCCAAATCGACTGGACTATCCACCCTTATATATACACATATACATGTAACGTAGAGAACCGACGAGTTTCTGTTTACTGGGACTGTCTACTGCGAAACGAGGCGTATTGGGAATTGACGACCAGGTGGATTCATGGTCATTGTTCCGTTAGTTTGCTCGAAGGCGAATTATTCATCGCTCTTGACACTTTGCGGTGTTGGCGAATTCCATGGTTTTGTTTATTCATTTATTTATTTATTTAGTATTTATTTAAACCCAAGATGTCGAAAATTTCAGGAAAATTATTGATTTATTTAATTCCAACGGGGTAAGAAAGATAATGAAAAAAAAGTGTTACCGTTGTGTTAAATATGGAAAAAATGGTCGATTTGAAAGAAATGAGCGGGATTGAATTAAACTCTCTCATATTTACCTTTTATTCCGCGTTTAATTTTGTTTACCCGGTGGTACGCTCGTTTTCGTTCTCCGCCTCGTGGTCGACTCAACTTTCTCACGGAATATTTCATGACCCACGAGCCATACAGGGAGAATGGAGGGAATACAACGAGAGCGGAAGGAAAGAAGGAGGCGAACGACACGAGAAAACTTTGTCGTAACACTTGCCCGCACTCGCCTTTTTTCCCTCCGTATTATTTCTTTTTATATCCCAAGAACTTGTTTAGAACTCTGACCGAAAGGGTGATTATCGTATTTCGCTTTATACACGTTTAAGTATATCGCACGGAAGAAAATGAACGGTCATTCCGACTCGCTCCCGTATCACAGCAGCTTAACGATAACGAATTCGACGAATTTTCCGCGCTGAAAACTGAAAAAAATACAAAAAAATAGAGGAAACGACACACACGAGAGGAAAACGAAATGTTTGGGAAATGGAGGAATAAGGGAGGGAGGAAGAAAGAGTAGCTCGAGTGCAGCGATGCATTATTAACGGTAAATTTTCTCTTCGTAGAGTGAGACGAAGGCTGGTAGCTCGTCGATTTAGCTCTGTTGTTCGGCCAGGAAAATACACGGCAAAGCTTTATATATATGCGTGTCTAGCGGGGCGTGGGCGCCGTGCGCTCTCCCCGAACAAGGGAGAGAGTGCAAATCCTCGCGAAGGGTCGAGAGGCTTACGACGGCTCGTTATTTCTGGATTAAACTTATCGGTCGCGAGGCACTTTACCCTCACGAACAACGCCAACGTGGCGCACCGCCATCCTACGGATATTTCCCGTAGTTTATGCGCGGTAAAAATGACAAATAACGATAAAATAAGAAATATCGAAGAAAATTTATTAATTCGAGATTCAAAATATCGATGAATTTTAATCGTGAATTAAACAATTCTCAAATTTCTTTATTATTTCCGGATTTTTCATTATTTTATAAAAATACTTTTGTGTATTTTATTTTTCTCGAAATTATCAGACGGGTCAAAAAGTAATTCGGTTTTTAATGTATTAAAATGCACGTCCGTCTATCTTGCAAAGCAACACGAGGGAATTTGCTCGGGGGAAAGCCTTAAGACGCAATATACGCGTACACTTTCGGCTCGTCGATCTCCCGAACCGAAACTGCCTTCTCCCGATCCCCCGAGCTCGCCAATTCTCAGCGCTCCGATATCGTACATAACATCGTATATACAATAGAAATTGCAGGTGTATACGACTATATAGAAGTCTCAGGAGAGAGAGAGAGAGAGAGAGAGAGAGAAAGATCGAGAGAAAGATACACGCCCACCAACTCTCGAAATCGGCTTACCCGGAGGAACCGAAACTTTCGAACAAAGCACGCCTGGCGTGGATCGCTAGGGTAGGAGAGACAGAGGGTGGAGAGGGGCGGAGGCTGGGGCTAAAGTCGCCGCTGGTGTAGGTTGGCGCTTTCCGACAACTAACCGACTTACGGGTTTGTTGCTTTTAATTGTAATTTAATGTTATTTATGGTCCCGGGCGGAAGCTCGAAAACTTTCATTTCCCATTAAGCTATTTATAGACTCCGGTTCCTTATTCTTCTTACATATTCCTATAATCTATATATATAGAGAGACGGCTTTTCTCGTCTCTTGGTACTTCCTCTATTATCAAGTAAAATCTACGTTTTTCCTATGTACACGATGCAATATATATATATGTATATATTTATTCGTACAAATCGTGCTTTTATCTCAAAATGAATAGGGCCAAGATGTCGCTACGATCGCCCACATCGAAAACCCTCCGCGTGCGATAAAAGCTCGTAAAGCTTTCAACGCCGGGCGGCCCACCGGCCCACCCCGACACGGCGAAAGCCATTATTTTCGTTCCGGACGCAAGCAAAAGGGATGAGAGATAAATGTTTCGTTAAAAATTTTCGTTCGAAAAAACTCTCGCGCGATAATGGCGCGGTGTGCGGTGATTCATCGAGAACATAGGAAAAAGATCGGGAAAACTAACGATCCCTCTTGCGCGATATATAAATCCACCCCTAAAGTATATACAATGTATTATATATATTTTAGGGGTGGATTTATATTTTTCTTCATAAATTTTTTGTTTCCTCGGTGACGCGTACGTTTTCTTTTTTTGAGGCGATGTCGGATAAAACTTTCGACGGACGTGACCGTGCGCGAAAATAATCGGGAACGAGGGCGAACTATCGGGGCGTTCGAGAAAAGCTTTTTGAACGTCCTGCACAAGAACATGTTGTCTTCGTTGTGACGTGCGCGTGTAAAAAAATTCCGATACGAAAGAATCGTAGGATAAAAGACTCGCAGTATCTCCCGGAAGGGTCGGGGGATGATCCAGTCGGAAAAGGGGGTACAAGTTATTATCGAACTCGCAACGAGCGAGGAGGGTCACGACAGTACGTAACGCTTATATATCGAGTTATGCGCGATGCCACGATGTCGAAAGCTCGACGGAAGGGACAGGGTTGGTCGGGGTGGAAGAAGGGTTGAAAAGCGATGTATCCAGCGCTATGAAAATTTATGCTCTCTGGGTCGCGCGCGACCTCGCGGAAAGGCTGGTTACCGGTTATGCGCGTGGCGGAAAAGGAGACGCGGAGGGTTGGTAGGTGGGCGATGGGAGAACAGAGAGAGGTTGAGAAGGGGGTCGGTGGGTTTCAGTGGGAATAGTGTGTGGTGTAGCTGGCATAGAGTCAAACGGCGTACATAATTTACGTAGTTTCGTCTGTGGCCGGGGACACCCCGAGCTACCGCCACCGCTTTTATTCCCCCACCCCTCTTCCCTTTCCACCCCTCACCCTCTACCTTTCTATACATATATTCGACTCTCTCTCTCTCTCTCTCTCTCTCGCTTTCACTCTCCCCTCTTCCTCCTCCTCCTCCTCCTCCCGAGAGTATCACAATAATTCCGCTACGACAGTATAGTACGTACACGATTCACTACCGCATCTCCCACTTTCCTCCCCCGTTATACGTCTCTCATTCTGTTTTCGCTCCATACATTCGACGTAGCCAACGCACACTTGCCGATTTGGAGGCATCTCTTGCATCTCGTACAACGCGCATCCCCACGTTGTATTTTCATGCCACGATTGTATAACTACGGAACTACGACGTTTGTGTGTATTTTATGGACACGTGGATGTAACTGTACGTATATACAAACTTCATTTGTATAGACATACCCGTGTAGGTGGATGATACGTGCCACACGAGCGAAATTTATTTAGGAGCTGTATGTTTGTGTGCATTCACCTACCCCCCCCCCCCCCCCTTTACCTCGTCTCATCCTCCATAACCCCGAGGCACCCTCGCGCACTATGTCGCCGTACTACCCCTCCCTTCAACCCCTCCTTCCCACTCTCGGTTCATCTCGTTGATATTATGAATTCAACTCCCGTTCTCTCCATACCGCATCTCTCTCATCTCATTCACCCCCCCCCCCCCCCCCTCTCTCTCTCTCTCTTTCTCTCTTCCGCCTTTGCCGCCACCATCGTGTTACGTTCCGTGCCAACGGCCACGTAGAGCACCAACGACTCCGTTCGGAAAACAGCGCGATTTATGGCTAACGGGGCAACGATGCATTTCGTTAATTATTTCCTGAGCTGCGGATCTCTCGCTATCCTCACTTCCTTTCCATCCTGTATACCAACCCTCACCCCCTGTTTTCACTGGCTACCGACTTCATATCATCCCCTACCCCTTAACTCGCTCGCCATCCAAACTCCGATGATTCTCGCTTCTCGTACACGAGAATTTTCGAGCGTGTACCCGACACGCGATCACTCGCTCTCGTCAACGCGACCTATTTTTTGGATATGAATAATACGAAATCGTGTGACGCCTTTTTGTACGTCAAAAATATTTTCGTAATTTATTTATTGTACTTTTTGCTTTCAACTTTTGTTCATGAAAAAATGAAGATTTATTTATAAGAATGCGCATTAATTAAAAAAATATAATATATAACGTGTCGTCATGTGATATTTATACATATATATACATATAGAAATATATATATAAGCGCGCGTTGAGAAAAGACACTTTGGATAATTCAACGAGCTTGCAACTGTAAGTCAAGTCGACAGTTTTCTTGCGTTCCACGACGAGGAGGAGAGCCGGAAGAGCTACAGAGAATTGTAATATACGTCGAGAAGTACGGATATATATAGAGGTGGAGTTTTTCTTCACACCCCCCTACTTCTCAACCTCGACCGCTGCCACCCGCCCCTCCTCCTCCTTCTCCTCCTATGTCTCTCTTCAAATGACGAGAGAGAGTCGCGGAACCGCAGAGAGCGGCGTTATATTGCGAAAGTCCAAATTAATTACGAAGTCTCTCCGTTGAATGGCATTCACATTGCAAGAAGGCCGAGAGTGAGCGAGAGAGTGAGAGAGTGGGGCGTGTATTATTATGAAAAACTTTATACTGTATAACCGTACACCGGCAATATGTATACGCCGGTTGGAGGATTCTTATATAATTTCTTTTCTCCTCTACCGACTCTACGGATGAAGCGGTTTTTTTTTTTTTTTTTTTTTTTTCATTCAACTCCGGAATGCTCGCGGAGCGAACGTCGAGTCGGTGAAAAATGTCTCGAAGAATGTTTCAGAGCAGACGCGCTTTCTTGCTCGCATTTTTTTGAAATGCGAGAGAAGCGCATTATTTCACTGCGCGTTCGTTCGTTAATGGAATTCTTTTTCAAATTGTGACAATGGAAATGGGTGGAGGTGTGGGGGGGGGGGGGGGGAGGGCTGGGTTAATTACAATCTGAATTATTATTATTATTTTTATGAACAATATTCCATTGTTGTTATGGTACAATAACAACGTTTTATTAAACCTTTATGGAAATTATAATATTTATTCACCCTCGAGCTTGAAAAAAAAGAATAAATAAACATTGTTTTACATTGTTTACATTGAAATTTGTTGTTTTTTTTTCGTACGCACTGCATATTTTTATGAATTATTCACTCGATTTCTCGATCGCTTTGTAAATCTTTTTTTTCTGCCAAGGATGACAAACACCGGATTCGAAGACGATATTCTCTTTAAGGTCTCGTGATCTACTGACCTACTTTCCAGTCGCCGAACGTAAACAAGGAACAGTAGGAACTCGGTCGTGCCACTATGTGTCGTACCTCGTCACATGCGCACAACTCTATATACTACTGAGGCATCTGCCATTATTGTACGAGTCTCCTCGCAATAAACAACCCTTGGACTCTGTTTAATTGCAAAACAAGAAAATACCTGCCGGAGAATTTAGCAAATGTCAGTAAATTTTTTCAACAGCGCTGCTCAAAGTAAAAAGGCGCGTTATATTTGAATTTCGAATTTTGTAATCACCTTACGAACTCATACGTGAATTTAATTAAATATTACTACACGAAATAACCATTTTAATATGCGAATGATTAATTATAAATATAAATACATATCGCAAAAATCTTTTCCCTTGCGCGCGTCTCGTCGTCGTCAAGCCATTCTTTTTTCTCTCGCGAGCACAATCCTCGTTACAGTTGCCATCGCACGAAGTTATGTCAGCGACCTATATACACAATAATAAGCCGGGTACGACGTTTTCTATACGTAACGAAATATCCAAGCACCGCGATCGTAACGTCCGTGCTTTTTTCAACCCCCATCCCTGTCTCTCATCGGAAAGCTCACGTAGCGTCGTATACGAAGCGAAGGGCGTCTATGCTTGCCGCGAGCACCGTGCATCCTACGTGTCCCTTATAACCGAGTCTTAAATACGTGACGTCGGGATAATAGGGGAGATATCGCGGTCGAGATCTCACGCTTTAAGCCTGAACGCGTAGGTAGTACGAACGTCGGCTTCATCCCCCTACCCCTCACTTTCAACCACTCGCGTAAAACCAAGGGCGGTCTGTGTGAAAATCCGAAGCCGCTGTACGTGTTCCCGATGATTTCTTCGTCTTTCCGCTAACGAACCGCGTGGATATAATCACGACTACGGTATACATTTCATCTCGAAGCATTTTGTTATACCGTTAAAAAAAAAAAGATTTTTTTCATAAATCAAAATTTTTTGAATATTTTCATTTTATATTTTTTACGAAATTTAAATATTTCGATTAACGAGACAAGATGCGTTCCTGGTGAAAATGAATAATTTTTTTCTTTCTTTTACCTCGTGCCTGTGCACTTGGCAAGAGCGATTGGAGAGGACGATTGTTTTCCTGTCCAGAAGCCAGCGCCACGAAATGAGAAGCGGCCGTGAGCCAAAGCGCGCGATCGTACGCGTTCTATATCTATACGTAGATCGCATCGAGAAAGAAGCGACATAAAAGTTTTGCATGGTCACAGCAGTCGACAGTTTAACCTTTTTTCCGTTCGTCTTTCCTTCGTTCTTATTCTTTTTCATTCTCCTTTTTGGCCGCGCGTGTATTATGTGTACCGTATAGCACACCCCCTCGCTACCCTTCTCATATATACACGTGTATATGTATACGTGTGTTACACACCACAGTACACCGTTCCCGTACCTATCCCATTTCGGAGTCCCAAGTTATAACGAGAATTGCTCTCGGTGCAAAGTTTTCCCGAAAGTTTCGCATATTCGTATTCGGCACAAAGGGGGGGGGGGCGGAGGGGTTGGTACCTTGTACGTGTAAGTTACGCGTGCTCGGGGCCTTTTTCCTCTCCCTCTCCTTCTTTTTTACAAACCTTGCCCCGGTCTCTCGTTTCTCCATTTATTCTCCCTTCTCTCTCCCTCTCTCTCTCTCTTCCATCATCCCTTCGTCCTACTTCTTTATTTCTCAAAAATCTTTCGTTTTATTTTTCCCGGTTCTTCTACTATTTTGACTTCTAACACAAACGACGTTATAACGCTCTATGTATAATACACGTATATTCGTATAACGTAGTTGGTGTAAAAGCTCGAACGTTTATACTTT
Organism: Netelia inedita; assembly: GCA_964017225.1. Taxonomy (NCBI): domain Eukaryota; kingdom Metazoa; phylum Arthropoda; class Insecta; order Hymenoptera; family Ichneumonidae; genus Netelia; species Netelia inedita. The sequence continues at coordinate 1,817,799 of OZ024920.1, read as the reverse complement.
ATCTCGGACATTTTCCTCTCGAGGAGAGAGAGAGAGAGAGAGAGAGAGAGATCAGACAATATTTTTTTTTAACCGGAACGCACGGTCACACACCATCGGTACGATGCTCGGAATCTCCAACGTTTCTTGCACCCACGCTGTTCTCTCACTCTCTCCCTCTCGTTTTCTCTCTCTCTGTCTCTCTTTTTTTCCATGTATGTCCGTCGCTTACGACGTATATATAGGTATACGCTACTAGGGAGAATAAAATGCCAGAATATTTCAGACTTATTGCCGGGACTCGGACCGCGACTATACACACCGTTATACCCGCTTCTATACAGATGTATATATATATATATATATTTATATGTATATATGTGAGGGTAGTGAAGCTCTACGAGCTTCAGCCTCACGGCTACTTTTATCGCGTCGCGTGGCTTTCGTTTATTTCCGGCTTACGGTATTGCCGCCCGAGCGCACGCGAACATTACTCGAAATAGGAAAAAGAGGGATGAAAAAAAAGGAAAAAAAACGAACAAAGAGAGAGGGAAAAAAGCACAAGACCAAGAGCGACGTACCGCGAGTAAACGAAGCTTTTCTACCCTGGGAAAGTGCATCGTCGAGAGAAAAAAAAACATAAAGTAACGTTCTCTTCGTGCCTGATCACCATTAAGTTTTCTCCGTGCGCGATCCATTGTATCGGCGAACGCGAGTTCACCCCTCTCGCGGTAGAAGTTCGAACTGAAATATTTCAATAGGAACGCGAAAAATTCGATCTAATTATTTTCTTTTTATTTTAGCCGTCGAGGTTGTTTTTCATTCTCGATGTGTCTCGACACGTTCGTTATTAATCGTTGCTCGCGTTACGTTAAACGTATAAAACGCACTCGGTGTCGCGGATGTATGGCGTTTTCATGGAAAATTTAACAAAGCCGCGGGAGGGGCAAACGAACTTCGACGTGAAAAAGAAAAACCTCCGGTTCGTACATCTCGTTGCGGGCTTTACGCGAAAATTATCGGTAAAGAATGGAACGAACAGCGCGTGTCTATTGCACCGTCGCGCCGTGTGTGCGCGCGCATACACACGCGAGAGCTCCTGTGAACACGAGATGGCCGCGCGATGCCTGTCGCACCGTTCGGCGCATAACGGCCGTAGCTAATTTGCATCGTGTTATCCTCTTGTTTTCCTCTCTCTCTCTCTCTCTTCATTCCCGACATTCACCGTGCACAAAGTACGTACACGTTTCCACATTTTTGTGCATGCTAATGACTGTGGCCCGTGTATTCCAGACCTGGCAACCCTCCCGCTATTTTCTCATTCTCTTTCTCTCTGTCTCTTGTTTCCCTTCTATGTGTCACGCATGCTTAATTGGAAATTTTCTACCATTCACGTCCCGGTATGAAAAAGTTATTCACAGCTTTGTCCACTTTGTTTTCCAACTCATTTTCGAGGGAAGAATCAATTTTGTATCAATGAAATGCGCGCTACAAGTATGGAAATTGTTTCGGGCACGCACGGTCGTGAGTTAATAAAAGAGATATCTAGAGAGAGAAGGGAGAGAGAGAAAATAGAGAAGGAACAAAAAGGGTTGGGCAACGACGACGATTGTAGCGAGAAAACTTTTTGTTTTTTTCCCCTATGAAAACTCGTTTTCAACGGTTAAACGATCGTGTTTTATAGTGAAATATTTTTCGATTTTTTTCTTTCGTTACCCCCGATTTGCTATGGCCTCGGATCGAATAAAGCTTCAAACGAATCGTTTAACAAAGCGACGAGATGACGCACCGTCGCGAGTTCGAGCGGAAAATCGACTGATCGACACCCCTGGCCCAAGCCCCATGCAGCCCCTCGATATAGGGTGGCGATACTCTCGGGGTTGTTGGTACTCGCTTCATCCTCATTTTTATTCGACCTTAACGAGGTCGACAGTCGGAAATAAGCGTTTCCAATTAAATTTAATTACTATGGTCGCGGAAGGGGGATGAGCTTTCGTGCCGGAACGAATTCGTCCACGTTGTTGATCGTGCGTGATGAAGGAGCGAACTAGCGCGTAAGGTGAAACGCACTTTCTTATCACGTTTTTTAAATTATTTTCGACATTTTTACGATTTTTTTTTATCCCTTCGAGGTGAGTGAAGAGAGAAAGAGGGATAAGGGTGGTGAGGGAAAACGGGGGTAAATATTTAGAAACGATTTTAATTCGTAGCCTTTAGTAACCGTAGTTGCACTCGAGCGGAGGGTACGAGGGTGGTAACACAGGTGTCGAGAAGCTCGTCGGAGAGAAAATAAGGACCCTTGTAGTTCTTTGCTCTTTGCCTTATCGTTCTCGCGCCTCTCTTGTGCGCCTCGGTGCATCGTTGTCGCCATCGTGTTCCGAGTGTTAAGTTCAACGAAGAAAAGAGAGAGACAGAGAGAGGGATAGGGGGTTGGGGTGCAGCGTTTGAAGTAGCTGGCAGGCATTTTCCGGAGCTGCAGGCGTCATGAACGGGTGGCCCTTAATCAATCGCCCACCATCCCCTTTGTCATGATAGACGATATAACGTTCCCTCCCCTCTCACTTTCTCCCTTCGTACCCTTTGGTATCTCCGCAACATCGTAGAACGCGAAGTTACGACGTAAATTCAAAATTCGACCCTCTTCGACCACGTCGCGATATCGATCGAAAAACAACTTTAAACTTGAGAAGAGAATTTCGATTAAGAAGATATAAAAAAGTTTAAATCGATGTGCGCAATAACCGATCCGTATAGATTCGATATTATACGAAGGCGAGTCGAGAAAGTAAAAAGTTGAGTGGTCCTCCGTCTCTCTTCGAGATCTTCGTTAAATCGTTGGATAAAATTGTACGTAGTCGAGATGAGAAATGCCCCGAGGATAATTCCAAGATGTCCGGAGTTGGCTGGATAGAAACAGGGTGCACTCTCTCTCTCTCTTGTCTTGGTCGTTTCCTGGGGCAACTACGAGAGACCCTCTTAATCAATCGGCCAGAAGCACGGCAGTGCTAGAAGCACCTCCCGTTTTCGCTCTGCCTCAACTGCCATATAATATGATATAACTATATCCCCCGCTCGTATTCTCGTCTCTATACAGCCCCTTGCCATGGGTGGACGATCGTGCAAGAGCTAGTAATTCGGAGTTGAAGGCCCCCGAGGGGTAGTTCGTGACGAGAGTTTCGCACCACTTCTGAATCTTTTCGTCCTCGAGAGCTTCGACCCCTTCTCTCTCCCTCTCTCTCTTTATATATTATATATTAGCTTGGCCAAAAAGTAATCGCACCTTTTTTTCATAGACACTATAATGTTAAAAAAAACGTGTCCTTCTCTCGATCGCCCGTACGGAATTCCTACAAAGTACGAATTCGTCTCGTTACGTCGTCACGTGACGTAGAGTCAGTCATCGTCCCTTTAAGGGCTCCGACGTGTCACGTGACTGACAGCTGTCTCGTTACTCGGGCGTTACGTCATTACATAGAGAGTCGCACGGCGCGTTTTCTATTCTGCTTACGTCGTGTGCGTTCCGCGTCAACGCGTCTCTCATGACGACGTTATTCGCAACGTCGAGAAGAGTTCTTCGCATTGCGACGGTTGTCTCGCCTCGAGCACAAAAGACTCGTTCATTTTCACTCGGGCAGGCCAATATGGTAATTAAGACGAGGTAAATGGGACGAGGATCGTGTAAAACGCGAGAAACGTGCGAAATTGTTGGCAGGATGTGTCCAAGGTTGAAGGAAGCTTTTTGGGGTTGCCCCGGACATGAAGAAGGAGGCGAAAGAAGAATGTAGAACGAGAGACAGAGAGGGGATAAAAAGAGAGAATAATCCACGAAACTTATGAAAATCCTGGATTTATCGCGTCTACGACGTCATACCGGGGTAAAACTGGAGAGACGCGAAGCTAGGCAAAGGCGCCTAGACACAAGCAGCTTTCCTTCCTTGCGACAAGACAAATCGTCCGGAAAGATACGTATATTTTCTCTCCCTCATTCTCTCGCTCTCTCTATCTCTCTCCCTCTCTATCTCTCTCTCTCTCTGTGTGTAAAAACGGTGCGAATAGACCGAGCGATGCAGATTCAACCATTTGGAGACTCGGTGAACGCGCGACTGCACCTCGAGCAACTCGTATACGTGTGTCTTTTACGCGGAACCGACGATACGCTCGTGTTCGTTGGCTTGGGCTTATCCCAAAAGATCCTTTTGTCTAGCCAGAGAAAAACGGCCGCCCTTCGCGAAAGAGAAACACGCGAGAACACGAAGGAGCTTTCGGATCACGGGGCCTCTTCCTACAACGTCTATTCCAACTTGCCGGAATGTTTTTCTTCGTATTTTCCTTAGCACCGAAGGAGAAATTTCCATTTCACGCTGTACAGCTCGAGGGTCGATGCCGGAGGCTAGAGAAATCTTTGGGTTGAGAATTAAACGAGCCGAATTAATTCACAAAACGACGAATGGATTGAAGTTCTGGATTCGAGAATAAGATTCGTCGTCATGTTCGTACCAACGAGGGGATGATTTCTTCTTTCTCAAAGACGGACAGGAATGAAAGTAAACAGGGTGAGAAGATTTTGGACGCCATCAGGCACGAGCCATCGTACACGCCTGATGATAAACAAGGGGTAGTTTTTATTCCGAAACCCACAAAAAAATGTTTCGCATTTCCCTTGGGAATGGCATCGAGGGTGCGAGGGTGGGGGTGGAAAAAAAAGGATTTATCAACGCTGACCTAATAGCACGGAAAATCCTGGACGGATTAACGCTCGCGCGTGCTTAAGGGTATAGGAGATAGCGAAGGGTAAGGCCTCCTGGAAGCAACATCCTGGAGCGCGAGTGAATCTCGTCTAATCTGCTGATCCTTCCGAGCCGCCGTCGAGGCTTCCAGCATCCCTCTCGCTTCCCCCTCCTCCTTCTAGCCGCCGGGTCGAGCCCGCGAACGCGTTTCGAAAGAACGCTTAATTAATAGCCATCCTTAAAAATACGAGGGATCATCTCCATTATCATAAATTCCGTGAATCGGCGAGGACCGACCTCCCCTTCTTCGCCCTCACGCTGTTACCCACGCCGCTGGCCCGGCGAGCACTCGAATAATCTGACTATTTATGGACGTTGAAACTTTTTCCATATCGCTATATCTGTAACACTTTTTTTCTTCTTTTTTTTATAGATATAACGCGTCTCTATAATTTTTAACATTCGCGCTAATGGACGAGAACCCTCGGGCTCGTGTGTGTTCGGTGGTGGATATTTTTTTTTGTTTGCTTTTTTTTTCGTACGACCGGACATATGAAAAATTATCCGGGGTGGAAAAATAGGAAAATTCGAAGTGTTATCAGATCGGTCAAAAAGTAATTGCGTTTTTTTTTCATTTTATTCTTCGTAGTCGGACGTACATTTAAACGTGCTGATGAAAAAAAACGTAATTACTCTTTGGCCAATTGGTTTATCGGGGATGTTTTTTGTGACGTGTAATAAATTTTTGTAAAACTCACCGGAACCGGCAGTCCCGAGCCTGAGAACGGCGTCGCCTTGTAACGATATCGAGAGTGTCGCGGTGTCCTCAAGGCGGGCGAGAACTTCCTCGGGTATGTCCTCGGGCTCGCGGAGGCGGAGGGTGACTTCGCCCCCGCCTCCGCCAGCCTGGCTTCCGCCGCTTCCGGGACTCGTTGACGCCGAGTACATGAAAACGGAGCCGAATCCATGCACCGACTGTAGCGGTAGCCTTACACCGCCGACCTCACCGACCGGACCCTGAGAATCAAAAATAAAATTAATTAATTTACATTATCAATTAATTAATTAAAATCAATCATTATTGTCGTATTTCACATTATTATCACACCTAAGGCGGTGTGATAACAATACTAAAAATTATATATATACATATATATAATTTCTATAAACTATGTATGAACCATTCGAAGTTCTCGTTGCCGGAAAACGCAAAGCATTCATCAATAGTCGCGCGTCGCTGGGTCCTTTGTAAACACCGGACCGTAAATGGATTTGAAAAATACCACGAGAGCATCGAGTGCGAATTTCTAGGGGAGGGTGGCTTCTCGTTACTACGCTGTTGATTCGGTACTTCGAATGCAAATGCTAACACAGATGAACAATAAAGGGAAAAGAAAATATGCTGTAAATTCTGCGAATCCAATGGTAACTATATATATATACAGGCGAGTGGTACAGTGTAGGGGTTCTTTTTTCACGGTCCACATATATCATTCTATATTTTTGTTTTATACCTCGCGTGTACGCTTTTGCTCAAAATTTTTTGTACCCCGTAAATCGGGGGATGAAAGGACGACTCGTCAGTGCTCGACTGCGTACAGTGGCGCGGTGATGTTGAACGCGCGACGATAACGATGGGTATGCGTTTTTCGGTGTACATATTTTTTTTCCGAAATATTCAACCTCCCGGTACATATCACGTACATTGTCGCACACGATTCGTGGTACAAAAAAACACTGTACCGTTGCTTTTATTATTATTATTATTATTATGCATTTCTTTTCATGCGTTTCATGGTGAAATAAAGAGCGGATCGTGCGAAAGGGAATTTACCCTGGCAGATCGGGGCGCGCCGATAGGGGACGTTAAAATTGCTAGGCAGCAAAGTGCAAGGTGCAATTTCGAAAGACTTTTTCTTTTTTTGTTGACTTCCAGTCGTGCGGTAACGAAATATTTCACGTTTTTATTTCGATAAGAGTAAACGCAAACGATAAAAGTTTGTCACGTGGTTCAGAAATATTGATTGAATTTTTTTGATTAATAAAAATCGCGAATTCATCATTTTATCGATCGACTCAACGTCGAGATAGATCTACCGTTTTTTTCGAACTAAACAACACGAAAAGATTAATCGGCAGTGTCGTGAACGATAAGAGTCTGACAATTCTTTTTTTTTCGTTCTGTCATTCAGCCCAATCGAATTAACGCGACCGGCAAGTGCTTAGAAAGCGAGCCGGTGAATTAACCCGCAAAGTGTTTGTCAGTGTACCTGCCTCGCTTTCGTAATCAGGGGAAAACGTGTGCGGTGCTTCCGCCAGTCCCATTATTCACGTAAATTGATTCGCATTGCCACCTCTATTTGCGCGTTACGCGTATATTTACAGACATATACATATCGTTTCGAACGATATCGAACCGAAAGCTTCTCTCTCTCTCTCTTTCCTCTCTTTCCCTCTCTCTCTCTCTCCCTCTCTCTCTCTCACTCTCTCAGCACACAAACGGTAAAATCGTTCTCGCTTTTTTTCCCCGGATGTCTATTGACCGAAAGTGGGGTGTGCGAATGAGAGAGGGAGAGAGAGTAAACGCGATAAAAGAGCAAATGCAAAGAGATGGGGAGTGAGAGAGAAAAAGAGAGCGAGAGAGAAAGAGAGAGAGAGAGAGAGAGAGAGGAGTACGCGTGTATTGGGCGAGCTCGCGGTGCAATGAGAGTAATTTATTTTAATGGCCATTTTCGTAATGGCCCTTTGAACATGGCGCATGAAATGGGCCGACCCACCCCTAACCCGATTCCTCTCTCTCAATAGAGTCGATCGAAAATACTACCCCCACCCCCCTGCGCTTTATACATCGCATACGTAAAGCCTAGTACGTAAAGCCTACCATCAGGTTCACATTATACCGAACGATCGAATAATATATATACATATACATATCCACGCATAAATACATCGCAGCTGCCGATATTGCGCGGAAATTAATGTTGTCAAATTACGAACCCTCTGCGCAAATTGTCGCCCCAACTAGCAAATAAAAAAATACACCGATAACCGTTCATTTCGATTCGGGGGTTGGAATTAAAATAACGCGCTTAGCGAGAAACACTTTTTCGCTCGAAAAATCTCCAATGACGGGCCACGTCGGATTTTTTTTTCTTTCTTTTTTTGTTCTTGTAAGAATCGTTGCAACCAAGGCCTCGTTAAATTTGCCTGAACGACACGCCTCGTGTGTGTACGGAACGTGTTCCCGTACGTACCCTCGTGAAAAATCCAAAGTGTGCTTCCGGCACCGGTCCGCCATTTTACGCGAAACGAGGCTCTCGGGATACAAACAACGTCACATAAGGAGGGAATAAAGTCGAGTTCGTCGTGCGAGGGGAGTAGCGCGAGAGGCTCGTAAGGAACTTCGGTCGGGGGTGTATAACGGGGCGCAAACACGACGTAGCGAAGCAAATACGTTACGGTCGTGATTTCGGCCAAAAGACGATAACGACGAGAGTGTTGGAGGGTGGGGGGATGGGGGGGGGGGCACGGAGGGAGTAAAGGGTAGGTTTTTTGTGTCGTTGAAAGTTTCGGCTATTTTTCTACTAGCTGTATACACGTCCATATACCCTACGGTCTCTATATATTGTATTGTATATAACGAATATCTGGAGACTAAGTATCAACGAAAACTATCGTGCACCGAGGAAAGAAGAGAAAAAATATTGTCAGTATAGGTATAAGGGTGGAGGTTCGAAGAATGAACGATTCTCGAGTGTGTCCACTCTCATACACTCACTTGCCTTATGGTCAGTACAGTAGAGTTTTGTCGGGGGGTCTCGGGCTTATATACCGGTGTGAAAATCCTCTTTCAACCCCTAGATTGCAATAGGGGTGGGAAAAAGTTCTGCGTCGGCACTCGATATCGCAAAAGTCGAGCGAGAGATAGAGTGAGAGGGAAAGGGGTTGGGGGGAGGGAGAGAGTAAAAGGCTTGGCGAGCGCAGGGACTACGAGCTTTATTCTTCGAGTACTCAACGCTGTTTACCGTTCCCCCGTTTCAAGAGTCTCGACGATATCTCTCTCTCTCTCTCTCTCTATCTGGTTTTGGCACCGAGTGTCTCCACCGGCGTAAATATTTGTCTTGTTCTTTCACATTTTTCGACTCTCTCTCTTTTTTTTTGCCTTCTTTGCTTCCAGGAAAAATGTATCTCAACGCCGAGTTTGGTGTGCGAGGGACGCAGATGCACTCTTGAAATCGCTGAGGGCGAACTCGAGAACAAACGGAATATAGATTTTTTCTACTTTTTTTTTGGTTAACTATTTCTTCGTTTCTTTCGATATGTTTCGTAGACCGTTTTTGTCTCGTTTCTTTTATGTTTTATTTGTCCTCCTGGGGGAAATGCGAGGACGTAGTATACGCGAGGGAATTGAATAAAAACGTACGATACGACGATATAAAAAAGAGAATAAAGGGACGTTTAGTTGCAAGGATTGTTAAAGGTTGGACGATCTGTCGTACGAGAACATTCGCCTCTCGACTCACGGAGATTCGAAGCGAAAATAGCCGGTTAAATTTTTGTTATTCGAGAAGGGATGATCACTTTTAACCGCACGATGTTATAACGCTTTATGATCTCGCTTGTTGACGAAAATATCCTCGTAAGATAAAAAAAGAGAAGAAAAAAGAAGGGGCGGGGAAATAAGGGTGGAGGGTGTTTGGCTAGAACGAAAATATAGCAAAGTACGCTATAACTATATATGTATTACATGGTCAGGGTGTTTCTCGAATGCCAGAACGATCTCTGGCGCCGAAAATCTATATCTCGTGGAAGAAGTTTTTCTCTCTCTCTCTCCCTCTCTCCTCTCTCGACACGTAACACACGGGACGAGAACGATGGCACAAACAACCGAAACGCCGGAAAGTATAGTTTACAACTTGGCCAATCGTGAGATTCTCGGTCACACTTATGCGGGACCTCGATGCACGAGCAACCCTCCTCCCGCCCCTGCACTCCTAGCATCGGGTTTATACATTGCAACCACAAAATCGTGACAATAAAAGTTGTTCGAAAAAAAAAAAAAACTAAAAACTTCACACGGTGAATTATCTCGTAGGAGAAAAACAAGGGTAAAGTCTCAAAAAAAAACGCGATGGTGTTCTCGAACGTGGAAAATTAAAAACAAAAAAAGGAAATGATAAAGGTAAAGAACGAGAATTTAACGTTTTATAGAAATAAATTAGATATTTTTCGCTACTTTTCATGCACCGAAGGCAATATCGCATCAGCGGGAACGCGGCTGCACACTTCTAGAAGTGAGTTAAAACAAACGTCTCAGAAAATTGCATTAATTCATCCCCCCCCCCCCTCCCCCCTATCTCTCTCTCTCCACTTTTCCTCTTTGCGATGCTTCTATACGTATAAATATATAAACTCATCGTACGAATACTCGTGGAAAATGCAAATGAGCTTTTGTTTTCCTTTTCGTGTTTCACTCATCTACGCTTTTTGCGCCGGTGTGTAATTTGCACACTGCATCTTCGCGTTCTCACGCGGTATATTCAACACATTTGTCTCACGGTGCATGAGGGAAGATGCGCTTGTATGCACGTACCTCTGGCAAAAACGTCGAGTACACATACACGAGACGCGTCATATCTTTCTTTCTCTCTCTCTCTCTCTCTTTCTCTTTCTCTCTGATAGTACGTACACACATACACATATACGCAAATATATATATCTCAGTGTACGAGACGAGACGAGTTTGCTCGCGCTCGACGGCGCTTCCCCGAGTTCGTAAATTTATGGTCCGCTTGTGGCATCGGCGTTACGGCTCGTCCGCGTTTTCCGCGAGGCAGACTCGACGCGGAAGAGCTCTTCCTGCCCGTTTCCCCCCCTGGAGAAAGGGAAAATAGGACGCGGAGAAAGATGCGCCCGAGAAGCCGAGGAGAGTGGCTCGTGAGCTTTCTCCGGGCAATTTCGTTTACTTCGAAACATTCGCTTTAATGACTCTTTCTCTTTCTCTCTCTCTCTCCCTCTCTGTCTTTCTCACTCGCTCACGACCTCTCTTCTTCACGTGTGTGATATTTTGCTCCGTGCGAAACTCGACGCAATAATAAGTGTCTTTCTCATACCACGGACAACTCGGTACCCCGGCGCTTCCACGGAGATGTAACGTTCCGTCTCTCCCACGAGAAACGAACAACAACGATATTTCACGCAAAAAGAACGATTCCCGTCCCGACACCGTCGCGTTACGAGACTTTTACATTCGCGTAAAGCTCTTACGGGGCATCCAGCGCCACGGAGAATTCGCGGTTTTTTGTTCTCCAGGGGATGAAATAAAAAGCGTAGCGAAAAATTGAGCGACGATTTTGAAAAATTTGTCATTCGGTTTGTGCTAAAAGTGAGGTTTTTGAATGATGAATAATGGCCAATATATAGCTTTATATATATTTATATATATATATACATCGTGTCTAAATAACGGCGGAAGACTGCCCGTACACGCACGAATAAATATTTTTCGTTATACGACCCCCTCCCCCCTCCCTCTTCCTCATCGTCACTCCCGCACCCTCGTCCGACGCGCGAATAATATTCAAACAAAGCCGAATTTGTCGAGGGTGTTGTTTTGCGCCGCGAAAAAAAAGAAACAAAAAAAACGAGAAACGAAACAAAAAATTGGACGAAAAAAAACTGCAAAAAAAAGTCAAAGTGGTACGCGCACCCACGAAAAGAACGAGAAGCGCAAGCGCGATCGGTCTTGGTAATAAAACATTTTTTTCGAACGAGAATAAAATACAAAGGGGTGGTTGGCTTCGAACGGCGGTAGAGGGTGAGGAGGGGAGGGATTGCCGAGGTATCGGAGAGACAGCGCCAAGCGAGAGGGAAAACGTGAACAGTCGTCCCGGCCAGTGGAACGAACGAAGCGGAATGTCCGGTGATGAATTATTGTTGAAAAACAGTGGCGTGAGAGAGAGAGAGAGAGAAAAAAAAGAGATCGGAAAAGAGGGTGAAAGAGGGCGAAGGGAGGGTGAGGAAAAGAGTCCGGGCCGCCTCTGGTGCGCTGCGAAAATCGTACCGAATGCATTGTTTACCGGTGGCCGTACAATACATCCCCACCCCCCTCCTCTCCCACCCCTAACGTCACACAGTGGCAGCGATATCTCTCCCGACAGGTGTACACTCCGCTCAAGAGAGAGAGAGACAGAGAGAAAGAGAGAGACACGTTCTGTTTTTTTTGCATTTTGTTGTTTAAAATTTTTATTTCGATGTTTCAAGCTACGTAACGAGAATACTTTATAGCGTGTATTTTTTGCTACGGTACACGTGCGAGCCCCAGCGCGTTCGTTTTTTTTGTTTCATTTGAATTTTTTATCGTGCCAGAACGAGGCGTTCGGCCACCAGGGTGATTGCGCGTTAGTCGATTATATAGACCGACGAGAGTGATAACGAGACCGCGAACTTCCGTTCCCCCCACCTTACGAACGTTTTGCGCTTTATAAACGCGCGTATCCCTTATTTTTCGTTAATTTTTTTCAAGCGATAGGACGAAACGATGTTTCATGCGTTTTGTCGTTGTTGTTTTTACTAAGAGTCGATGAAATTCTTGGATTATTAATGGGGATGATGGTATCGAAAATAATAATGCTCGGTCGTAGCCGGGCGCATGCGCACTTCGTCGTTGTCTCGAGGTCGCGCCTGCAGCGCTTTTGTTTCATTGCTGACGTAATTATGGTGGATTCATCCCCGAGGGATGAAGAGGTCTAGTCCCCCACGAGCCCGTAGGGGAAACGGGAAAATAGATGAGAACCGCTAGACACCGGGAGCACGCGCGCTCTTTTTTTTACCTTATCTCTATATATATATTTTCTTCGATTTTCCCGTATCCCTCGTTTCCCTGACGACGACCGTATCGACGAGCCTCCACCTCCGGGGCATCTGGACCGTTTCGCCGATAAATTCGAGTCGTAAGCACACGTAATTGTTCTCTCCGCGAGATATTTGTCTCTTTTTTGTTTGTCGCGTGCCTTTTGACTCGCAAATTCGGAAAAATCGGGAATATCGTATTTGCGATCTACGGAAAATTCTCGATGATTCGAGTATCCCGCGAATTTGTTTTCGAACAAAAGAAATATTAATTTTTAGTGAAGTGTCGAAGGTCAAAATGGAGGCCTGGAATCCCACTTCCAGGACTCGGGGATGGTCCAAGGGCTGGTTTTCTTTTTTTAATATCAAAAAGTACTTGATAGGGTGCCGTACGGAATCAGAAATTTCCCATAGGACACGAATACGATATCTACGTTCTTGAATTTTCGCGTCTTCCCGATCAAAACTTCAAAAATCCGTTCTTTTTCTTCTTTTTTTGATATTTACATATTTTTACGTTTTCAAGGGATAATCAAGAGTTAGAATTATGTATGGACGAGAATTCAAATTTCTTAATGAATTACAATATCTACGATTATTATGAAAATTATACGAAAATCGTCATAACGTATGATGATGATAATAATAATAATAATGAAAAGGGGTGGGTCGGGTTCGCGGGGTTCTGAGCGTAACGAGGGGTTTACCCCTGTGGCTTTACGTCCCTTTTGGTATTCCCCCCTTCTTCCGTGTGTTCAAGAGAAGGAAGAAATTCGCGCCTCGACGCGGTCTCTCCTCTTCGGCGGTAGAGCGCGGTCGCATTCGGCGTCGTTAGAGACTTCCATCGTCGTGAAAATATATAGCGTTGTGCCCGGCGGTATAAGAGCGGCAATTTGTTCTTACCCGGCAGGCAGTTTCCGGCCTCGGCAGCAGCAGCGGCAATGCGACCACCACCGTAAAGAGTCTCTGGATCCAACGTAATGCCCGGATTCTTCCGAATTTACGATTCGACCTGACATTTCTATGTGGGCAACGCGAAAGGGAGAGAAAGGGCAAGAGACAGAAAGAGAGAGAAAGTTCTCGGTAAAATCCCAAGTCCAAGCAATTTTTGCTCTGTGGTTTGCGAACGAAATTTTCTCTGTGCTGCACCAACCCCTCTCGACGAAAAGAGAGAGAGAGAGCGAGAGAGAGAGAGAGAGAGAGAGAGAGAGAAAGCCGATATGCTTTCGCAGCGAAAATGCAACGGCCCTTTTGGTACTTGACGGATTATTGAATGCTCGATTTCTCGCCCCGAAAATCGTCTCTCTCTCTCTCTCTAACACTGTGGAATTCAAGTAAATATAAATCTCGAATAAATATAACTTTAAGTGAGAATGCTCGAAAAATGTCTGGTCTCGAAAGGTTTCTTGCCAAATCCAGAGCTATGTAGGTTCTCTCAGGATCCTTGGCCAACCTATTTTCGCGACAGCCACCCTTTCGATTTCCTCCCCCTCGACACGCACGAAAAAAACTTCTCGCGATAAATTCCGTCAAATTTATCACCGGCTACTCCGAACTCTCTCGTGTCTTGGTTTTTATCTGCTTTATTTTTTATCTTACGACATGGTCGAACTGTCGTTGAAAAAATTCGACGCTACTGTTTTTATCATTTTTTCTTTTTCGTTCATACCGATGTGTGTAATCACAAGGTCATCCGGGGTTTCTATCAATTTTCTGCAACTCGGAGCACGAGGGACACGGCACGAGAGGACGGAAGTGGATAAGGATTGCGCAGTTTAACGACCGCTGTGCCGACGCTGTCTACCGCTCGGTGGAACATCGCGAGCACATACAAGTATATATATATATATACATATATACGTGTCTGTATATACATGTATGTATATATACATAGCACGAAGTAAACGAGTTACTCCTTTGTAAACCGGAGACGAGGGATATAATTGAATAATAAATGTTAGCACGCGGGAGCTGGAGAGAGAGTGTGTGTGAGTGAGAGAGAGAGAGAGAGAGAGAGAGAGAGAGAGAGAGGGAGAAAGAGAGACGGAGTTATGCAGCTGTTGGCCGTGCAGTAGCGGAAGAGGCAAAGGGGAAGGGGGGAGGGGAGAGGGAGTAAGGGTTGAGTCCCAAGCAGAGAGACGCGCGTCGAGGGACGCGAAACGGAAGGAAGTTTGAGAAAACCGCGTGAAAGCTTCGAGCGAAAGTCGCTTTGATGCATCTCGGGAACGAAGAAAATAAAAAAAAGTTTTTCCAGAAGATAAAAAACGTTGTCCGTGACAACAAATTTCTACGTAGAGGATAAAATTGTAAACAGGGAGTGGGTAAGACGCGTGCTGTCCAGTACGTACTTCATCGTATCGAAAAAACGTATAAAATTCGAATTAAAATTAATCGGGGCTTGCTTTTCGCTAATGCAGTTACGGAGATCCAATCCCCTCACCCCCTCACTCGCTATTTCTCTCCCACGTTCTTTCTCTTTCTCTCTCCCTCTAGTTCCCGTCGTCATGGACCTTTATCACATTTTTCCGAATGTCCGTGCGACACGAATACTTCTCGAGGGGAGGGTCGCGAGAAGTATCCCCGTAGTCGACCAGCGCGTAGGTATATATATATATTCCGCCTGCGCAATTTAGCGTATTTACGTAGCCGTATTTATATACCCAAGGAAAAGTCGTCCTCTTTTTCGCAGTTTGCCAACGACCAGTTCTTTCTCTCTCTCTCTCTCTCTCTCTCTCTCGCGCGCGCGCGCGCGCACGCGCAAGCTCTTCATCTCGTTTCAACATCCAGCATTTCACAGAGTCTCGAGCGGGCAAACCTCGAGCCCGAGCAACGACTACTGCGAGAGCTTTTCTACCCCCGGAGCGCGCAAGCACCCTTTTTCACATTTTTCAGACAGCGGTAACTGGAGCAACAAGCACGCACGTAGACGAAAGAGTGACTGAGAGAGGGTGGAGAAGGAAGAGAGAGTGAGAGAGAGAGAGAGAGAGAGAGAGAGAGAGGGAGAAGGTCGTCTCTCGTGAGTAAGCCGTAAGCCTCGTTGCTCTTTTTTTCGCGAATAACGAAGTGCTCTCGGGCTATGAAGGTAAAGAAGAGGAGAGAGGGGGTTGGTGCCTTGGTCCACGAGACGAGGAATACTACCTCGCTTTTCCTCGTGAACTCGTGTCAACGTCTATCGTTATACCAGAAATGTACCCGTCTATGTGCTACATTTCACGTATATCGTGTACATGCGCATATAAGTACGGGCAGCAAAATTCACGAGCGCGTATATCTATCTATATATATAGAGAGAGATCTATATAAGAAGTTGGGTGTTCCGAGGGTGCGAGTCGAGTTTTATGAACGATGCTGGGTCTTATAAGGGATGTAACACGTGACTGCGTTGTGTGCTCGTAATATACAGTGTGAAACGAGAAGACGACGACGATGCTTCTCGTCTCTCCTCAACCCCCTTACCAACCCCTATACTGCGTATCCGTCGCTTTCACGGTGTATCAGTAGTGTTCCTATGGTTTCTAAGGGTATGCATGAATTTCCATTTGGTCACATGTGCGAGACGCTAACGCCCCCAGCATGCAAACCACCCCACTATCGCGTGTGGGGCTGTGAGCCAGATAGAAGATTGAAGGATATAAAATGGTGAGCGAAAGCATTGGATAAAAAAAATTGTGACCGTTGGTCAACACCGAACAAGGAACATCATCGCGAAGTAAATATACTCGTGGCGATACGAGTCGAGGGGACGTTGATCGTGCACTTCGAATAAAATTGAGAATACGAAATAGGGGTTGTTTTTGTCGTACGAATTTAACGAGCCTGGAGATCAACCCGCGAAGCTCACTCCAATAAGAGTTATATAACCAAGATGAAATGTGCACTCTCCGTGATAAAACAAAAGAAAAAAGTTCAGTCTCATCTCCTTATTGACGAAAAATATCCACAAACTCGATTCGTATATTAAACGCAAGAGCGTTTTTTCGTGTCGGAGCAATCTTTGCATAAACAAAGTTATCTATATATATATATGACGAGCGAGAGACGCGAACGAGAAATCGGAGTTAACGCAGATCGGAGTCACGAAAACTCCTTCAATGTGTCTACCCCCTCACTTGTCAGCTGCGAAAATACACCGGGCTTAATCCCACCGGGGGGATGCTGGGTAAGAGAGTTCGAACTTCTCACTATTGAGCTAAACTCTCCGCCTCTCACGGACTCTCATCTCTCTCTCTCTCTCTCTCTCTCTCTCTCTCTCCATCCTATAATTTAATCCTCGAGCGGATACCCATCATCCCTCCCTCCTTTCAAATATCCCACACCCCCGATCTATCATTTTACCTACCACGAATCCTCCTCGTTCTCTCTTGTTCCACTCTCGCTCTCCTTCATCCACCCCCAACCCTTCCCTCGCTTTCACTCATTCACGTTCACGAATTTTGTTTGCCATCGTCATCGTTTTACTCGATTCTCTTATTTGCGCCCGTACCTTCGACGCGAATTTGTCGATCTCCTAGTCGAGAATGGTGAGCTTTGTGATATGTTTAATCGATGTTTGCCTTTAATTACGATCCCGGAAACGATTTCGTACGATTTCAAAAGCGAAAAGCTGGCCAACACTCGAGAATACACTTTTATAATAACGTATGGACGTGGAATATACGTCGTTAGGATAGCTTTGTATAATAAAAGCGTATACGAGTACAAACGATCGAACAAACCGTGCTTCGGGTCCTAAGCGCAATATTCATTAATAACGGGGGTCGAACGGTAAACAGCCTATATAATATTGCTTCCATAAATTATAAGCCCGGCTTGCGAGCTTTTCCATGCACGCTGCTCAACTCTGCGCTTGTGGTCGACCACATCGTACCCAGCTCGCATGTTGAAGCCTCGAGAGAGAAAGAGGGAGAGAGAGCGCGTGTATGTGTGTGTGTGTGAGGGAGAGAGAGAGGGGTTGCTATAGGGGTGGTGTGAACTCACACTAGTTCGCGTTTACCGCTCCGCCATTGCGTATAACCTCGAAACTTCGGCCAAGCTCTCTCTTTCTCTTTCTCTTCTTCCTTCTCTCTCTCTCTCTCTCTCTCTCTCGCAATTACCTATAATAATCCCCCGTGATGTTTTCCACGCGAAAATTATGTTTGCCCGTGAGAGTACCGTGAGGGAAAAGCGTGTCTGCGCTACGGGGCCGTCGTTAAATGTTCCGTCGATGAATGTAACATGGTGCGGTGCAGGCAATTCGAACAAGTGGGAAAACGAGAAATGGTTTGATTACATAAGTGGTGAGAGAAGGGCTCGAGAGAGAGAGAGAGAGAGAGAGAGAGAGACAGTGATCGAAGAGATGATGAGAATTATACGCGACGGGTGGTAAACGTGATTTTTGGTTTAATCCGTTGGTGGTCAGAGTTCTGGAAGTCAATTAGATATTTTACCTTGATGAAATTCACGCCGAGGAAAGAGAAAGAGAGAGAGAGAGAGAAAGAGTGTGATATTGTTAATCCGTTAAAATCGAGACCGGGAGAAGAAAGTCGATTTTCGAGGGTAGTTTTAATACTTTCGTAAAATTTCGAGATACGGCGAAAAAAGAGAACGAAAAAAACCGTAACGGAAATATAAAGGTCGCAGCAACGTAGGATATTACGAGGTAATCATTTTGCGTCGACCACACGAAAGGTTTTTTCTCGTCGCAAAATTATACAGCGCGTAGCAGGAGAGAACGAGAGAGAGAGAGAGAGAGATAGAGCTTCGCAGCATCACCAGCAGGAGCAGGAGCAGCCGACTCTCGAGTCACTCCTGTATCCTCGAGCACACCAGCGCGCGGGCGTCATGGGAAATCGATAATTCTCGTACGGCCTCAACTCACCCCCTGGCCTCCCCTCCCACGCCACTCGCGCTACTACCCCCCCTCGTCCCTAACGGGAGGAGGGAACGGGAAGCTCCCTCGCAGGTGAACTCGCCCGAGAGACGGATAATTCGAATGAGCGAGCATCTCGTTAAACGCTGTTTAAATTTACTCTCTTTGCGATCGAGAGAAGAAGGGTTGAAAAAGGGGTAGCTTTATTTTTTGTTAAATCAAGTCCGATGTTAACTTTTCTAAAATCGATGGATCTTCGAGATTGTCGAGAGATCTTGACTTTAAGAGTAGTTATTACTAAAAAGAAAAGAGAACCGAGAATATCGTCGCGTCTCGAACCGGAAGTGGTGAAACGACAAGAGGGAGGACGCAATTTCGAGCGAGAATTTTGGGGCTTTGAAATACGACTCGTGTGGCCGGTGAAGCGACAAGGACACGATCTAAGACTCGTACTCGCTTTTATCCGGCCAGACATTTTCCCAACCTGAGAAACGTACCACCGGGTTTCCAGTGGTTTTGCCGATTGGGGAGGAACAGAGGGTGAGTTATAGAATGGCCGAGAGGGGATGTTTTTGCGCGCGAAGGTCCTCTCCGTTTCCTCACCCGTAGTACTTCACGGGTAATTAATTTAGTTTTGCAATTTCTGCTTACTTATACATAGAAAGCTCTCCTCGCGAGAGAAAGTAACGGACAAGCCCTACGAGCTTTTCTCTACCCTCGTTCCGGGATTTCAAAATTCTCTCACAGCATTTTCTAGCTCCTCGCCAGCTCTAGTCTCGCTCGGCCCTCTCGTTTCCGGCTTTCTCTTACCTCTTTTCACTCGGTCGCTATCTCGCAAATATAGAACCGCGACCCTTTTCATTTCTCTTTCTTTTTTTTCTTCTACATCTCGCAAACTGCCAGAGGGCTCGGAGCTTTCTGTAAACCACCTCTCAGCTTTTCCTCGAGAGACGTTACAAAATTCCCGGCAAACGTCGGGGTGATTTTTTAAAAACATCGGCTACGTCGCTACTCGTGCCATTCGCGTATAAATCTCTTCCGGTATTTATTCTTCCTCGTCCCGTTGATCTTCTCTCTTATCGCAGGTTACGTAATTTTGCGCTTTTAGAGCTTTTTCTTACTCCTGGAAATTCGCTATTAACGGGTTTTACGTCGATATCTCGAGTTGCAAGGGTCAAGGTGAGCCAGAGTTCGGTTTATACATTGGAACATTTCAATATTTCAACGTAGATGAGAATCGAATGAAGCATATACAAGAAAATAAAAATCAACGAATAATCCATCGGTGAAAATAACGAGATGTAACCGATCCGTGCCAGTGCGGATCGAATTGCGCGTAATCATCGTCAAATTAGGAAGCCGGAAGTGAAGTTCGGCGCGAGGGTGCGGTGGTGGTGCACGCTCGGCTTATAGTTATCTACTTGGCTCATTCAAACTCCACTCCGTACTCTCGTATTTGTTCGGATATATCGCGGTAGCATGTACGAAATACGATATATGCACCGAACGTGCTGCATGCACGTAGAATTTCTCTCCCTCTCTTTCATCGAGAGGTCGAAGGCTTTTCGGTGGACCGGGAAGAGGTTGGTGGTGAGCGGGGGAATGGTGTTCGAATGTCGAGCAAAAGAGAAGATGTGATAGAGCGAGCGAGAGAGAAAATGGTTAGGGCCGAGAGGAAGATGGGGGGGGGGGGGCTTTTTGAGGAGATATAGATTGTGCGAGAGGTTGAACGAGAATGGGGTAGATCGGCTCGAGTGGCAAATATTAGTACGAAAACTGGCGTTACCAACGGCGGGAGAGCTCTCTCGCCGAGTTGTGCGACGAAAGCTGCTTAAGCGCCCACCTCTCTCTCTCTCTCTCTCTCTCTTTCTCTCCTTCCTTCCTATTTCCAACCCCCCAGCCTCGTTGCCGCCACCATCCCTTACGGACTCTTCTACACTCGGAGCTTTGCCACCCTTCACCCCGCCTATATAACGATTCGGCACAGCAACGTGTGTAACACCAGTACAACCGTTGCCGTATCCTCGTAGTCTACACGATCCGCGGCTCTTTGCCGAAGAGCAGCCGTACACACACCATCCCGCATGCACAACCCCTGTGGGTTTCGTTCCTCGTTCACCAAAACCTCTCTAGGCAGCTCTCTACCCCTCTCGCTCGCTCTATCTCACTCGCACTCTCTCTCTCTCTCTCTCTCTCTCACCCTCTCGCGCACAGTACCTACCACGATAACTCCACTCCAACGAAGTTACCGTACACCGAGCTTTCCAGGCAGCGCATGCAGGGTGGTTTAAGCTCCAAAACGTTTGCCGTGGAAGAGAACGTAGTGGTAGGTACAATTGCACCGGAGAGCAGCCACCGCACGAAAACCCTTCCTCGCATTTCGGGCCACACCGGGCTGTGTAACGCGCCGAGGCTTTCGCCTCTGTTACCCCTTTACCTCCCTCTACAACCCGACCCAAACCCCTCTCCCGCGGGCGGTGTATATCTTAACCAGAAACGCGCGGCTAACGCGGGGAGGGTTGAACTCTGTGCGGTGGGATATGACGGTAGCAGAGGGGGATGAACACCGAGAGAATTTCGTTGCCGTCGAGGCTAAACAGGGAGAATGGAAAGCTTCGAGCGCGACTGTGAGTTTCAACCTTTCGTGAAAAGGTGGAAGGTGCCGTCGGTGAAAGAGAATGAGAATTTCGAAGCTACGCTGTAGAGAACGCGACGACGTTTACGGATACACTCGTAGCTTTTCGTAGCTCGACTCTCGTTGTGTGCTTATGTTAAACGCGAAGCTCCGAACTACGTTCTCAATATTTGTGCCGAGGAATAAATTTTCAACGGGTGTTCGCGAAATGTGACTTAAAAAGGGGTTGAAAATTGAATGGTAACTGCGACGAAAGATCCCTCGTGACTAAGGGATGATTTGTGATAATTCCGAGTAATTATCGATCGAAAGGGGAAATTAAAAATGTGTCACTACCCTTCTGCCCAGCGTTGTCATTGGGGGGTTAGAGGCGAAGGTCCTTTTCCTCCATCCGCTCACGGACTTTCGCCCTCTGTTGGCGAGTCGACGCGACTTCTGCGTGAAATTACATGACTCGCAGTTGCGGTCGATGGTCGTTAGGACCTAACCATGAGTCGGGGGAATACCTCCCTCTCCCTCTTCCTTTTAGAAGGCTCACGAAGGTGTTCCCAATGCGCTTATGTCAGTACGTCGAATATAATCCCCGGTCGAAGGACACTCCAGGGCTTTGAGAGGAAGAGATGGGGGGAGGGAGCCATAGCTTTTCATTTTTTCATTGCTCGCGTCCAGTTTTTTTTGGTTCGTTTCAAGCGAAAAATGTGATCTCGTGTCGCGAGGTAACGAGGGCTCTCTCGTTTCTTTTTCTTTTCTTCGCTAATAAAATCGAACGTTCTTCTTCAATCTCGACTGGTAAATTTCAACTCTTACGGTCAATTTGTCACAAACTTTATACGCAATACGCGCAAATTTATGAGCAACTTCCCGGTGCGCCAAGTCGCGGGAGTCATTCCGATTTTTTACCGCCCCGTATTCGTCGTGAGAGCGTCAAGGAGGGAGTGAAGGGCGAATTGCGGATGAAACGTGTCGCGTAGAAATCGTTCCTTCCCCTCCTGCTACAAAGTGCGATGCCGCGACGAGTCTCTGGGGACGACAGGTTTTTCCGATGTCTTCGCCGAATCGTTTCCCCGATAGGGATAACGATGAATCGGTCTCGCGAAAGAAAAAAAAGAAAAAAAATACTCGAAAGAAATCCTCGACAAACTCTGTGTGCGAATAACGCGTCGTGTGAAGGGATGAAACGGAGTGGGCCATGTGTATGCGTGTGTGCGCGCGCTATCGATTTGCGAGCAAGGATTCGACGAATTCTACACTTTTTTTCTCACCTCTTTCGTTTCACCGGTTTTCAACCCCTCTTTGCGACCCTCGACGTCTCTCGTTGACACTCGAACGCGGAAACCTATTCGCGAATCGTCTCGTTCGATTAAATGAAAAAACGTTCTTAAGTCTTATACGTGTACGGTTCATGTTTAAATAACACACAGCCTCCCCCTAGTCCTCCCCTATTTTGCTTTCTTCACGGCGATTCGAGAAAATTGCCGCCACTACAGTAGAGATAAATTTACGACTATCCCGGGGGTGGTTACTCGCTTATTTTTAAAAAGTATCCTCCTTCCTTTCCCTGCCGCGCGCGAAGCACGCGCCGCGGCAACGCCGACTATGCAGCGCCAAACCCCTCGGCAATACCGCGCGCGTATCCTCCTCCCACCCCTCTCGTCCCCCTGGAGTATAAAGGTTTTAAAGCGAACTGTAGTGGGCGTAAAATGAAAACGTTATGCGGAAGACTGTGATGTGTGCAGGGTGGTGCGGTACGATGTAACGAGAGAAAGAGAGAGAGAGAGAGAGCAGAAGAAGAAGAAGATGGGAGAGGGTGGTAAACAGGGTGGTAACCATGAACGAGAAAACGCGAGGACGACGATGGGGAAACATAACTTTTTCATTTCCTTCTCACTTCCGGCTTGCTCGTGTGTCGTCGTGCACTCACTCTTTCCCTCTTATTCTCATGATATAGGTGCCTGCGCTCGAGGGGGTGCGGCGAGATCTTTTTTCTCACTCCGTCTCGTACGCCATTGCCAAGTGTACATCAGAAACTCGCGCCGTGCGGCCACTTTATCCCGACGAACCAACCACCCTCTCGCAACAACCTCCTACCCTCATATTCTCTTTACCCCCCCCCCCCCCCCCCCTCCATTTCTCCTTCCTCGTAGCAGCGCTATATAGCGCGAGGAGGCAGAGAACGCGACACCTAGTCGTTGTTGCCACCCTCTCTATCCTACACTACGACCCGGAGGCGGACCGCCACCACTACCACCGCCACCAACCGCTGCCACCGCGTCACGTAGCGCCCCGTGCGGAATATCTTTTGTACGTGAGGCTCTTGAATAAACATGCGACCCTGCCTGCTACCATCGCTGCTGTTGGTGCTACCCGGTATAAAGCGGACAGGGTTGGTTTCTGTGTGTGTGTGTGTGTGTGTGTGAGCACAGGGTTGGTGGTTCCGTCGTGTGGATGCTGAGAAAGAAGAGAGAGACAGAGACAGAGGGAAAGGACGAAAGACCTGCCGTAAGGAATAGAAGTGGCTCTAGACTTCGACCAACTGGGAGGGGTGGAAAAGTGAGGAAGGAAAAAAAGAGCGAATCGCGCTCGAGCGACCCAGCTCTGTTACATGTAAATGATGAAAAATGTCGCGGCCACCGAAAGCTCCAGAGACTCACTCCCCGGCCCTCTCGCAGCCAAATTTCGCTATCACAAACACCCGACGACACACAGCGTGTACGAGGGAACATTTCGCGAGGGGGCTGAACAATGGAAGAAAAAAGGACGGAGGAAATCTTTCTCTCTCTCTCTTTCTCTCGTTCAGATAAGACGCACGAGAATATTTTTAACTTAATTATACGTTTTCTCTCGTGTGAGAATGTACGGGAGGGTTGAGGTGGAGCAGTATAAGGGAGAGAGATGAAATAAGAAGAGGTGAGATGAACGGCTGGTGAGCCGTTTCGAGACGAGAATGACTCGAGAAGATTTCGAGGCAAACGTTTCTTCGTCTCGTGTTTTCCCTCGCCGGAAATAAAGGCAGACTCTCTCCCTCTTCTTCTACACGACTCACTTTTTTGTTCTTCCGTTTCTTTCCCCTCTTCTTTAGCATCGCCATCACGATTTGAGTTACGAGGACAAGAGCTTTGCCGTTCCCATACCCCCTCTATCCTTCTATCTTAGCGAACGAACGTTATGAATTCTTCTCTCCGTCTGTTTTCTCGTGAAATAATCAAAATGATAACAAAAGCATTTGAGCTTTGAAGGCGAGGAAATAAAACTCGCAAGACCGTGGAGGGGGAGGAACGAGAGCAACAGGGATAAGAATAGTCGCCGGTAATACCGAGATAAGAATGCGTGACATTCTTTCGGGAGGAAAAAATGCAAAAATACGAGAGGGTGAAAATGCAGTCGAGCCATACAGTCCGTCAAAGTCGTGTCAAAATTGTTTCGGAAATTGAATAAAAAACAACACCTCGTAAAACAAACGAGTTATTTTTCACAAAATGCGCAAATTTGCACTTCACAGATTAAATATTGTCGCCAGGGTAAAATTGTCAATTTTTAATGACCTTGGTCGCCATCAAAACAACAATGCTATATCATCCCCCTGCAGCGGTCCTCTCTAATGGAGCATTTGACGAATCGTTTCATCTTCTTCCCGTATACTGTTCTCTGGATGTCGTGCTAGAGAGACGGGAATGGGGGAGGGGGTACGATTGCGAAATATAGATAGAGCATAGTTATACGTATAGTCAGCCCGTTACAGAAATACTCTCGCGTACGACGAAGGGTGTGAGGAATGAGAGAAGGTAGAGGCGAGAGAGAGAGGACTCTCGGAGGATGGGAGGGGGTGGGGGTCCTGGGGGATGCTGCATTAGTCACACTCGGGCATCAGTCACCCTCGCAGGACGTATTCGCGTGGGAATATTTAACCGTGCTGTGGGTTGCATGAGAGAGAGAGAGAGAGAGAGAAAGAGAAAGCCAGAGAAACGGAGAAACGGGGTTGTAGAGTATGAGGGTGGAAGAGGGATGGAGATCCTGGTAAATTATTGTCTACCGTTGGTCACCGTTGTAACAGTTTGCCCTGTATGTATCTCGACACGAGAAACAGAGAGACAGAGAGACAGAGACACAGAGAGAGAGGGACCAACGTAGAAAGACCGGAAGTGGCGTAACCCGTGTAGTGAGAAAGATGCGTGGGAGTTGAGACTAGGAGGAACGAGGTGAGTTGGCCCGCGGGGCAAACGCGCCAGATAAGGGCTCTATCCCTGGTTCACGGAATTCAACCCCCGAGGGGACGAGAGAATGGCGTGGCTGACAGTAACGCGAGAACTAGGTGAGGAGAATTAAACGGAGAAATATAGGTGACGCGATACGCGGCAGAGATGGGAAGAGGGGAGGTTGAGTCGAACGACTTTAAAGGCCGGTTGTCATCGTTACTGAACAAAAACAAAAAAACAAACGCCTTTCTGTAACTCCTTCGCGAAAGAAAAAGAGAAGAAGAAAAAAGAAATAAAAAAGGCACGTCGCGTAGCGCTGATTGGAAGAATTATGGCCGACGAGCTATCCGCGTCTTAATGCACTTCGGATGATGCGCGAGTGCATCGGCGCGGGGCCTCGTTCTTTCTCTCGTTTGCCCGGAAATTAACGACGTCGTTGAGACCACGGCCGGAACGATCGTGGAAATTAAATGGAACGTAACGACGAACGTCTCATCAAGGATTTCCCTCGCGAGAAGAAATATTGCTACTGCGAGACGAGAAGACTGTGGGAAGCGGGTGGGGGAGGGGGTTAGGGGTAGGTGAGGTGGGAAGACGGCAAAAGGGGTTTCGCTTTGACGCGATATTACGCGTAAATCGAGGCGGAGTCGATGGTGAGCGTATACGTGGAAAGCTACGAGTGGCGAATAAAAAGTATGAAAAGCCATTTCGAAGTGCGCGCGATTGCAGCGCGCGGCGTGAGAGTTCCGGGAACGAGACAGAGAGAGGGAAAGGGGAGGGATAAGAGGGTGTCGGAACGAAGCAAAAGTTCGAAGGTGATGAAAATAGTGGACGTAGAAGTGTACGGCTACGTTGAAATACGAAGCGACAAAATGGGATTTGGTATTTTTACGAGACTACGAGGAAACATGCGAAAAAAACGAAAGGACGTCGCTCTCACCGCGTTGAGCCTCGAGGCGCTTGACAAAGTTGAGGAAAAAGAGAGAGAGAGAAAGATACAGTTAGATAGAGAGAGAGAGAGAGAGAGAGAGAGAGAGGGAGGGAGATAAAAAAACGCGAATGGTACGTAATACGATACTGCTGCCACCGTTCTGGGACGAAAGCAAACACACACACGCACACACACACAACGTCGCACGAAAGCCACGAGTGAGTTTCTGCAGCAACGAGTTGCGAGACGAGGATGAGAGTTACTATCGTCTTCGTCTACGTCGTCGTCGTCGTCGTAGTAGTAGTAGTAGTCGTCTCGTAGAAGACTCTCGTCGCCCAAGACGAACAAATAAATTTTGGCAGCGAGCCAAAGGCTCGACTTTGGGTCGCCTCTGGCACTAAAAGTTAATTTGCGTAATGGCGTGTTTAAAATTCGCGCATCGAAAGACGGGGAGAGGGAGAGAGAGAGAGACACGAGAAAGTGGTGGGAGAACGATGTTTAAATGTGTATTTTCACTCTCACGTGTATTTATCTCTGTGTGTGCGACACATGGAATAAAACAAAAAAAAATGTATAAGTTAGAGGCTGTTTGGACCAAGCGATTTGGGAAACGATGGATGCGACTCGCCGTCGAACGAGAAAACGTGAGAAACAAAAACGCGAAAGATTCGACGATGCGCAAGACTTCTTCGAGAAACGAGAACGTGGTAAGGGCGGAAGGAGAATGAGAGGGGAGGGGTTGGGGGGTAACTATTACCGAAGAAGAAACAATAGAACCGAAGTAAAAGTTCCTGATACTTTTCGATGCGGGCTTCCTCTCTAATGCCGAACAGACAAAAGTCTACTGCTCGTTGAAAAGAAAAAAAAAAATCTTATCCTCGGCAAGTTCGCCCAGTTCTTCGCGCTACACCGTGAATACCCCCGAACACTCGTAGGTTCGCGTACGCGCGCGAATTCTCCGCGATAGCAATTTTCTGCTTTATCGTAGGTGAGAAAAGCAGCGTCGTCGTCGTTGTCGTAATAAAGCGCGGCTCGCTTGCCTCGCCGTTTTACAACGTCCTCCACCCCCACCCCCATGCATTGTTCTCGCTCGGATAGCCATGAATGCGAAACGTGAGTGGGTGACAACGAGAGTAAAGAAAAAGAACAAACGTATACGAACAAAACATAGCGAGTGTAGCGCACTTGGTAGCGTTTGAAATAAAAACGTGTCGAACGACAGTCATATCCGAAAGTTTTTTTCCCCTTATCCATACGCGTTGTGTCTTCTTCTCGAAAGGGCGATAGTAAAAAAAAAGCAAGGCGAAGAAAAAAAAAGGGGTCGAAAGGGGGCGCGTTTTCTCGTTTTCACGTTGCTCTCGAGTATCGGGAACTCGGTGAGTGGGAGAGGGGGGGGGGTGAAAGAGAGTGAGAGAAAAAAAAATCATCGAAGCGTAAATAGCGAAGAGTGACGGAGTGTCGCGGCGACGACGACGATATACCCGTAGTCTCGCTCGTCTTCTGGAAGGACGAGCGGTTTATATATCCACGTATCGCGCCAACGCCGACGAACACCAGTGGGATAGGGAGTCGGAAGGGTGGGCGGGCTGGGAGGGGGAGGGGCAAGGATCAGAAGAGCGAGAAGGGTATCTTCTCGATTAGAAACGAGCGACGAGGCAGACGCGTCGGTGTCTCGCGTGTGCGAGATCGATTTCAACGCGAAAGCGTCAGAACGGAAGAAGACGGAGTGTGGCGGGAGTAGAAAGGGGGATGAAGTACGGAAGATGAGCCGAAGGCTTCCCGCGGGGATGTATTCGACAAACAAAGGGAAGTTTACACTTCGATCGCGCTCTTGTACAACACACGACGCTGCAAATCCCACTGTTTTTCTTCTTTCAATTTTTTTTTTCGTCTTCGTGTTCTCGTCGCGCTGGTTCGCAACCCCCTCCTCCCCCGCCTTCTTTTCCGGTCGTACTAGGCGTATGTAAACTCTACGAGTATCGTTTTCGAACGAGGGATCCAACGTTATCGAGATTCGTCACGAATTTGACTGCCCGAGATCGAGACAATCGTGACTACGTTATCCCCGTTTTCCAGTCTTCTCTCGTGGTATCCAAAGGACGTCACGGGACGAAAGAAATGGAGTAGAAAGGAGGGAAGAAAGACCGGACGTGAGACGAGAGTGGAAGGAATCGAGGTTGGTTTGCTCGTTCGTACGTTGAGAAAAACCGCGAGGCTTGCCCCGCGGGGGCGAATGCACTTCGTCGCGTGAGATGACAAAGGCCATAAATCAGAGCACGCGGTTGAGCCCACAGTGGCAAACAACGGTTGACGAAAAAAAAAGAAAAAATCTTAGACGTAGGAGAAGTTTTCTTTTACACTTGGTGATTTTACAAGGTGTGTGGGTTCGCGAATGTCTGTCGAACCTTTGTGTCGAATCGAGGATAGAGAGAGAGAGAGAGAGGTTCGAATATATAAGATTGTGGTTCGGAAATCACTATAAATGGTAATGGAGAGGGAGGGAGATAGAGAGAGGGTAAGAAAAACAGAGAGAGAGAGAGAGAGAAAGGGAGGTTATCCTTTCTTTGCGTTCGTGTTTTCCGACTTTCCTTTTTCACATCTACGAATCCGGCGCAAACACGCCATGAAGACAAAGACCAGAAACCGGCCCCATCGAACGAAAGCGTGCTGGAGCTAGGGGGTGGGATAGGGGGTTCAGTCGAGGAGGGGGTGAGAATGAAGAATGAAACGGGAAAGGAGGTCACGAAAAATGTAATATTTTCTTCCGCGGCGTAAATCATGAAAACGTCTTCCCACAACCCCCTCCTTCCGTCCCTGCCCCTCGTGTACGTTCGTCTCTCTTTCTCGCTAAGCCGTTAACATTTTCTTGTATATCAGCGTTGACATCGAGACATCGATCCATGAATCAAGCACGCGGATGGATCTTCGCAGAGAACCGGAAAAATATATCGAGTTTTCGTGGTGGAGAGAACGTCGTGAACATGCATGAAGACGTCAAAGGTTTCGATGTACACGAGAGTTACCCCCCCCCCCCCCCCCCCGCATACCCCGAAATTCCGCCTTGCGTCTTCTCAACCCTTAGCTCGCTACACCACCCTTAATATACCAAGCTTTTCCGGCTCGTCTTTGGCAGACTTGGCGTCTTCCAAGAAGACGACGACGATGTCGTCCTCGTCGTTCGTTCACCCTCGTCTAACCCACCCCCTAACCCCGGAACCACCCTCGTTCGTGTCGTTCTTGTCTTCGACAGTCGCGTTCACGTCATTCCCGATATTTGAAATATTTCGTAAAGACGTGTACGACCTATGTATATTTTATACATGCATGTGGTAGATAAAATGGGTGGAGAGGGGGTGAGAAAATAGGGGTTGAGATAAAAGATTGTATTTCGCGTGATGCATCGATTTTTTTTCGTTCTCGAGCGTGAGAAAAAAGTTGTCGCCGGTAGATGGTCGTAAATGTTTTCGCTTTTCTTACGAGCGAAATAGGGGTAGTTATTACCCGACATGTATTCTAGATACGAGACTCGTGATCGTCGAAAAGAACTTCGTCTTTCCACCGTTGCGCGGATTCGTCGAACCTAAAAAAACATACGTACGTTTTCGAATGATAAACAAGGGGGAAAAAGCGAGAAAGAAAACCCGCGCATCGCATGGGAATGCGAAAGTCGCACCCAAAATCCTCGCGTCGTTCCACGCTCTAGGGCGAAAAAAGTGTAGCGAGATATCCGGGCGAGCCGCGAATGGCGAATCAGCTTTGCATAATGCACGAGATGGAAGAATGGCGCGGTGCCGTTAAGAAAATGTAGAGGGAAAGAATGAAGGAAGAGAACCGGAAAAGAAACGAACCGGAAGGAAGGAACGAAAAGAAGACAGATGAGGAGAGGACCGAGAAAGTGGGGTGAGGTAGAGAGACAGAGAGAGAGAGAGAGAGAGAGATAGAGAAAGGAGTTTTCTTTCGTTTTTCTTCTTCGTTTTCCCTCTCTCTCTCTCGTTCTGTTCGAGCTTCAGCTGGCGTTCTCTCGCGAGCTTTCCATCTCTGAAGAGGACGCACCCGTCACCGCGGGGCTCTTCGCCGTGAGATAACGAACTGCCTGGTGACTCTCGAATATTCTCTCGCGTTCTTTTGCACGAACGCTTTTCTTTCTCCGTCGCTCGGGTCTTTTTCCCACGGCCACTCGATCGTAATTTCATCCAGCCGGAAGGGTCAAAAACCCCTGGAGAATAAAACAAAAAAGAAGAAAAAAAATTATCCCGAAAGAAATCCTATTCGAGACTTTTTCTTCTCTCCTCGGGACGAACGAGGAGGGATGCATTTTTGCATTTCTGGATCGATAATATCGGTCCGTTGTTACTTCGAGGATCGTTGATGGGTCAAATTTGTCGTTTCACGATTTTCCATCGTATCGCAATTTATCGCTGACGCGAAGCGACTGCGAGGGCCCTTCCGCGCATCGTTGGAGAAAATTCCGGTATATGGAAAGAGAAGAGGGGTTGGGGGTAAAATGGGGAGGGGTGGTGGAGATACAGCGAGAGTTTTGACTCTCGCGAAGCGTAACGGCGACTTTGCTCCACGCTGAGAAATCAACGAACTGTAAGAAACTCTCCCTGGCCTTTCCCCCCATTACATTTTGCGTTACTCGCGTCTGGGCTACCGCGGCTTGCCCCTC
Source organism: Netelia inedita (assembly GCA_964017225.1). NCBI lineage: Eukaryota > Metazoa > Arthropoda > Insecta > Hymenoptera > Ichneumonidae > Netelia > Netelia inedita. The sequence continues at coordinate 1,786,966 of OZ024920.1, read as the reverse complement.
TCTCTCTCTTCGTTCTACTTTACTCCATTCCTACCTTGGTTATACCGTAACGCGAATCGTTCCATAAACTCGTGAAAATCCCGTGCGCCGCACATTTTCCAGCCCGCAGCGTCGCAAATCCCCTCGTCCGGCCGAGTACGACGAAACCAGGAGAACGAAGGGGGTGGCTTTTTCGAAAAGACCTTGAACGAGAACTATTAGTTTTTTTCCTGACGGAAAAAGGAACTTGCCGCCATTGCGTTTTCCTCTCATTTATATATTCTTCACTTTACTTCCTACCGAGAAGAGAACTCTCCCTTTTATTACCAACAATTTACCCCCCTCACTCGCCTCTTCACATTCACCATTAAATTTTAACCCTTTCGTTATTTCACGAAGGGCGTCACCAGCGAGGGAAAAGCTTCGACCCCAAATCCGTCCTACGAGTTCGAACGAAGAAAAAAAAGAAGAAGACGGAAAAGTCTCGTCGTTGGTTTTCGACCACGGGGGCCAAAGTCCGTTCGCGAATTGATCGCAAAGCTTCGGGAAAGAAGTCTCGGGGTGTCTGTACCCGCACACACCGCATACAACTCGGCCGTATAGCCCACAGCCTCCGCAAGAAGTAAATGGTCTAAGCCAGCATGGCCCAGAAGACTTTCTGATAAGCTATCCATTTAAACTTACCAACCCAGACACACACTCTCTCTCTCTCTTTCTCTCCTACCGGTATACCCGAGGTCTAAGGGATGAGACGAAAACCAGCGAAGGAACCGACCGAACCTCGACCATGGTGTAAGGGATGGGGGAAGGGTGGTAAAGACGTGTTGCCCCGGGGGTTCCGTTGGTCGTTTGGCTCGGTCCAGCAAGTGCAAGGCAGAACCAGAAGCAGCCAGAGCTACTACATCCATATATATATATATATATAGGCAAGATGGAGTATACAGAGAGCTTCCAACCTTTCGCACCGTCGAGCTACACCGGGGGTCGGTCGGCCAGAAACAAGTTGGTGGGTTGCATATCACACACTCCGGTGTGAGCTCTCGTCCTATTTCTAGCGACGTCGCGGTATAGAGGGAAGAAGGGTGAGGAAAACTCCTGCGGAAACTCGGAAAAGCCCCTCCCCCACTCCGGTTCTTATCATGTATATATATATCGTCATAGGAAGAAGATCCACAGGCGAGGCGAAGGCGCGCATGCACCCGGCCCAAATAAATTCCTTCTACGTGTCCGGAATCCGCGAGAGTCGCCAACGGATGGAGGGAGATGTGTGTATAGACGGTACGAGGGTAGAGGAGGGTCGGGAGAAGAAGAAGAGAGAGAACGAGGCTTGGCCCGCAGCCGGATGATTTAACTAGTTTGAGGGATGAGAAGAGAGAGAAAGAGAGAGACAGAGAGAGAGAGAGATATCGTACGAGTAGATATGAGGGATAGAAGAACAAGTCGTACGAGCTCGCGATGAGGAAAGTTCTAGCCGAATGAAGTCCGCGAGACTCTCCCCCGTCACGTCCAAGTTTCGCACGTTTCTACCGCGAATTGGCATATACGGAGATTATCTCGAGGGTGTCGGCGAGAAGACTCTCGGGTCCCCTTCCTCTTCTTCCCGTCGACCGTGATCGAATGGACCAGAGATTCGTGATAGCGAAAAGTTATACCGTCGAAACTTTTACGATTCGAGAATATTGACCTTATTCCACCGCCCCCCCCCCACCCCTCCAAAAAAAAACACAAAATCCCATCAAGGGTGCGCTATGTTTTTTTGTCCTCGACGGATGTAAATTTGTCCAGTTTCGTCGGTTTTTTAACTGTTCGCTCCAAGGGTGGAAAATTCTAGGATTCCGCAAAACGAGCGAGAGAGCGAAAGAGAGAAAGAGAGAGAGAGAAGAAAAGGACCATTTGTCAAATATCACGATAGGATTTCTTCGCTCGACCCGATCCATCTCTTTCCGATGCGACGTGACGCATCGAGACGCCCTTCGAACCAACCCTTAGCTCAACCACCCTCTGCCGGGTACAAAAATCGATTTATCTTTTAGTACGAAAAAGAGAGAAGAAAAAAAAGCAACAACTTTACAGCGTCATCGTAACGCTTTACCAGCTAACATGGTCGAGCGGAAAGTCGAAAGAGAGGGAAAAGAAATATAGACGCGCCTTTCGTCCTCGCGTACGCTCACCCCTTCTCTCGTCTCCTTTTTTTCTATCCTACGTGTACACGAAGAAGCTTTTTTCGGTGACGTTGCACTCACACTTTGACGTGGGAACAGCTCGCTACTCTTGCTCGAGGCCTTTTCACCCTTGAATTTCAACGACGGGGATATCTCTCTTTTCTCATTGATATCTCGCGCACCAACGTCCTGACCTCTCCTGTTCTCTCCCTCTTCGTACCATATCCTCCACCTCCCCCTCCCTTATTTCTGCTAAATCTCCTACGAATTTAATCGCAAATTTATTCGTACCACGTGCGTTACGATAGATATAAATTCGCGAAAGCGACCAACACTTTCGCTTCGTTTCCGCGACGTCGCCGTCTCTCTCGCGTAATTGACGTTGTCATTCGTCCGAACAATGGACGAGCGTTAGTTTCTTTCGCTTTTCATTATGAAAATAAAAGAGATAAAAAATTCGATAAATCATCGCAAATAGCTCGACGACGAGGACGAGTCGAAAGGAAAACAGGAACGAATACGAGCCAAGCGATACGCCTTAAACAGCAACTTTGAGGTTTTCGTCGAGCGCGCTGTGTTTCGCCGGTGGCAAAAATTAGACGCGCGAGAAAATTCACCGTCTCTTTCGCCATCGAGGGGATTATAAAGTGGCGGTCATTAGTAAGCGTCAGAGTGCGCTAACGCGCGTACGATAGAATCACAGAAAATCTCGTCCAACTATTCGCACGAGGTTGGATACAGCGGTGGAAAGACACGCGCCCGAATCCGCAAACTCTCGCGTCGCCTCGACTCCTTTGTTACGAAGTTTCATTTTCTTTGTATATTTTACGCGACCGCGTACGAGCGCCGGCAGAGGGCGTCGAGAGCTTTGTTCCCTCTCGTTTTTGCCGCGAACGAGTGACCGAGTACGAAAAAAAAGTGAAAAATTCAAATTAAAAAAAAAAAAAAAGAAAAACGAGAAGAATAGACGCGCGTGTTAACGTCGTGATAAAGGAAGAGACGAGGAAAAGTGAGCGTGCCTAGTGGCAACACGCACCGACTCACGAAAAAGCACAGAGAAAAAGAAAGAGAGAGAAAGAAGGTATAGAAAATATGCGAGCGAGTCACGCCGAAAAGGATGACTCAATTCTTGGCACGACGCACCGACTTGTTGCGATTACGACACAACGACGACGAGCTCGACGACGACGACGACTACGACTACGACGACGACGAAAGAACCTTGGGGCGCTGTCCATTTTCTCGTATGCACGGTGAGTCCACACGGACGCATAACGAAGTAGAAATGCCACCGCTGTTTGCCATCGCACCGAGAAATCAGACATCCGGAACTCGGAATCGCTCGAACGTGGAACGCTCAAAGTCCTCGACGTCTCGCTCTATTTAATTCCGTTTGTTTTGTACCACGAGGCGAGTTCTCTTTCATTATATATATATATATACATACATATATATAACATATGAATATATATATATACGTATAATCGGAACGCGTGTGCCGCTGCGAACCAATTTGTAAAAACGTCACCTAAAAATAGAACGAGTAGCGCGATTCGCGATTCCCAACGTGCGATCTATAGTCGCTAATCTCCATTATAAAAGCTTTATTCGTCGTGGATGAATGAAAATCTCGAATAATCGGTTTATTTAACATTCGCATATCATAAAATTGATGAATAATGCTGCGAGCCGCGATTCGCGTAAATCGATAGATAACAAAAAAAAGGGACGAATATTATCGTTCGATATAATTAACGATTTTTGTTGTCTCACGATCGAGGTTACGTTGACGCTGGCTCCTTTTCACTCTATTAAAATTATAGCTTCGATCAGGAGGAAGGGCGGCGCGAGAACGGAAACGAGAGAGAGAGAGAGAAAGACGCAAGAGACGGGCCATTAATCGAGAATTATGGGTGCGAGAGTCTTTCAATACTTTCTCTCTCTCTCTCTCTTTCTCTCCACGACGATAACTTAAAAAGGGCAGTTTACTCGAGGCGAGAGAGAGAATATCAGAGAGACGAAAGAGGGATGATATTATGGCTCGAGGCGAGAGTTATATATATATATATATATATATATGTTGTACAACCACGAGAGAAGACCGCACGTCCCTGCGGAACGAAGGAGCCAACGCTGCGAGGGGTGGAAGCCCCGCTGACGTTTAGTTATCGATCAAGTTTTGCTGCTACGCTGATATGAGATACGAGGGTGTATTATGTACGATGTATACGTCTCGGATATATTTATATACATATATAGTCTGTATTTCGTTAAATATATATATATATATATATATTTGTGTGTGTATGTCTGTGTGTGGCGTGCTGTGGCTGCGCGAGGGATGAAAAATATCGTCAAGGTAGCACGTGTCGGTGGCGTGTGTACTATAGTTAATGACTTCCATTATGAGAGGCACAGACACCCCCTCTGGGATCGGCATTGTGGAGTGTCGAGACTTTGGTCGCCCCCCCCCTCCTTCCGGCCCCTCCCTCACCGTCCTCCTTTCCTCGACGGTCAGGAAGACTTCGCGGTCCGTGGCATCGATAGACAACCAATTTGTCTATCGAAACTTCGACACTGCTTTTCCTCATTTCTCGTTGCCCTTTTCCTCCCATTTTATCTCACAATTTTCGCACTTCTGTCTACTTTCATCCCTCGTCCGGAAGGAAAGTCGTTTTTTCATTTTTTTCTTTTTTCACGCGTCACGTCGACGATCGATCGTTATCAATTGTTCATTAATTTGACGGTACGAATTAACCTACTGGCGTCTTATTTTATAAGGGTGGCTTTTTTAGGCTTATATAGAGGGGATGAAAGGGGAGGAAACGACGGCGAAAGGCCGGTGGGTCTCGCGAGACGAGTCTGGTCTACTCTATCGGCCCTCGGGATTTTTACTCGTTTCATCTCTCTCTCTCTCTCTCTCTCTCTCTGTCTCTCTCTCGCTCTCTCTCTCTCTCCGTGACCCTTTTCATCCCCCCGCACTGTTTTACTCATCCAGTGTTTCGTTGAAAAACGACTTTCTTGTTTCGCCGAGCCCGCAGGGTGTCGTTAAAGCCTCTCGCGTCGTCGTTCGAGTTTTACTATATATATGGATGTATGTGTAAATGCACACACACACCCCCACACACACACACATACAATGTGGGATTTCTGATGCTCTCGTTTTCGAGAAAATCCTACAGGATAACGCGAGCCGAGAGGAGAATCTCGCGCAAACGCGAATGTAACGCTGGACCATCGGGAACGAGAGCTTTTACCACATCACGGACCCCCAACCCACCGCGTTACATATATAAAAGCGATTTGCAAAATTCACGCTTACCATACGATATAAAATATTCGTGGTGGGTTACGCTACGACAGACACGAAAAGTCCCAAATAAGGGTGAAAATTTCCTTCTTTATTGACTTTTTACGTGAAATTGAGGAGATTTTTAATGAAACGCGAGCTATATGTATTTATATTAGGTATATGTAATTTCCCGCATTGAGTTCGAAACGCTCGATCGATGATTTTCTGGCAATTAACGAGACGAAATAAATTGCGTTCGAATGAAATAAAAAGCAAATCATTTCCTCGTTTTTTTATGAATATTTTATTCGTGAATCGCTTCGCGTTATCAACGAGAAATGTGAAATAACGAAGCCCGTTGGTTGCGAACGTATGAAAAACAAAAATCAAGACGAGGCCACGCGTGTGTAGCGTAGGCCGAGAATCGGAATACACACGAGCGAGAGAGATGAAAACAACTGGAATGTTCGAGGATAAAGCGAGACAGCTGTCGAGTAGGCGAAATTGTAAACTCGTCGAACGTACGATTTTTTTGATAAAATTCGCAGAGAAACGAGAATATTTGTGATTTTCCATAGTTCGAGGATGGAGCGAGACGAGGTGGGAGTCGAGGAGAGATATGGCGAGCGAATGGACGAAACGAATTCAACGCGAAACGACGAATTTCAATAAAATCACAATTAATTCATTCGTGTGTATCCATTTAGCGGCAAATCCGAGGCATATATTTTCGTCGTAACATCGGCACGTCGCGTACACCTATTAGCGAACTCTCGAGCGTTCATCGAAAAAAACGTGAACAAAAAAATAAAAAATTGAAAAAAAATGATAAAATCGACGATCTCTTCAGGGAAAATGCGTTTTTTGATTTATATCGATGCTTGGTATACGCGCTGGAGCGAGTTGTATTCCAAAAAATTCTACGCCCCTCGGCATTATTAGCCGGGATGCACATGCGCGCCCATCGTCCAATTAGCCCATGGGCATATTCGCGTTTCTCTCCTATCGCTTTTGATTGACGGACAACGTCGATATCGATGCATTATAAAAATCGTTAAATTTTCACATTTTTGACCGATGAACGCCATCGAAACGAACACCGTAAAATTTGTTTCCGCTTATAAACAATTATAAAAAGAGATGGGACATCGCGTAAAAAAATAAAAATTCAGCGACGTGACAACTAATCGTGCTGAATTTTGCGTTTGCTGTAAAATATTTTTAGTTGCGGGGTCGTTGAGCGACGAGAACAACTAACTCGGCAACTCGGTGTCTCGGTCTAGTTTGGCGATAGCGACGTTCACGTTCGACCCTCGTATAACTTTCGGTTCCACGGCTCTATGACGCTATGGAAAAAGAACGCGCGCGTTATCCGGTTCGAAGGAGAAAAAAGCGAAAAAAAGAAGACAAAAAAAATGAAAATTTGAATTTAAATTTGGGACAACGCTTGGAAAATGTACGAGAGTTTGAGGTTTATATACAAGCGACGCTGCACCGGTCCTCCGTTAGCCTGTTTTGGCAGACTATCCCCCTATGTATATATATATATATATATATAAAGAGATAGGAGAGCACTGTGTGACACACAACAGGCTGCTACGGAAGAGAGGGCGCTGCCGTGCCACGCGCGCACAAGAGAGAGGGTGTGCGAGTGAGTGCGGGAAGGGGGGGGGGGAGCAACGGCTCGACCGCGGAAAATCATAAAGTATGCAAAATCGCGAATGCAAATGGGGAAAGCACTATGCATGAAAATGGGTAAAACGTACGAAATATTGGATATGAAATATGCGAAGCACCCGAAACGAACGAGCAGTCAGCTCTCGCGAGATTCTCATATCGCATCTATAGCACATATATCGTGGCTATATACTATTCTCCCATGCAATTATATATACGTATAGATATAGGGTGACTTCACCCTTTCCCTCGAACCCGTAACGTCAACTCGAACGGTCGCTTCGCTCGCGTGCTCGCAATACAAAAAAATTGATTCATAAATTTTCATTAGTAAAATGTACGGGTACAGTAATGAGAGCACCGGAGCAGATGTATATATATATATATACATGGGCAGGATCAGCGAGAGATCGTGAAAAATAAATTGCTTACTAAGCCTGTTTGCGCACATGACGAATCGTCCCTAGGATTTTCTATCTTTTGAATAAAAAATAAATACCATTAAGGGTGTTATTTTCGTATTATTCTCGATAAACCTTCATCGAACGAACGTAAAATTGTATTAAATGTATGAGATTAGAGAGCGAGGAAATGGAACAAAATTGGACGTGGATGGTTTGAATTTTGCAAAATAAGACCATTCTAAATGTTTAATGGGAATTAAGGTCCCACAGCGTATTATCGTAGAACGCTAACGGGGTAGCGAACAATCGATTCTCGGTGAGCCGAATATGTCATGGGATGTTCAAATATTCCCGTTCGGTCTATTCATATTTTCCACATTTCGTTCTCGGAAATATTGAGCAATTAATATTTTTCCATCAGCGCTTTGATCCCGCTCTTTCCCTTTCTCCCTCTCTCTCTCTCTCTGCGTTTATTTTTCTTTTTTTTTCTCTCAATCGTGTGTAATATCGTTCGAACGCGCTCGCCCGCCTCGCTTAATTTTATACCTTTTTTTTATTTTTTGCACTTTTATTTCCGCGTTCTATTTCTACATTTTCGTTTATTTTTAATTCTTATAAATACTTTTTATTTCAACGAAAACGATCGGAAAATAGAATAGAAAACTATGAAAAAACGAAAAAAAAATCATCAGCAGTGGACATTCGTATAATTATTACGTGACCCAATTTTTCGTATTTCCTCGATGAATTCTTAATTCATCACGATAGTCCGGCAACGTGTTTTTTCGTTTTTTTTTTCCCTCGTACCTATCCTATTTTTGAGATAACCATCAATCAAAGCCACGATCCACTTGGCTCGAGTCATCGTACCCGGTGGTTTTATACATCGCGTGCTCTTTCCCCGATTGTATTCAATATTAGCCCGGCGTCGTAGCGCCCGAGTTCCAAACGCGACAAGACAAAAAGAAAAGAATCGTCATTACACCGCGAACAGGTGGTGGAGCGTTAAATTTATCGATGTTTATGTTTGCGATAAACACAACTTTCGCTAACGTTCCAGAATTACACCCAATTCTCCCTTTCCCCGTCTATCCCTCACCCTCTGCCGTAATTCTGGCGATAAACGTAAAATCGTGGTTTTCGTACTACCTCTCGAACACAACGAGATCGTTGAACGTCCGGCAACTCGGAAATATGCATATACCTATAAATATAAGTATGTAAATATATAACTGTTTATATATATATATATATAGGTACCTATATATAGTATATATACGCATGATACATGGTCGTGACAATTATATATATAGAACAGACGCGTTTCACGCATACGGGGCACGCGCAAAACACGCTTGTCCGCTCGCAGATTTTGCACCCCCTCCAAATCTGTCATACGTCGAGTATGCTCGTTCGCCCGTCCGAAGCGCAACGAGTGAACGAATACGAGTATGAGTCCGATCGTGATGTTACGCTTTGGAACAGTAGCGCAGCAGCAATATTCTCCCTCCCTTTCCCTCGTTCCTTTAGCAACCTCCACCGAAAACTCCATTTCACCATGAAACAATACATATCGTATAATGTTATTTGAAAACGTGTGTCCGGTCGCGTCGTACGAGCCAACCGCCACTCTGCACGCGTGTATACGTGAGGGAAAACGAGATATACGCGTATATAGACATGTAGAAAAGCGAGGAGAAAGAGAGTGAGCGAGTCTGGTGGTGGGGTGGGGGGGTGGGGGGTGCATGGTGCGTCGAACATAATATTCGTTCGTATCGCGAGCACCTCGTCAGGAAACCAATTTCGACCGTTCGAAACGTATAAATATGTATATTACCGGTTATAACATTACGCTGCGATGTTATAAACGTGAATTACAATATGGACGTTATTCAAGCCGGTAGTGTCAATTACCGTGGGGTAGGTACGAGTCTCTTTTTTATCGTGCGCACGCGCTCGAGAGAAAGATCCGAAGGCGCGAGAGAAAAATGTTATGAATAACAAACATCGATTAATTTTGGATGAATCGTATCTACGATTGAATGACGGCGAAAGATGGATCGCGAGGCAAGAGGGGGGGAGGGGGATGGGGAGGGGTAAATCTTCATTCGTCGTCGCCTAGAACGAGAGCCAGAAACGTTCGTGGTATTTCGCGCGAAACGCCGAGCTTTATACTCAGTTTTATTTTTTCTTGTTTCTACCGATTTTTTATTTTCTTTTTTTTTCTTCAATCCGTGACTAGAAAGGAAAAAACAGTCGGGCGTATAACCGTAATATAAAAGAGAACAAAAGCGGAACGAACGATCGGAAACCCGGCTCACATACTTTCGCGCTTGGCGAGAGAGAGAGAGAGAGAATGAGGGTAGGTGGGGGGAGGCTCGAAGGGGGTGAGGAGGTTGTGCTCGGTTCGCCGAATCGCAAAGTCCCATTTTCAGAGCCACCTTCCGGGGGCGAGAGAGAGAGCTCGGCCAATGGATAACCTCGCGGATAGCAAGAGCTGCCGGGATATATTTGCCCTTTTGGAGCCAAGCACGGTTCAACCCTCTATATACAAATATATGTATGTATGTATATATATATATATATACGTATGTAGAAAGAGGTGGAGAGGTACGAGGGTGGAACGATACCGAGCTTAATCGAGTAGAAACAAATTCAAAAACCATCCCCGCCTTCTCTCACCCCCTGGTGATCGTAGAACGTACGCGAACTTGCAATCCACGTGAAAGTCTATATCGAGGGCGAGTGGGTGTGAGTACGGCAAGGGCGTATCTTCGTTACTCGTGCCAGGTTTACGTACGACTTTTTCACTCGAAGTTTCTTGCGCGATATCGCGCGACGCGCCGTTGAGAGGACCGATGATTCAGGAAAATGGGGTTGGCTCATGGCGTTGGTCGAACGCTCGCTCGCTCGCGAGAACATTTATAAGAAGAAAAAAAGAAAACAGCGACGAGAGCATCAAAATATAGAAACGTTTCGTATTTCCGCGCGAGCGAAGCATCTGTGCCACGATGATCTCTCGATCGTTGCGCCGATGTCGATTAACGCGAGAGATTCTCGTTCTCGTTTTCTTTCTGTTGGACGATGGGCGATATAATAAGTAGGTCGTTCGAATTACGACGACGTGGGGGAGGGTAGTTACGAAAGACTGTACCGGTCGGAAAACGAAGTTTTTGTTATCGCTCGGGGAACATTCGAGGACATTATTCTCGGAGGATGGCGAGACAAATGGGGGCTCGACATCGAAAAGAAGCTGATGTCGTTGAGGGGAGATCGCAGTCATCGGTTTGAGATGCGAGAGTGAGAGAGAGGGGCAGGGGATGCGTCTCGCTACAGCCAACTGTTGGATTTTGATCATCGCGCTTCGCTGAATTCCCTGCTCGGTATCGATTTAATGTAAAACGATTTTTACGAGACCGAATGAAAAATCCATTAGTCGCACGTCGATGTGGATGAGCTCGATCGAGAGGGATGAAAATTCCGAGGTCGAACTTGCGTTTTATACTTTGCAAAAATAATTAAGAAGGACGTTACAAATGAATCGTGAGTAAATATTATCGACGTACTTTTTACATCCCTTGTCAATGACGCACAAACCTCATGACCTTGATGGTGCAAAAATCTGCGATTTTTAATCGTCAACCCGGAGGGAGAGGGTAAATTTTCCGATTCGATCGTTATTATCGTTCGAAATCGACGGTATAAATATGAATATACTCGAGGTGCTAGCCAATTCGCGATTCAACTCGGTGGTTTCCCAGTGGCGACGTATAAAAACGTACGAGAGTTGAAATAGGAACAAATTTTTTTTTCATTTTTTTTTCCTTACCGCGGTGGTGGCGATCATCAGCCAAGTCTGTCACGTAGTATCGACTCTCCTTGGTACTCCGATAGAATTGAGATACGTGGTACGAGAAAACTCTCCTTCGTTCCTCGTACTATACATATACGTATAGGTGGAAGGAATGAAAGAAAGGAGAGACGAGAGTTAAGATAGAGAAGCCTGCTTATCGAAATCCAGGTCGTGCCCGAAGGAGAATCAGCCGTACTTCCATTTTTTTTCTTTTCCTTTTTTTTTCTTTAACCCAGAACGACTCCGAGAACGTCCATTACTTCATTTCTTTCGCGGCGTATAACTATATATTTATACTTCTTCTGCTTATGAAGACGAGACATTATTGAAATAGCATGGCAAAGCCAGTGGGGGATGAAGAAAGAAAAAAAACGGTGGAGAGATAACCGCATGAAAAAAGATTTCCGTTATCAGAGTCGTCGAACGACGACGACGACGACGACGACGACGACTACGAGCGGGGAAATAAAATTGGGTCAATGAGATGCTCGACCCGAGGGCGAAAGGTCGAACTCGGACGAGTACGGGATGGTCAGATCGAGTATAGATGTGCAGGGACAGGGGCATCCCTTGGACAGGGATGAACGGTTGAGATAGAGATAGATAGATAGAGAGAGAGAGAGAGAGAGAGAGAGAGAGAGGGAGAGAGAGAGAGAGAGAGAGGGAGGGAAAAAGGTTAAGGCAAAGGATATTCGAAATTCCGAGCGAGTAGAAGATCGAACGAGCGGAAAGATATATGATATATATAGCGCACGGTAAAATATATGTGCAGACGCCGAGAGAGGAAAGTGGGATGAAGAGAAGAAAAAAAGAGGGGACGAGGGATGAAAGAAGGAAGTTGTTTTGGGCGAAGGTTATTTTCCGGACCGACGACTACGCGCGGACTCGCTTCTCGAGATTCTCCGTTTCCTTCTTCCTTTTTTCCCCTCTTTCCACCCTCTCGGTACACTCGTCGCTAAAAATCATCCCCTTCGGGAACGCTCCACGCACTCGCGTAACCCACCGTCCATGAACGTTATATCGGACCGCGTCGTACAACGATCCACCGTAGGACATTTATTAGACAAATATTCGCGATCTTATCACTCGGCCTGGAAAAGTCTCGGAACCGCGTTCTTATTTCCTTTTTTTCTCTTTTTTCTTTCTACTTCCTCCATTCCCATCGTCTCGTTCGTTGTTCGGTCCTTACCTCGAATTCCGGCACCCAAGTAGGTATATCTTCGATCCCCGAGGCATAAAAGCGTGTTTCGTGTATTCCTTCCTCTTTTCATTCCGACCCCCCCCCCCTCTCGCCCAACCCCCCTTACCTTTTTCAAGAAAAGTCAAGATAGAGTTACAGAATGGCAAAATATCTCTGCGTGAAATCGCCATCGTGAAATCGGTCGAGCGGTCGATGTTACCGATACCAATATATATATATATATATGTGTGTGTGTGAGAGAGAGAGTGTGTGTATACGTGCACATCTATACGAGGGTGAACTTTGGCCGAGGCTATGATACAATCTTCACTGAATACCGGTTCCAAACCATTTTCCTCGTCTTCATCCAGCTCGAGTCCCGAGTAGATAGAGAAACAAGAGACTTTTACGATACGACCAATGTGAGGATATCGATACGATACGATATTGTATATTTTTCCATCGGGTCGACGACTCAAAATTTCCTCGGTAGACACATACAACACGTTCGTACAGTAAATGGACGAGATTGGTCATTTATGTTCGAAGGAATATAAATAAAAATAAAAACAAAAAAGACAAAAAAAAATACGCGTACTAAAATGGGAAATAGATCGAACGTATCGATAGGGGGTAGTTTCGTGCGAGGGCCAACGACGACGGTCGTCGATTGATGGAGAAACGAGCGGGTGAATGAGACGGGTCGAGGGTAAAGAAATGGAAAGTAAAGGGTGGAGAATGTACGAGATAGAGGGATGAAGAATAAAACGGACTTCGAGAAGAAAAAGGGGTGAAAAGGACTGACACGGTTATTAGCCACCTATCGATCGATCGGCAGTTGATGCAATTCTGTATTATCTAGCGTGTATATCGGATAAAACGGTAGGACGTTCGAGTCGACGGAGTGACGACGACTGTATTTTTCCTTAGGAGAAAAACGTGCCAATGATTGTACCCTCGCTTCATAAGCAACACCCCCTTGTGCCATTTTACTCCATGGTTTTCCGTGTTATTTCCTCGGGAGAAAACCCCTCGACCGCTCGTCTCTCGCTCTCTCGCAGCGTGTTCCGGAAGGATCGAGAGGGAATTGCTCGTGAAGAAAGGGATGAAGACTATCCCACCTATCCACAATCCACAGTGTCGTGTTGGACGTATAAGAGAGCCGGCTGGGGTTATATTCTCCAGTATCTCTCTCTGTACTGGCGCATCCTATATACCTACTGTGGATGTATAGGGGTGTGTGTAAGGGGTGAAACAATGGACGGAAAAGATCGTCGAAAGCTATATAGGGAAGGGACACTTGGTTGATGGCGCGCTGAAAACGCCGTATATGCGAACGACATGGAGAAAAGGAGGAAGGAAAAGTGGCTGGGAAAATCATCCCCTAGACTGACCTTTACACGTCAACGATTCACCCTTATTCCTTTCACTTTAGGACCTCACGCTTTCACCATACCAATTTTTTCCCGTCCTTTACTCGCCTTTACCGTATCACAAGCACACATTTATTATATATATGTATATATAGACATATAATCGTCGAACAACTCAGGGGAACAAAACGATCGTAGTCACGAGATGACATGGATTACCGGCTGTAGGTAAAATATATACCAGAGTCTATTTTTGTCACCGAGTCCTTTGAACTCCGAACGAATTTTCTTACATAAAAAACTGTTTGTTACCCTACGTTTCAAACCTCCCTTAAACAATTAAAAAAATTTTAAAAATGTTATTTTACACGAGACTAAAATTACGAGACAGACAAGAGAGAGAGACAGAGAGAGTCGTGTAAAACAGGTTCTACGTGCCCACGCTTTCTCGTGTATTTCCGTTACCGCGATGACGACCGAGACACGCAACGCACTCTCGTCTTTCTACAGAAAGAGAGAGGATACAGCGAGGGAGTGAGAGAGAGAGAGAGAGAGAGAGAAAACGAGAACGTCTCCGTTTTCGCACACAGGAGTGACGAATGATCAGAAAATAGTGTGTCGTCGCCCACGCGCTCCGACTGAAAATCATCCGAGGGGTACGCACGGAGGGAGAGTCTTTCTCGAGATGCTGATGGGCGATGCTGCGTCGAGCACCGCCACGCGACCGTCGCTCGCGTATATAGACCAGAAACGCCCCGGAATGTCGTTCACTTTAACGCGTTCTTCTTTCCGTCTCTCTCGCTCTCTCTCTCACGCCGCGCGTCCTAACACCGCACTTCCGTTCCGGAATTCCTTATGCGCCGTAGGGTCATCGCTCATCCGTCGATGACAAAAATTCCATTCGACCCTCCTTCGATACGTACAATTATTATATATGTATATATGTGTGTAATATTTCAATCGAATATTCTCGAGACGATATTGTCGAGAATCAATGAAGAGCAACAAGGAAGGGTGAAAAGGGGGGATTGAACGTTGTAAAATGAATGATCGAAACGTTTGAAGCGCGGTAACGAGGAAGAAGGCGGGGGCGTAGAGTTGGAAAAAGAATTAGAGGAAGATAGAAAAAAGATAAAGTAGAAGAAGAAATATAAGAGGGGGGATGCGTCGAAGACGAGCTACTGCATCCCCACCCCTCAATCTTTCTTTCTCTCTCTCTCTATCTCTCTCTCTCTCTCTCTCTCTCGCCTGGGCCATTATCGTCACGGTTCTTTGAATAATTTAACAATTAAGATGGAACTTTTCGTTAAGGAGGGTAGGAGCGAGCGGGAGAGAGAGAGAAGGGGAAGGAGAAGACGATTTTCTCGTTGCGAGTTCGAGGCGGTACAAAGAAGACGAAAAGGGAGAAGAATAAGTGCCGCTTGGGTGATACGCCGGTGATGGTAGCAGCCCCCTGTTGAACGAGGGGGGGGGGGGGGGGGGGGGAGGGGTTTGGTCGGTTTGGAGTGAGAAGTGCGGAGAGAAAACAGAGAATAAAGAAAAAGGAGGAAAGCGAGAGAAGTGAAAATGCGAGAAAAAAAGTGTAGCAAAGGCAACGGCGGTGAAGAGGAGTGCCGGGCAGGGGCAGGTGGCGGAGGAGGGACGGCGGGGGGGGGGGGGGGGGATATACTTTAAAATGCGGAAACTCGAGAGTCGCGAAACGCCATTGAAGAAGCGGGCGCTCCGGTGAAAAGTTTTCCGTCGAGACGTCACAGTCGTATATTTCTCGGTACGACCGTGCATTAATCTTGACGCTCTCGTTCGGGTACCCGTAGACACGAATATATATATATATACCTATACATATACATTTGGCGAAAATAAAATGAAAATGAGAGCGAAATGCATGAATGTATTAATGAATCTTTTTTTCTTCTTCTTTTGTTTCGTTTTTTGTTCGTCAAACCGTGAAAAAGAACGCGAAACGAGAAAGCGAGAAGCTTTAACAAGCTTTTTTTAGAGAGCGGTAAGGGGGAGGATGAGGGTGAAATTTCCGCGGGGCTGGGGAGAGGGGCAAAGGATTAAACAACGAATTAATCGTTCGATCGATCGTTCCGAAATGGCGTCACGTCACGAAATCGTCCCGACCGTAAATTCATCGTCGGTTTGCGATTAATTAATCGACGCGAGATCGATCGATAATTAATTAATCGATCGACGCCGCGCGATAAATACTTCATCGATTATAAATCAGTGTCGGCCGATGAGAAATTACGTATTGCCTAATTAAGATGAAAATTCGCGAATGCGACCGGAAGCGAGTCGAGCGTGGTCGGGGCGAGAGGAAATGCGGTAATGCACTTCCGGTTTACGGATGAATGGCTGGCACGTGCATCGTTGCTCGAAGATGACAAGATAGACGGTGCTACGTGTTGTATGTATGTATACGATACAATGCATACCAACGGTATAACAAAGCACGAGAGAGAGAGAGAGAGAGAGAGCTTTTGGTTACGTGGGCGCGTAGCACGTTTCGTGTCTAGCCGGTACGACGAGGTATTCTCTCGTACGAGGAGAAACCGACGATTCGTGAGCACGGAGATCAGCAGATTTGCTCTAGACGGCTCTATGTACCCGCGGTGAGAGAGCTTGCGTAACTACAAACGTACGCGCGCTCGGAGGACAAGAACGAGAGATAGAGATAGAGGGAGAGGGAGGGGATGAAAGTGCGCACACGAGAGAGAGAGAGAGAGGGGGGGAGAACGCTACACCGACTGACCCACATACACGGGCTTTATTTAAACCGCGTAGAGTTTATCCTCTTCGGAGCTTTTAGTCTCGGCTTTCGTCTCCGTTTCCATGCGACGAGAGCACGCGACCGACGTGAATTCGTACACCTTGGGACGTAACCACGTTGACTACGATTATTATGACGAAGCGAAGATCAAAGACAAAAATTACGATAACGGAAGTCTCCTGTCGAGAATATTTGACAAGCATTTTTTAAGGTCGTTATTAACGTCATCTAGACGAATTAACAAAGATCGATCAATATTTTGAAAAAATCGATACATTGAAAAATTGTCATTCGATATAAAAAAAATTGACTTGGGTATCGACGAAAATTATAATTCATTTGTATGAAATAAAAATTTCCAATACTAATATTTTATCGATCCCTGACTCGGGAGCTACTCCGTTACACATACGCATATGGCGATACGCGTATATGTGTCGACAGTAAGCTGTAAGCTGTAAAAGGGTATATAGGGAAAAAAAGATCTACGGATAAAAAAAATTGCGTTGGAGTGAAACGAGGATCGATCCGCGCTCGTGAGCATTGGGGTAGCTTCGGTTTCACCGTTAAGCATTTTACCATCGGAAAACACACACAAAATACAGTTATATATGTATAAGTATACGTATATAGGGGCGTTAAGGGATGATAGTATATCCGAAAGCGTTTTTACGAGAGCCGATTATCCTGCATATTTGATGACCAGCCTCGATCTACCCTCGTGGCGTGAAGCATTATAGTCATCCTCGTGTGTGCTCGTGTCTGTCGCGAATGGCGTATTCCCACCACCCTTTTTTTTCACCGCTCGTTACGAGCTTCGCACACGCTCGCGGAAACACCTTTCGACCGGCCATTTTCCCTTTTTGCCCGGCAACTTCGCGTATACCGCAAAAGCCTCGTACCGAGCGGTGTTGAAGTATTTCTAAATATTTCAACGATAGGCCGAAACCCTAGGCTGAACAATGAACGAGAGCTCTTTGGGGGCCTTTCGGTGCTCGTCTACTTTATATATGTATATATATATAGCAACCCTGACGTGTCTGAAAGTTGTGCGAAGCACTCTGGTCTCTCCCATGATTATCCCCAATAGGGTTAAAGGGTTTAGAGTACCTGGGACGATAGAGAGAGAGAGAGGGTTGGAGGAATTGGGGAAGGAGGGGATGAGAACCTCGAAGTATCAAAAATGCGGCAGTATGTATGCCCAAAGGCTTCCTCGTGCAGTGAATAAACTCATTTTGCCCCGGCGCAAAAGGCCAAGAGATAACGAAATAACGAGAATTAAAAAATCTCTCCGAGCTTCAAGCACCGGCTCGTTATTTTTCTCTTTGATTTGCTCACCGCGTCATATATTTTTTTTTATTCCAAAGAGGTCGAACAAAGCTCCTGGGTCAACGAGCAAATAACCTAGAGAACTCGGATACGTTCGGGTCGTTAGTTCGATGTGTTTGTCACAACCCTTAAGAAACGGAAATGAGCGTGTGCCGATAAGGCCAAACGTGCTTTTTCTTTTTCTTCGATACGAAGGGAAAGCGGGTGATCAACAAAAAATGCTAGATGAAATAGTTGAGGGTCGTTTTCGCAAGTAGATTAATATATATACCATATATATATACCATATATATATAGACTATTCCACGAAAGCCGCGGGTGTGCGTGAGTTATGTATTTATGGGACGGAGTTTGTCCCCGTTGCGTGAAATCGCATTCGGTACGTGACCCTTGAACCCAACAACCCCCTGATACAAGCTCGTGTGCGTGATCGGTACGAGAAAAGAACCTCTTGATTGCGAAGGGAGAACCTCGAGAAAAAAAAACTCGGAAGTCTCGCTTCTCGATTTTCAGCCACCGTATGGTATATACAGGGAGAAAACAACCCCCCTTTTATCCACGATGCGTGATATATAACAAAACTTCGGGAGGAAAAATCGTACGGTTGGGCAGGGCTTGAACGAGAGAGTGAGACTGTGTGTGTGAGAGAAAGAGAGAAAGAGAGAGGCTACTAAATTTTCCGAATGGTCGGCGGAATACTGATTAACGCTTAATAGAATTAGAGAGAGATAGGTGTATAGCGAGATACACGCGACCTCGGCAAAATCGAATGGGACGTGGCGGCGAGGGAGGGGGAGGGCGGGGGCGGGGGAGGTGGCACGGGAAGAAATCTCGATAAATCGAATTTAGCCGTGAGGAGGAACGAAAATTACGATTTTGGTTCGAATCTCTCGTTTCTCTCGGTCCTATTAGCGAATATGATAATCACAATGATAACTGCAATAATAATAATACAACGGTGCTTACTGTTGCAAGGATTTCGGGTCTCCCGAATGTTCATAAATTTTCATATTCAACGCGGGGTGGAAATTAGAGAATTGCGCATGAGGGAGAGAGCGAGAGAGAGAGAGAGAGAGAGAGAGAGAGAGAGAGAGAGAGAGAGAGAGAGAGACGAGGAAAACGGTCTAAAATAATATTCGTCCTTGGTGACCTCCCTCAGGAGTTCCATAATCTCATGCAAGCGTGGGTTGTACGATCAACCCTTATGTATATATATAATATTACGTCTGGGGAAAATGTACGTTCGGGTCAAACGTGAAATTGCACTCGAGCCACTTGTAATTCTCGGTGCACTCGAACGATCGTGGCTGAATCGGTCCAGGCTTCTCTCCAGCCAACGTTCCCCTAGGGGTAACCGCGTGGGAAGGCCTTCGAGCTTATGGAGGTACCGAGAATAAGGGGTGCATATTCCGCAAGGACAGTCACAATAGTTACGAGCTAATCGCGATTAAAATACGAGAATTTTCATATCAGCGACGAATCGAATCTTGTCGCGAAAAATAAAAAAAAATGTTTTTGCGAAAAAGATTTTCGATCTAACTCACCGAGTTAATGGCCGTCATGCCGCCGTGACGACGAGGATCAGTGTCCACTAGCCCGCTGTCACTCTGTAACAGAAAATAAAATACGAGGGTGAATTAAATTTTTTTATTTTTGTCTCGAGGTTAGAAAAATGTATATAAAATAATAATAATAATTCTGTTATCGGTTATGAGAACGTAGTTACTCGTGAGAAAACATTAAGTTACGTATAAATTGGAAGATTGTCGGGTGCACGTGGAACGCGGTAAATTACTTGGTTACGGTCCGTTGAAGTTGGAGGGCAGTGGATATACATTTATATATTGGTATAGTGGTGAAAGCTCGGAAGGAAGAAAGCGCACTCTCTCGTGTGCACGACGAGAGAGAGAGAGAGAGAGGGAGAGCGAGAGCTTTCGAGCTTCGCACGTTGCGCATGACCCAGTTGTCTCGGTGAAAGGATCTTTTCACTCGGTCTTTTCGGGTTAAACGTTCCGATAAAAAATCGCAAAAAGACACGTCCGCGTATAGGACGACGCCTGGTACGTTGGCTGTACTTCTTTTTTTCATCTAATTCGTGTCCTAAAAAATTTTTTTTATTTATTTATTTTTTTCAAACAAAAAATCGACCAACCTCGATCGATCGCTCGTTTTTTCGCCCGAACAAGGAGAGGAAACGAAGAGGGATATTACGTATCCATGAATTTTTTATTTCATGGCTTTGGTAGGAGTTGTTAATTAAAATTGCATGGGAAAAATGTGCTCTAGGGATTATACGTACAAGCCACCCCCCCCCCCCCTCGCCCCTCGCCGCACCCCATTACTCTACTTTCACACTCGAGCTCGAGTTCCGAATTTTGTTATTAATTATTCGACCAGGACTTTGAAACGAGGCAAAGCCGATTGGAATAAAAATTGGCTGCGCTATCAAAGGGACGCGGTCCCGGCGAATCTCTTTGGCTCTTCATGCGAAGATTAGCATACACACTGTGGTCACGAAGACGGGTAAATAATTCCTCTTTCGTATCGTTCGCGCGCTATAATCCAATCGCTTTCGATAAATTGAAGATAACAAATTTCATGCTGAATTATACGACGCTTACTCTTGATAAACGTCGCGTATCGTATTCGAAAAATAATTAAGAATCGATTAATTATCGAGTTATCGAGTTTTACGTGGGACAGTTTCATTTTTCATCTTTTTTTTTTCGTTGAGATAAACACGATCTTTGGTTCCAACGACGCGAGTATCCGGTAGTGGCATACTTGTTTTCCGTGCGCGAGCATAGAGGAATATATCCCGCTACGACTAGTACGACGATGACGAGCTCTCCACCTTTGTCATGCAAATATAGACCCCGAGGGAAAACTTTGACGCACGTCGCCGACCGCCTTCGTCGCCAAAGTCGGGGTTGCTGCCTGCGGAGCAACGAGCGACTGTGCGCCACGCCACAACTGCCTCGTTAGGTACCTACTTCGTAATCGAGGAAATCCTGGAAACTACCGTTAGTCGATATATGTAACGCGTATACGTGCCTTCGATGTCATCCCACATACGTGCTTATGTTATCTGGGACCTGGTTGGTGGGAAAGGGGGGGGAGGGGATAAGTTTACGAAGAAACTGTTAGTCTCGTTATTAGGAAATCATACAGATATATAACTAATAAATCATAGGTCATATTTAATTAATCTTTTATTAATTTATTGATTAAATAATCAATAATGAATTATCGATTTTATTGATCACTATGAAAAATCGATTATCCATTAATATTAAGATATTAGTTATTTTTAGAGCGTGAATTCTTTTATTTCTCATTACGTTTTGTTTTCTTTTCACATCCTCGGGAATAAAATGAGAATAAGGGTAAACGAATGGTGAAAGGATGGAATATCGAGGGAATCAAAATTTCACGAGAATAAAGAGACTCCGATGTTGGCGAAGGGTCCAGGAAATTTGTCCTGCCCAAGGACGATGAAGAAAAAAAGGCCTCACGGTTGGACAAGGATCGAGAGAGAGCGAGGGAGGAAGAAAGGCTCTCGTCATGCCTCGAAATTTTATCGAGAGGCAGAAATTACATTTTTTTCTCTTGGCTCGCTTCTTTCTTTCTCTCTCTCTCTCTCTTTCTCTCTCTCTCCCTCTTTCTCTCTACCGCGACCATCACGAAAACGCAATAAGCCACGTGCAACGATGCGCGCGTGATTCCTTACCTCGGGTGTTCGAGTCCGCTGCCTCTCTCTCACCCTATTTTTTTTTCACTTCCTTTTTTTCCCTCTCGTTTCTTTCGGTTCACCGAGAGTGGCTCATTGGCCCGAATCGAAATTCTCTTTTACCCCGCCAACCACCAGCCAACCCTTAGAGTTTGAACCCTCTCTCGAAAAAAGTCGTTGGTGCTGGTGGCCACGCATGACCCTTTACCTCTATTAAACTTTGATTTCCACGAGAGTGTACACGAGAAATGAAGAAGAGGAAGAGGGG